>NW_019168026.1:6660250-7195742 GCF_002303985.1 Durio zibethinus
AATGCATGACAATTAAAGGTGAATGATAAAATATGAATACATGACGATTAAAAAATGTACATGACAACAAAATAAAATAAAATGCCAATACATGAATGGGATCAATTTCCTTTCAGGTTTGGGGTTAGGAGGTTTGGCTTTAGGGTTTGCGATTAGGGCTTTGGTTTAAGGTTTAAGGTTTAGGATTAAGGGTTTGGGTTTAGGGTTTGGGTTTAGGGTTTAGGTTTAGGGTTTGGGTTTAGGGTTTAATTTTGGGTTTGGGTTTAGGGTGAAATTTCATCAAACACATAGCTGACATAAAGAACTAATCAAAAACTCAAGCAAGCAAACATTATATAAGCAACATTTAGCCATTAGATACAAATGGGATTTAATGGTGGAATTTTTCTATTTCTTGATCCCTTTTGTTTCAAACACAAACTATTGATTAGTTGGTTGAATTTTTGGATCAAGCTTGGAGTTATAGAGGAAAACAACCATGGAGAGGGTTGTTCCTCTTTGAAAAATTATAAAAATTAAAGAAAACTAACATGGAAAAACATAGAAACTATCATGAAAATGCATAGGAGTAGAGATAGATTTATACCTTCCAATGCTTTTCCCAATTTTTACTTTTATCCTCTTTTCTCCCTTTTCCCAACTATAGCCCCTTCCCTCCTCTTTCAGCCCTAAAAGATGAATAAATATCTCATGCAAAATGTATGTAAGCCTTTGGATGTATTTTCAATCCAATGGCTATCCTTTCTCCCTTGTTTATTTTGCAAGGAACCATTTTTTATCCTTAGATTTATCCCCTCAAGATCATCCCATGGCTCAAAAGATTTATGGCCAAAGATTACATTTTTAATACTGCTACAACTAATGTTAAAAGACCATTTTACCAACATTAGAAAGTTTTGGCCTTTTATGCAATTTTTTTAGAGAACCATGATCCTTTCTTCATTTTGATGATTATAAAGCACCAAAAATCCTAAAATAATATGAAATTAGGACTTGAAAGTTTCGTGAAAAATCGACATAAAAAATGTTAAATTATGAAATTACCTTTTAAAGGCATTTTAGTAATTTTACATCTTTTAAGGTATGATCAAGGTTTTTAATACACTAAAAAATATCAAATAATATAAAAACATGATCTTGAGTGTTTTGTAAAAAATCAACCTTACGAAGGTTAAATTTCAAAAATATCCTTTAAGGGTATTTTGATAATTTTATATCTTTCGAGATGTAATCAACTTTTTTAATGTACTAAAAATCATGAAATAATATAAAACCATGATCTAGTGCGTTTCGTGAAAAACCATTTTCAAGAATATCAAATTATAAAAATATGCCTAAGGTTGTTTAGGGTAATTTCACACCTTCTAAGATGCAATCAGCTTTTTTGATGCATAAATTATCATAAAATAATATTTAAATGTAATTTAAAAGTTTTCAAGAAAATCCAACTTCGAAAAAGTCAAATTAAAAAAATACTCTTAAGGGATATTTTAGTATTTTACTTTTTCTGAAGTTACAGTCACGTCAGTCATTAGGTTTATGAAAGTGGATATCCTATTAGCATATAATATGATTTTGGGATGGCTAAGCCATTTACTTTGAGAATTGTTGGCTTAGCTCCTCAACTCAAAATCAAATTTCTTACCCCAATGGGGGTAGGAAAGATTCAAAGAGACCAATATGTAGAAGACAATGTTATGTTACCACCATAAAAGGAGGGATTGGGAAATAGATTGCAAGCTTAGCCGAAGCTGAAGAGACCTAAGTCAGAGATAGAGTAGAGGTCAATGTAGACACCAAATTTTGTCCAGGGCATTCTTCAACATGATTGATCTGGGCTCACTTGTCAACATGGGCCAAGACCATTTGAGATGACCATTTATGATCCATAAAGAGCTCATAAGTTTGCTTATTCAAAATCTAAAGTCAACTTAGGTCAAATCTAATCAAACAAAATCAAAATTACACAAAATTGATCAAAATGGATAAGAACCCAAATCAATTTTGAAAATTCACATACTAATTGAAATCAATACAACTTAAAATTAAATTTGAAAGTTTTCAAAGTATTAAAATTTTCAGCATGCCTCTAGAAGGGCAAAATTACCAAAATACCTTTATAAGAGGTATTTTCATAAATTAACCTTTTCAAGCTCAAATTTTCGTAAAACATTTCAGATCTTAATTTTATAATATTTCATGATTTCCGGTGCATTTAAAATCAGAATAGTACCTTGAAAAATATAAAATTACTAAAATACCCTTATAGGGGTATTTTCATAATTTGGTTTTTTCGAGCTCAAAATTTCATGAAACTTTTTAAATCTCAATTCTATAATATTTCATGATATTTTGTGCTTTAAAATCTAAAAAATGACCATGCCAACATTGATTTTTAAGAAAATAACCATAAATATCAAAACTTTGCACTCGAGATAAAATGGTTTTTTTCATTGACCATAAAAATTCAACCTTTGCAGTGTTTAATATGAGCTATTGGATCCTTTGCTAACTTTTTAATCCAAGGGCCAAAGGTGGCTCCCTGGAATTAAGAAAAAGAGAAACTTTGGCTCTTGGATGAGGTTTCATCCAAGGCCCTCATTGATCAAGATTGAAATCTTGCATTTCTTGGGGGGTCTGCCGAATAAAGAATAGAGAAGAAGCTGCTGGAACATAGAGGGGGCCGGCTAAAAAAAAAAGGAGGAGAAGAAGGAAGCTTCTGAAAAAAAAAAAAAAAAAGAAGAGAGAGTACAAACAAAAGAAAAAGTGGGAAAGCTGAAAACAAAAAAAAATTCAAAGAGGTCAGACAGCCCATACAAAGGCTGAGTTTTTGCCGATTATATAATGTGTTTTACACTATTTTTGCACTTGCCATGATCTTTTCTGCAAGTGTTTGTATTTATTCCTTACATGCTTTGTGTTTGGTGTGTTTTTTTATAAAATTTCAAGCTTTATTTGTTTTATGTTTCTGTTTCATTTTTTTCAAACTGGTTGGAACATCATTTTCTTTTCTGGTGTTGAACATCTGCTGTTTCTCTTTCTGGCAGCAGCTATTCGGTCCATGCCATAAACTCTTCCACCCTTCTTTTCCATTCATCATATCTAGCCTATAGCTAGCTTAAGCGAAAGTAAATGAAGACATGGAAACCAGCTGGAACCGCCGAAGAGCTGCTGTTTCTTCTTCTGGCAGCAACACTTCGGTCCATGCCACAGATTCATGCCTCCTTGCTTTTCAATGTGTAAATGAATTCTTTCTCTTTTGTAATTTGTTGTCTCCACCGGGGGGGTCGTATGCAAGTCAAAGTTTCAAGCTTTGTGTTTTCTTCTGTTTTCTTTCTTATGTGTGAGGTTTGTGTAGCTTGGTTCTTGTTAAAAAAGGAAAGCTGAAAATTGACCGGTAGTACAAGCCTCACGTGAGCTAGGATGTTCCTTTTTTATATTTGTTTGGCTTGGCCTTTTTTTATTCCATGCTTTGTCCATTCAACCAGTGCATGAATCACTCATAGGTGTAGGCATACCATATGTACTTACGGTCCCACCGTTGTTTGCTTATCATTTTTGCTGCTTAGAAAGTCTGAAGTTTTAATTCTATTTCCTGTTTTCTGTTCCGGCATAAAACGGAAGTTTGTTCTTCTTGCATGGTTATTTTGCACGAAAAAAAAAAAAAAAAAAGAGGGGGGGGGGGGTTAAAGCTTCATATGGGCGGGTTGTTTAATTCTCCTCCATGAGTTTACTATCAACAACCTGAAAGTTTGCTCTTCCCTTTTTGTTTGCTTGTTGTTCTCTTATGCAGCTGGTTTACCTATGTTTCGGTTCTTTCCTTTTCCTGTTTAACACTTCCATATAAAAGTTTAGCTCCACCAACCTTCATGACTGCTATGTTGAATGTCTAAGGAAGTGTAAGGCTTCACATATCCATTTGGTTTTGCACGATACATGGCTGCTTGTAGGGAGTCTTACATTTTCACCTTCCTTTCGCAATTCGCTAGTGGCTGCATGGGGCAGGTTCTAAGTTATCTTTTTGGTTGTCCACAGGATTAAGACTTCATTACTTGTCTTTCTTGTTCCTACGGTTTTTGTGACTTAAATGTGATCCATGTTTAAAAATGCATATCCTTGATAATGACACCATGTAGGCTGTTGTGTTCTTTTGTTATAAAAAAATTTAATATTGAACAAAGAAAGCCACATCAGGAAGAAATAAAGCTCTCCATAAAAGACGTGGGGACCATGGGGAAGAGTGATTGGATTTTGTGAGTTCCTTTAGGCTTAATATGATTAGATTAATAGAAAATATAGTGGTAATTTTGAAAACTCTTTAGTTAGAGTATTGTGATAAATAAATTTTAAAATATAAAGATCAAAGTTTGTTTTTAATAATGTTTATTTTATGTGTATTTGGTTCTAATCGTATTCATGCATTTTGTGCATGATTGCTTAAATCCAATTGCAAGCTTAATTTATGTGTTATTAATTTTTTTTATTGTTTGGATCCCCATTTTAGTTTTAATTTAATCTTTCATATCTAAATTTATGTTTGATATATATTTTTTATATCAGCAATAATAATAATAATAATAATAATAATAATAATAATAATAATAATAATAATAAAGTAAGCAAAAAATATTTATGAAATATATAAGTACATAAAAATTCATTTTTTAGAATTATAAAAAAAAATGAGCTTGCCTAAAAAGTTTGTCTAGATGTTGAAAACTTTTAGAAAGATTTGTAAATTTTTAAAATTTGAACCCAAATCTACCTAAAACCTTAAAACTCATTTTAAATTTATAATGATTTGCATAAAAACCTTTTGTGAAGTAATTTGTTCCCGAGTGCCACCTAGATTTTGGAGTATTTAGAAAATTTTATTTCATTAAGGATTTTCATACATTTTCATGGCTTTAAAAAAACAAATTTGTTTTGTTAAAATTTTGGTTATGGAAATACCATATTAATAAAAGTATAATAAGAAGGGATTTAAAATATAAAAGTTCGCATTCAGACTCTGCCTAGTTGTTGGAGAGTTCGGATGGTCTTTTATATTTGAAATTTCGATTCTTAAATTTTTATTTGATCATCATTTGCATAAGTTTCATTTTAGATTAACGTACTAATTTATAATGCATATACATATGTTTGTTTTAGTTATGGTTATTTAATATTAATTATTTTTTTTTTTTTTTTGTTTTTTTAACACATAAAAAGCTTTTTTAAAATTTTAATTTTTTTTAAGAATTTGCCTGTAAATCTTTTATGAAATAATTTATTCCTGAATATCGCTTAGATGTTGGGGTATTTAAGAAATTTTATTTCATTAAAGAATTTTCATACATTTTTGCAACTTGAAATAAATTTGTCAAATTAACTAATATTAGTAATGGGATGAGATTTTCAAATATAAAAATTCGCACCCAAGCTCCATTTAGATGTTGGGGAGTCCAGGTGGTTTCATTATATTTGAAATCCTAGTTCTTAAATTCTCGCCCGATCATCATTTTGCATATGTTTTCATTTATAGTGCATACATATATATTTGTTTTGGTTATGCCGATTTTGATATTAATCATATTATTATATTTTTACAACATAAAAAGTTTTTCTCAAAATTTTTGGTTTAAAACAAATAAAATTAAAATAGCATTCTATGAAATATGATTGATTGGTACTCTGCCTAGATGTTGAAGAGTCATCAATAATTATCATTTACAAATAATGTTATTTTATTAATTTTAGATGGAATATTATGATAAATCTTAAATGGAAAGACTATTTTCAAAGTTTGCCTTACATCGAAAACTTTGAAAATATTTCTTTAATTTGAAGATTTTCTTAATATTCCTAAATAAAGGATTTTTTTTTTAAAATAAATTTTATTTCTCACAAATCAGAGGGAATTATAATTAAATTTCATATAGAAAATCATTTTTATCCAAAATTATAAATAGCGCATAATTAATTGGTACCAATTTTATGGGCATTGTAAGGGTGCTAATCATTCCCTACATGTAACCAACTCTCGAACCTGATTTTGTTTTCGTAAACTAAAATCTTCTTTTTGATAAAGCTTTAAACCTATTTTATTGTTTTATTAAAAAGATCAAATTTTTGGGTAGCCAATCATACCATAAAAAAAGATTGGTGGCGACTCCCCGTGTTTTTCAAGACTTTTAAATTCTTATGTCTAGCAATTGAGTCTCTGAATTAATATGTTACAATAGTTAGAACAATGATAGGAGAAAAAGTAGGAAAGAGTTTTCAAGGTAAAAAGCACACAACCAACTAGGTTGAGGAAAAATTAAAAAAATGCTCTTTTAAGAGCTAAAAACATGCTCTTAAGCTTGTAATTTGTAGATATTCTCTAATGTTAAGCTCTTAAGTCGGCGTGAAATTATACTAGTAATCTTTAAACCTAGCTCTTAAACCGATTTCATGAATATATCATCAAATGAATTTATTTGAACAACGTTCATATTGGCATTTTAATGCATGAGTTTATTATTATACTAATTAAGCAAATCAATCAAACATGTAGT
The DNA here is from genome assembly GCF_002303985.1 of Durio zibethinus. Next base: position 6,666,790 of record NW_019168026.1, read on the forward strand.
AATTAATGTTAAAAGTTATCTTTCTCAGAGGAATCAATCTTGACCTAAATGAACAAAAAGAAATCATTGATAAAAGGTTTGAAACCAATATCAACTGACCAAAACTAGCTGAAGACGTTATATTTGTGTTGCTTTTTGAAAATAATTAAGAAAAATGTTTGCAAATAGGAGCCAACCTTAACCAAGAAGAAAATTTTGTATAATTGTTAAAAAAATAATGCTGATCTAGTTGCATGGACCCTATCAAATATGCTTCGGGTTCAGTCCCTAAAAACTTGTCCATAGGTTACATAATAATTCAAACATGAAACCAGTCCAGCAAAAGAAGAGATGTTTTGCCCTTGAAAAGTAAAAAGCTATTGAGGAAGAAGTGGGCAAACTACTAAGGGCTGTGTTCAATGGAGAAGCATATTACCCTAAATGGATAGCTAGTGTCGTAATGGTGAAAAAACAAAATGAAAAATAAAAAAATGTTTTATGATTTTACTACCTTTAACAAGGTTTGCCCAAAGGATAGTTTTCCTCTACCAAGCATAGATTGGTTAGTGGATGATAGTGCCAAACATGGTTTACTCAATTTCATACATGCATACTCAGGTTACAATTAGATTAAAAAGCTAAAAGATATGAGGAGAAAACAACTTTTGTGATTGAAAAGGGACTGTATTGCTATAAGATGATGCCATTTAGATTGAAAAATGCAAGGGCTACTATCATAATGCATCGGTTTAATGACTTGATCACTAGACATAATAATTTAGATCGTGAAAACACGATGAGTTACCACTAATCTTTTTAAGGGTGTGATTTGTTACCCAAAAACTTTATCTTTTTAATAAATCAACAAGTTTATTAAAAAGATATTTTAGATCTACAAAAATACATTGAGTTTGGGGTCAGTTACATGTGGGAAGGAGTAGCACCCTCACAACGTCCACAAATTTGATATCAATTAATTATGTATTATTTGTAACTCAGGATAAATTTGATTTTTTATAAGAAAATTAATTATAATTCCCTTTGTTTTTAAGAAAGAAAAATTAATTTAAAGAAATCTTTATTTAGGAATATTATGAAAATTTTAAATTAAAGAAATACTTTCAAATTCCTTAACATAAAGGTAGAATTCAAAAATAGTCTTTTCACCTAAAATTTATTGCAACACTCCTTTTAAAAATAATAAAATAACATTGTTTGTAAATGATAATTATTGGCAACTCTTTAACATTTAGGCAAAGTACTAACAATTATATTTTACGGAAGGCTATTTTATTTTTATTTGTTTAAAACTAAATTTTAAAAAACTTTTTATGTAGTAAAAACAAAAAGATAATATAATTAATATTAAACATCAACAAACATATATATGAATTATAAATGTACCCATTATTCTAGAAATGAGATATATGCAGATGATGGTAAAATATAAATTTAAAATTGAGCTTTCAAATATAAAGAGAACACCTAGAATTTCCAATATTTTGATAGAGTTTGGGTGCAACTATTTATATTTACACTCTTTTTTATTGTTTATTCATTCTTTACTCTTTAAAATTTTTATTTTAAGTTATGAAAATATATGAAAATTCTTAATGAAATAAAATTTTTAAAATACCCCATTATTTTGGCAGCAGTCAGCAACATATTATTTCATAAAAAGATTTTCATATAAATCCTTGAAAATTTAAAATGAGATTAGGGTTTTGGGTAAGTTTAGGATAGCAAGGCCTAATTTAAGGGTTCCACTAAGGCCTTGAGATTTGGGTTCTACCTAGGATTAAGTGTTTTGAGTTTCACTTAAGGTTTGAGGTCCATTTAAGTCTCAAATTTTACCTAGGGTTTAGGGTTTTGTTTTAGGGTTTCCAATTTTACCTACGGTTTAGTTTTATGGTTTCATATTAGGCTTTCATTTAGGATTTTATTTTAGGGTTCACTACAAGAAATAGTATTTTTAGTGGAAAAAAAATTGTCACTAAAAATATAAAATTTAGTCACTAAAATTTATAATGACCAATTTTAAAGTCATCACAAATAACTTCGTCACTACTGTATTAGTGATGATATTTATTAAGTTGCCACAATAGCTCTTTTTTTCTTTTTGTAACACAAATTTTGAAGCTAAAAGTATTAGAATATGTGACTAAAATAAGTTGTCATAATAGCTTACTTTATTGCGACATTTTTTTTTTACTTTAAAAAAGTTAAAATAGTGATGAAAAAAGTTGTCACAATAACATGATTTTGTTGTGACGATAATATCGACTCTAAAAGTATTGCAATAGTTACAAAACTATAGTCACTCATGTTATTTTTATTAATGACAAAATTTTCGTCGCTAGTATTCATTGAAATAGCATCAATTGGATTATGTCACAAATATTTAAATTATTTCTAGCAATAATTATTGTCAGTAACAAATTAGTTATTGTCACAATAAAATTTGTCAATTTATAAAAAGACTATCATTAGAGACTATAAAAAATAAATTGTCAAAAAAAATTGCTCTTGTAATTGCAAAATAATAGTAACTAAAAAGTTGTTTCAAAATAAAATATGATTATAGTGACATAAAAATCTAGTCACCTCATCTATTTTAAAAATAAAAGAGAATGATGACAATAGTTATAAATAAAATACCAATATATATATATATATATATCATGTTTTTAATTTCCTAAATTCAATCTCAAAAGTAATAACCAAAATACAATTATCAATAAAGCAATACTAGAATTTTTTTACAAAAAAAAAAACTAAATAATTACTAAAAAAATTTGTCCACAAATATAATAATGTCCAAGTAAAAATCCAAGCTAAAAGTTCATAGTTGATCCCAATAAAATTTACTCTTCATTATTTTCGTACAAAACAAACAAAAATAAGAAAAAAAAAAGTCAATGAATAGTAAAAAATTATCTTATATAATTGTTATTTAACATTAATTATTTAACTATTGTACTTGCATCATTACTTGGAGAATTTGATGTAGATTCATTGGGTATCAGACTAGAAATTAATCTTTCACCTGTTAAACATGCAAATACATCTTTCACTTGTTTCAATTTTATGGTTTATTTCTCAATAGCCTTATCTTAAGCCATAAGTTCTTCATATTGAGCTATAATTATAAATAATGATATCGAAGATAAATTTATTATTTATAAACCAAGTAAAGAACAAATAGAAATTATTTCTATACAAATCATCCAAAATAATGAAGAAACCCGAAATAAAAATTTCAAATTCTTATTTGGCCCCTTAAACCTTCTCTTGCAACATAATGAATATACACCTACCTATATTTTAACTATTTAATAATTAAAAACTCATATTTTTAAATAATAAAAAATAGAAAATTACAATTCTCTAAAAAAAAAAATCCATTTGTCTAAATCAAAGTAAAACTAAGGTATAAATATCTTAATAATATTTGAAACAAGATTTTTAGGGAAAAAAATTACCTCAGAACTTAAAAAATAGTAAATGTGAGGTTTGACGGCATAAAAAATTGTTTCCTCAATCCTAGCCACCGCTTGGGAGGCCCGTAAAATCTGATCATCATCGGATCTTCTACCTCGATCCAAATTAAAAAGTCGTTGAGTCTGATGGTTAGAGTCGTGATCGTTTACGACTTCGATTGATGATGATTCTTCAAATAGTACACCGTAGCCAATGTCTAATATTTCCCCTAATGATAGGTTCAAAAAGACAATTACATATTGGGGGAAAGTTGAGCTTTTGGGGCCTGGATCATTTGGATCGGTTTGCAAAGGGATTTATGAGTAAGTGATGGAATAGTGCCTATAAAACATCCAACCTTAATTGAAATTTACCTCCCACCCTAATTATATTGTGCTTCTTTCATAAATAATTGAAATTTACCACCCACCTTAATCAAAGTGAAGCTTAATTGCTGCTAATTAAAAAATTTAACTCCCACCCTAATTTTTAGCAGCAAGATTAAATGAAATAGAAAATTTGTTTGTCCACCATTATTTTGGATGTGAAGACTTGATGCTAGCATAAAAAAATTATCAAAATTTTTTTTTTCACATATTCTCTTAATTTTTAAATTCATTAGAAACAAAGAATAAATGATTAATTATAATAAAATAAAAATAATATTTATTTTTAGAATAGCTTATTATCATATATATATATATAAGTAATTTAGCTTTTTTATAAGTAAAATTAATAAATCAAATGACCCCTTTATTAACATAATGAACCTTTGATCTTATGAAAATTATTAAAACCTATGTACTTTTATAGTTTGGTTGTGGATTATATTGTTTCATATTTATAATTGTATAATTGCATTTAAAATAAATAGGGGTCTATATTTATTAATCAAACTATTTTTGTATTTTATCCTTTGTTTTTATATTTAAAATTGTCATTGCATTACATATTGACGTGATGATATTTGATAATATTAGAAACCTCTATAACTCTGATTTGGGTTTGAATTTGTTTTTTTTTTAAATCTTATATTTTTATTATTATTTAAACATTTATAGATTATTAATTTATTATTATTATTATCCATTTATGAACACTACCATCAATTAATTAAATTATTTTTATTAAACTTCTATTAAGATCAATATTATAATTTCAACACAAAAAGAAATTAGTATACCATGAATAAGTTTTCTACAATGACCACATTGGGCGTGGGTGATTTGGAGATCCTTGACTTAATTTGACCATAATGACCATAGAATTTTATTTTCTTTGGCTTAACTTTCATCTCTTAAGTATAGAGGTGTTAAAATTCAATTAAAATCAAATAAATTGATTAAATCAAACTAATTAGATTAATCAATTGACCATTCAATTAATTTACTTTAAAGAAAAATTATAATAAATAGTGCCACGTATGAAAATTGTGACCAAACAGAACGATTTAACTATTATATGGCAGTTCATAGAAATATAAAAGAAACTTATCCCTAAAATTGCAAATACCAAAAGAAAATGCCATTTTATCATAAGCTTTGATTCGTTAAGTAATATGCACATTTGCACACACAAAGTCATGAATCTGAACATGAGCAAAACAAAATATTATGGATTCTAATTTTCATAAAATTTTTCAATAGTGACAATTTCAATTGTTACAATGATAAATTCATAATTGTGATGATATTTAGTCGACAATAATATATTATGTTTAATGGTGGCAAAAATTTTCGAAACAAAAAATAAAGTATTATGTGACAAATTAATTTTTTGTCACAACAATGTCTAATAGTAGCAACCATTTTATATGTCATCACTAGTACATTACTTCCCACCGATATTCACCAGCCGTCATTTTTATGCACATTATCAGTGACAATTCTATAGTGACAAATAATTTTGTGTCACAAGAACATACTAATAGTGATAATTTAATTGGAAAAAAATTTAAACTGTCACAATTACTATTATATTAATGACCTAAAAATAATACGTCACAATTACTTATTACAATAGTGTCATAAGAAAATTTTGTCACAAAAAGCTTAATATTTGTGACAAAATTGCTCACAGTCACAAAAGAATCATCACTAAAAATCTTAATTGTTGTAGTGGTTTTAAAAATTTATAAACTTCTCTAAAAATCTCTAACGTCTAGGCAGACTTTCGAAGTAAGCTCGTTTTTCATAAATTTTCTAAAGAATAAATTTTTATATTTTAAAATTTTATTATTATTATTATTATTTATTAATCTTGTATTTTTTTTATTTTTAATATTTAATAATTCCCCGACATTGAGGCGGAATTAAAATTTTTAACACACGATTTTGAATTCCCTCAAATATCTAGTCAAGGATTCCAAAAACTTTTTATTGTTTTTATTTTTATTTTGTTATTATTTATTTACTACTTATTATTATTTGATAATTAAATTTTAAATGAAATAAATAATGATAGAGATTATGGTGCCAATAATAATAATAATAATAATAATAATAATAATAATAATAAGCCAAATAGAAGCAAAATAAAAAATAAGACCAAATTCCTAAACTAAACCACCCTATTAAAAGCAGAAAATATACATGGACCAATAAACCTAAAATTATTTCTTCCTTCTCGGTTTCTATGTAAAGTTTTTTCTTATTTTTGTTATTTTATTTTTGAAAAACAATTGTCAATTCTCTCAATTTTTGGTTTTGAAACAACATTTTATTTATCATATTTTTGGACGACATCATCATTTTTTATTGTGTAAATAGGGAATGAAAGTTTAGGAAATAGTTTAGGAATGTAACAAATTTTCACACATACAAAACATGCAGTCATGGAATTCGAAAGCTTTAACAATCAACTTCTACGTAAAAGCAAGTAGCCAACAGAAGATCTTACTCTTCCCACGCTTAACAAAGAAGCAATGACCTGAGCTTTAAGCTTCCATAAAAGACCCAAACAGAGGAAAAAAAACAAGAAAACTAAAATACAGTTAGATAAAATGAAGTTGGAAACATGATAACAATGAACATGACTAACGCAGAAAATGCAAGAAACTTTTGAACTTAAAAAGAGCAACAAACGGCAAAACATACCTCCTGGTTTCCCTTTTTCTGTTTTTGATTCTTCACTACTTTTTCCTGTTTTCTTTCTGCATCTAATTGCCTGCGTTTTCTGCTTATTTTTTCTGAACTGCTTGCTTCCGATTCTATTTTTTGCTGCCTTCTTTTCTCCTTTTTGCTGAATGCCTTTCCCTGTGCGCTTCCAGCTTGGCTCCTTTATCTTCTATTTTCCTTTTTTTTTTTAATTCATTTTCTTCTTGCTTTCGTTTCTGCTTATTGTTTTTTCTGGATTTTCTTCTTCAAGCGCCTGCTTCTTCTTTAGGTTCGGCTTGCTTCTCGCTCCTCTTCACCTTGCACCACTACTCTCCTCTCTCTTTTTTCTTTTTTTTTGGCTTTCAGTTTCTGGTTTCTCCTGTTTCCATTGCTTCCCCTTTGTTTTTTTGTTCGTTTGTTTTTTTTTTTTTTTTTTTGTATTCAGCTGGTTTGGTATTTCTCTTCTTTTCTACCACGGGTCTCCTTTCATGGCCTTTCTTTTATTTGCTGTGTTTCTTTCTTTCTTCTCCGTACTGGTTCCTCCCGTGCCAGTTTTACACGGTTTTTCCCTCTGTTTCTGTTTTGCCAGATTCCCCTCTTTTTCTCTTCACGATTTTTGCTCACCACGTCCTCATGCACACACCCATGCAGGCCCACCATCCCCTGCCGTTTCCTTTCCACGTTGCCGGCCTCACTTTTGTTCAAAGCTAACTCCCTTTTGCCTGATAATTCATGCCATTTTTTTTTTTGCACGTGCCTCCCATATTTATATTTTATACTTAGTAGCCCATTTAAGCTCCTGTGGGATTTTTATGGGTTGTTTTTTATAACTTTACGCTGTTAAATTGATTTTGGGCCAACTCTTTTTATTTATTATATAAATTTTTTTAAAATTCTTAATTATTATTTTTTTATTTAACTTTACTACCTTAAAAACTTTTATATTTTAACATTAGTATTATTATATTCACCATTACATTATTTTTTACTTTATTTGATTCTTTATTTGTTTTCATTTGGTTTTTATTTAATGGCCAATGATGGGCCATTTAACAAGCTATTTTGTCCCTTACTAAACTTCAAAAGTGGGCTGTACATTAGGCTTGAAAATTAAAGATCAAGTCCAAATGCAAAAGGAAGTCCAGATCAGAAGGAAAAGTATTTCGAACAAAATTGGATATCTACAGCTACCTCTCTTTACATATTTGTAAAACTAAGGAATAATACAAAGATATAGACAACAATTCTATTCGCATATTGCCTCCTAAAACTTTCTTTTTTGTGTTTTGTTTTTTGTTTCTTTATTTTTTGTTTTTTTCTTTTCAAAAAATAAAGAACGACTAGGACAACACCATAAGTTGAAAATAAGAAGCAATTGAGACAATGCCACAAGTCCAAAAATAAGGAATTACCGAACAACACCATAAGTTGATAATAAAGAGAGACTAGGACAACACCACAAGTTGAAAAATAAAGAGCGACCAAGACAACATTACAAGTAAAAAATAAGGAGTGATTGGGACAACACCACAAGTCAGAAATAAGGAATGACCAAGACAACACCTCAACTCAAGTAACTAAAGGATAAAGTTTCTTCTCGATGCTAGCTAAATTGGGCTTACATTTTTCATGAGTGCTAAATAAACTGGGCTAAAATCTTCATTAGGGCCAAATAATCTGAGCTTAAATTTTCATAAAGACCAGGTAAACTGTGCTTAAATCTTTCTAGGTGCTAGATAAACTGAACTTAATTTTTCATGATGTGCCAAGTAATCTGGGCTAAATTTTTCATCGAATGCTAGTTAAACTAAGCTTAAATTATTTTATGGGGTGCTAGCTAAATTGGGCTTAAATCTTTTCATTGGGTGCCAGATAAACTTAGTTTAATTTTTATGAGTGCTAGCTAAATTGGGCTTAAATTTTCCTTAATGCCAGCCAAATTGGGCTTAAATCTTTTTCACGAGGTGCCAAATAAACTAGGCTTAATAGTTTTCATGTTATTAGCTAAACTAGGCTTAAGTTTTCCTTGGTGCTAACCAAATTGTGCTTACATCTTTTCATGAGTGCCAACTAAATTGGGCTTATATCTTTCTTTATGCACCAACTAAGATAGGCTTAAATATTCTCATTGGGGCACCAAATAAACTAGGCTTAATTTTTCATGATGTGTCAGGTAGTTTAGGCTTAAATTTTTCATTAAGGGTAAGCTAAATTGGGTTTAAATTCTTTCATAGGGTGCCGACTAAGCTAGGCTTGCATCTTTTTATGAGTACTACCTAAACTGGGCTTAAACTTTCATTTAGTGCTAGCCAGGGCTTAAATCTTTTCAATGGGTGCCAACTAAATTAGACTTAAATTAGCGAGAATTGGTGATCCCTATTATAAATGACAGATGTGAAAATTTTTTTTCAACTAGCTTGAATAGTTCAACATATTGAGGTTTTTTGTTTATTAAAAAAGGATTGCTCTACCTGAAGAGGATAAAAAAGGCATATACTTTTTTCATGCAGGTTCATAGATGAAATAAAAGTTTTTCTGAAAACATGAATTCTTTGAAAATCAAGCATGTTAAACACTTTCTTTAGCTTTCAAATGTGATATTTTAATATACGTCAAGATTAATTGTAAGGACTTGAGATTTTGAAAGGTTATTTGAAAATAAAACAAGGCTGAGATTTTTGAAAACCCTTTTCAAATTTTTAGGACTTTGATATTCAAATCTTTCAAAAAGGTTTGGTTTATCTTTGTTCAACATCTACCATATTTAGCATTAGGAATTGCCTTCAAGATTTGCTTTAGACTACCCTTTTTAGGGTCTTCACCTTAGAGCTACATTTATTTTTCTATTTTTTCTCTTTTTTTGATCTTTTTTATTGATTATAACACCATGCACTTAAAAATTTTGAACCTAATCAAAAGGGGTCAAATAGAAAATTAAGTAATAAAGAGGGACCAAAAGATTCAAAGGTTTTATGGTATTTTTTTCAAAAGAAACTCTTTAATTTTTAAGCATCCGTGTTTGATCCAATATAGACTTTTCATAGGATGTAACATAGGCTAATGTTAAAGGTTGTCAAAGAAAAGGATAGAAAGGCCCAAAACAAATGTTTAAAGGTAATAAAACCAAGCATCATTCTTTCATTTGAAGGATATGCTCTGAGGTTATTCCTTTTTATTTTTTTATGCTTTCAACCTATTCATTTCTTTTCTTTTTTTCTTTCTTTATTCTTCTTTATTCTTTTTTTTCCCTTTTTCCTCAACTTTTTCTTTTGCATTCTTTCACTTTTTCTTTTTTTTGAATTGATTCAAAACTTGTGAAAACTTTTATATTAGGCCTTTGCCCCAACCTATGAGATTTTATTTGGATATCATCATTTTTGAACCCCTAAATGCATATTTTTGCCCCCTAGTTTGGAAGGTGGTTCTTAGTCAAAATTTATTTTGAAAGAATTTATTAGGCTAAAAGGGGTAACAAAAGGTAAATTTCAAGATTTAAAGGGATGATGAAAGATGGTCATTTGTCATTTCATGTATGATCACTTAAATTAAAGAGTAATTCCCTTTAAATAAATGAATTTGAAGAAAGGTTTTCATTTCAAAAGTTTTTTTTTTTTTGAATTATTGGCTTTTTGGCTTTTCTTTTGGTTTTTTCATTTTTGTTTTTTTTTTCAAAATTTTTGATTTGTCGGGTCTGTATTTGAATTTATTCAAATTTCCAAAGTGCATGGTATTATAACCATTTTTCTTTTCCCTTTCTTTTTCTTTTGTTCATTTTTTACTTTTCCCTTTTTTGTGCTTTTCTGTTCTTTTAACATGGCTCATATAACTCATGCTTAAATTCACTTTGCCAATAATGCATTTCATGGAAGATGTCTTATTTTGGAAAACCATTCTTAATGAAAATTATTAGAAGAAAAAGGTTATGTGGAATGAATGAGAAAAGGTCATATAGAATAAATCCGTTTAAGGTATCAAATTATCCATGTCAATTTACCAAGAAGAGAATAAATAGGTTGATCATAGCTTAAATTGTCTTAAAAGCAATGAGGTCTTTCTTTTTTGATCAACTTGCCCTCGAGACGCATGGGTTAGGCCAATTTTTTTTAGGGTAAAGAGTTGAAAAGTTGGTAAGTTTCATGATCAATGTGCTTGGGTCAGGCTAATTTTTTTAGGTAAATAGGCTAAAAGATTGGTAAATCTAAGCAACATGCCCTTAAGATACATGAGCCAGGTTAATTTTTGGGTAAAAAGCTAAAAGGTTGGTAAGTCTGAGGTTATTTTATAAGACTTGGTTTGGCTTTGATTTTGAAAAATTTTTGAAACTACAGCATAACATTGACACATTAAATTACAAATATGAATTCTTAAAAAAAATATCATGTTTGCCTGATCTTAGGAATCCAGATTTCTTTCTTCCTTGTTAATTAGATGTTTCTTGTTCATTACTTTAAAAAAGAATATCACTCTTTGATATCATAAATTATCAGGTGAAGGTAAGATTCACAAATTCAAATTCATGGCTTTTGAGGGGTCATGGCTAATGAAATGGAGTCAACCAGATAATTTAAAAATTGGTGTTTATGCATTTTAGAAATTCCTAATAGTGATCACTAACTCTTTCGAGACTTAAAATTTTCTCTTTTTCTTTTTTTTTTTCTCTTTTTTCATTTTTTTTAGGCTATTATTTTTTTTTATAACCTTAGGTCCTAACTATGTGAGGCTTTATTCAAATCTAACAATTTTCCCTTTTTTTTCTAATTTTTTTCAAAGAAAACCTACAAGTTCAAAATTTAAAAGAAATTAAAAATATCAAATGACAATATGAATCCATGAAACACTTATGATGCATAAGATCTATTCATGCAATGCAAACACTCAAACTTGACCTAAAAATTTATATTCTCAATAGTACTCTTGAGATGACATTCAAACTTACAAACAAAAGTTCCTCATTTGGTCTTCAACTTTAGCATTGTTGACCCTCGATTCAACTGCTATCAATCATCAAAACTACTAACTAGTTCTTTAAAATTCATAAGATCTACATCAATCAAAGCCTGAACTGTATTCTTGAAAGTAGTATAAACTTCTATGGAATGTCCCTTGACCCCATCATGGAATTCACACTTAACATTAGGATTATACCACTTTGGGTAAATGGCTTTCTGGATCTTACAAAAACAATATAAATTATATGATTCTTGATAAGTAAGATGAAGAGCTTAGCATAAGACATTAGGAGTGAATGATACATCTTGACTCTCTTTCTCTTACGGCTTTGTGATGGCTTGGGTTAATCCTTTGTTCTATGAATGTTTGTAGCAAAGAAACTAGAGCACACAGATGAAGTGGTTAAGGGAAATTACCAGCCAAAAATGTCAATTAGGAACAATACGATGACCATTGGGAATAGTCATTCTCGAAACCTCCTTGTATCATGGTGACGTTTCTCTCATTTTACCCTTCAATAATTATCTCTTAGGCATATTCGTCGAAAATATTCCCTTGTCTTTCATTAGGAATTTTCACATTAACATCCATAATTCTTTTCATTTTTATTTCATCTTCGATTCTACCAATAGTAAATAACAAATCAGTAAATTCTAAGGACGTATTACCAGTCAACTTATCATAATAAAGAAAATGAAGGGTATCTACAAATAGGAAATTCAACTCTCTATTAGTTAAAAGTGGTCAAATTTGTGAAGCAAGCTCTTTCCACCTAACAGCATATTCTTTGTAACTCTTATTGTGGCTTTTTCTCTTGTTTTGAAAAGTTAATCTGTCTAGAACCATCTCTAACATATGCTGATAACACTTCAAGAATACCCGTGATAAATCCCTCTAAGTATGAATTTGACTATTTTCCAAACTATAATACTAACTGGCTATAGTCCCAACCAAACTTTCTTAAAAGAATGAATAAGCAACTTTTTGTTACTGGCATACCCAACCATTTTGTGATAATATTAAGCTAAATGTGTCTCGGGACATCTAGTTCCATTATATTTGTCAAATGTTGAAGCCTTAAACTTGGTTAAAATAACCACCTCTTGAACTAACTAGGATTCTTTTACATCATTAGATTTATACCTACCTTTAATAGCTTGAATTTTTTCTTTCAAGATACCATACTTCATCTGTTGATTTAGATTCTATGACTCCTCCTTTATGGGTCTTATGCTAGCTCCTTTGGGTTTATCATTTTCTTGATCAAAAAGCCCTTCGATAATCTATTCCATCTCTTATTCCAAATCAATATTCTCTTGATTGTATTAAGAGATTGTTAAGATTATTTTCAAAGAAATTCTTTTTTTTTTTAAAACACACATGAATTGCATTCTATTGAATGGATGCATATGTGGATGAATGGATGTATGAATGCACAAATGCATGAATGACAAAGCTTTTTTGTGAAAAGTGTGGAATTGGAAAATGAACAAAAATTAGAAGCAAACCATGATTCACATATCTAAGTTTAGAAAGACAACACCATTTTAACATAAAAAAAATACCATTTCACAAACAAAGAAATTCTCAAAGCATTTCATTTTCCCAACAATTAAAAACAAAAACTCAATCCGTATTCATTATCATTTCATCCCTTTTTCATTTTTCCTAATTTTTAACCCCTATTGTAGTTGGATCAAACCATTTCACATTTATAAATGATTGCACCTTGCATTTGAAACCCTCATAATTCTCAATGAAGTGCCCTATATTCCTACCATAGATTCGCATCTTGTATTTGGGTCAAAATATTTTAGGTATAGAAGCTTTAATGGCTCCAAAGGCATAGGGACAACAAAGTGTCTCTCAAACAGATAGGGATAGAGTTTTTCATATGAAATGGGGAGATGATCTAATTGTTTCTTTTTCTTAGGTAATTTTTGGACAACAGGTTGACTACGAGTCTGAGGATTTGACGGTGGTGCAAAGGTTTGGAATTGAGCAATTGGTTGAACAAGAGGTTGGGGAATGAGAGGCTAAAGATTTTGGTTCAGATATGGACTTCTCGAAGATTGCATACAGTTTTGGGGAATGAAGGCTAAAGATTTTTCTTCAAATACAGACTTCTTAAAGATTGTATAAAGCTTTGGAGCCCGATTGTAAATGTTTGAAAATGAGGCCAAAAATAAAGATGAGAAGGATTTGAATACAAGTTTCAGTTTGAAACAATTAGTGAAGATTGCATAGAACCTATGGACTCCATCTTGGAAATCCATTTTTAGAACTCTGAAACTTGACTAGTTAGATTACTCATCCCTTTTATGATCTTGTCTAGACCTTTATTATTGCTCATACAATTGAATGCTTAAGCATGCTTGAGAAACGTACTGGGCCCAATAGGAATTAGTTGATTGTGACTCATTAAGTTCATAGGACTTACTTGAGTTGAAATTGGTAAGGGAGAAGATACCAAAGCAAATTCATTAAGTTCTTTAACTGTTTTTGTCAACTCAGTAAGCTGTTTTGTCATCATCCAAATGTCATGACCAAATTCCTTTTGATTACATTGTAATGCACTAATCCAAGCCTCTAATTGATTCTCCATATTTTCAACTTCTTATACTCACTATTTCAAATACTTTATTTTAAAGGTTTAAACCAAAATACTTATACTATTACTTTTGATGGATGAATGACACAAAACAATTCTTAATTTGCATGCTATATAGAATATGTTTATGAATGCTTGAATATGATAATGATGTAAAAATATATACAAAAATTGAATAACCCAAAATATACAAATCAACTTAATGATGAATGTAGAATGAAATGACTAAATTCCAAAAAGCAAACAAATTTCTTGCCTATCCTAAATCTTTTTTTTTTTGCTCTTTTTGCCTTTTTCCTCTTTTTTTTCCACCCATTTTTTTATCCTAACTTTATCTTTACTATTATTACCCTTAAACACAAACTGTATTAGAGTGCCCCACTTATCCTAATTTGGGTAATTTTTATGAAAGAAAATGGTATGGCTTTGAATTTCTAAATAATTTCTACAAAAGGTTGACACTACTAATGGCTTTATTAGAACTCTTTTTTTTTTTTTTTCCTTTCTCTTTCTTTTTCTTGTTGATGACTGACCTAAAACAAATATCCCCTCTTAAAATATAATGCCTATATAATATAATCAAAAAAATGAAAGAATAAAAAAATAAAATGAATTAATAATTCAAAACAAATAGGTAATAGAAACAATATAGCAACCATTTAATGCAATAAAAAATAGAGTATATATAGTGTCTTAACTTTTGGTAATTTTTTAAAAGGGTGGTATAGTTCTACCCTAGGCAGGTTTCTTATGGCTCTCAATATGCCAAGTTGGCATTTATTTATCTAAAGGTTCCTAAATCAAACCTTACATCATCATCTATTACAAACTAATAAGGCACACCAATCATCACCCATTGCAGGCTATAATGGAAAGGGTTCGATTTGAGTGGAAGAGTTTCGCTTGCAAATGTGAAGGTTATCATCTCACAAAAATGTAGCTACTTCACTTCTTTCTAAAAAAGACGGAGCCCAAGTCTATAGCTCATGCATATAAGTGTATATGCAAATGTGTGCAAAGTGGTATACTAATTAAAACAATATAAATAAATCACAAAGACAAAAATCAAAATGAAATAATAACAAACATATGTTTTATTTTGTTTATTAACCTATGTATATTTTTTGAAAAATTAAAACAAAGGAAATTAAATTAAATATAAAAAAAGAACCAATTAAACCTAAAATTTTTAATAGCCATAATTAAAAAAATTTGGCTTGATTCTCAAAATGTCCTTAGCAGAGTTGCCAACCTATCATAATATATCAGTCTAGAGACTCGCTTGCTAAATGTAATAATTTAGATAGTGAAAATACAAGAAGTCGCCACTAATCTTTTTAAAGGTGTGATTAGCTACCCAAAAACTTTATCTTTTTAATAAATCAACAAGTTTATTAAAAAGACAATTTAGGTCTACGAAAACAAATTGGGTTCAAGAGTTAGTTATATGTGAAGAAGGATTAGCACCTCCACAATGCTCACAAATTTATACTAATTAATTATGTGCTATTTTAACTCTAAATAAAATGATTTTTTGTATAAAATTTAATCATAATTCACTTTGTTTTTAAAAAAGAAAAATAATTTAAAGAAATCTTTATTTAGGAATATTATGAAAATTTTAGATTAAAAAAAAACCTTCAAAGTCTTCAACATAAAGGCAAAATTCAAAGATAGTCTTTTCACCTAAAATTTATCACAACATTCCTTTTAAAAGTAGTAAAATAACATTATTTGGATAATTATTGGCAACTCTCCAACATCTAGGCAAAGTACCAACAATTATATTTCACAAAAGGCTATTTGATTTTTATTTGTTTAAAACTAAATTTTAAAAAAAAATTTTATCTAGTAAAAATGAAAAAAATAATATAATTAATATTAAACATCAACAAGCATATATATGAATGATGAATGTACCCATTATTCTAGAAATGAAATATATGCAGATGATGGTAAAATGTGAATTTAAGAATCGGGCTTTCAAAGATAAAAAGTCTATCTATACTTTTCAACATCTAGGTAGAGTTTGGGTGCGACTATTTATATTTGAAATCTTGTTTTATTGTTTATTCATTCTTTATTCTTTAAAATTTTTATTTTAAGTTATGGAAATATATGAAAATTCTTAATGAAATAAAATTTCTTAAAATATCCCATCATTTAGATAGTATTCAAGATCAGATTATTTCATAAAAGGTTTTTCATATAAATCCATGAAAATTTAAAATGAGATTAAGGTTTTGGGTAAGTTTAGAATAGCAAAGTTTAATTAGGGTTTCGCTAAGGCTATGAGATTTGGGTTCTACCTAGGATTTAGAGTTTTGGGTTTTACTTAAGGTTTGAGTTCTATCTAGGGTCTTAGATTTTACCTAGGGTTTAGGGTTTCATTTTAGGGTTTCCAATTTTACCTAGGGTTTAGTTTTAGGATTTTGTATTAGGGTTTCATTTAGGATTTTATTTTAGGGTTTCAAAATTTTACAAATTTCTCTAAAAATCTCCAACATCTAGGAAAACTTTCGGAACAAGTTTGTTTTTAATAATTTTTCTAAAAAATGAATTTTTATATTTTAAAATTTTATTATATTATTTATTAATTTAATATTAATTTTATTTTAATATTTAATAATTCTCCAACATTTATGTGAATTTCCTCCAACATCTAAGCAAAGATTTCAAAAATTTCTTATCGTTTTTATTTTTATTTTGTTATTATTTATTTACTACTTGTTATTATTTGATAATTAAATTATAAATGAAATAAATGGTCATGGAGATGAAGGTGCCAATAATAATAATAATAATAATAATAAGACCAAAACCCTAAACTAAGCCACCCTATTAAAAGCAGAAAATATACATGGACCAATAAACCTAAAATTATTTCTTCCTTCTTGGTTTCTAAGTAAAGTTTTGTCTTATTTTTGTTATTTTATTTTTGGAAAACAATTGTCGATTCTCTTTCCCTTTTATTTTTGTTTTTGAAACAGCATTTTATTTATCATATTTTTGGACAACATCATCATTTTTTATTATGTAAATAGCGCATGAAAGTTTAGGAAACAGTTTAGGAATGGAACAAATTTTCACACAAACAAAACATGCAGTCATGGAATTCGAAAACTTTAACAATCAACTTCTACGTAACAGCAAGTAGCCAACGGAAGAACTTTTTCCAGGCTTAACAAACAAGCAATGAGCGGAGCTTTAAGCTTCCATAAAAGACCCAAACAGAGGAAAAAAACAACCAAACTAAAATACAGTCAGATAAAATGAAGTTGGAAACATGATAACAATGAACATGACTAACGCAGAAAATGCTAGAAAATTTTGAACTTAAACAGAGCAACAAACGGCATAACATACCTCCTGGTTTCCCTTTTCTGTTTTTGATTCTTCACTACTTTTTCCTGTTTTCGTTCTGCCTCTAGTTGCCTGCGTTTTCTGCTTTTCTTTTCTGGACTGCTTGCTTCCGGTTCTATTTTTTGCTGCCTTCTTTTCTCTTTTTCGCTGAATGCCTTTCCCTTTGAGCGCCCAGCTTTGCTCCTTTATCTTCTCGTTTCCTTTTTCTTTTTACTAGGTTTCTTCTTGCTTTCGTTTCTGCTTATTATTTTTTCTGGATTTTCTTCTTCAAGCGCCTGCTTCTTCTTTAGGTTCGGCTTGCTTCACGCTCCTCTTCAGCTTGTGCCACTGCTTTCCACTCTCTCTCTTTGTTTTCTTTTTTTTTTTGGTTGTATTCAGCTGGTTTTGTATTTCTCTTCTTTTCTACCACGGGTCTCCTTTCACGCCCCTTCTTTTCTTTGCTGTGTGCCTTTCTTTCTTCTTCTTCGCGTTTTTTGCTCACCACGTCCTCATGCACACACCCA
Source organism: Durio zibethinus (assembly GCF_002303985.1). The sequence continues at coordinate 6,684,771 of NW_019168026.1, forward strand.
TGTAGCCCCACCATGCCCTGCCGTTTTCTTTCCACGTTGCCAGCCCCACTTTTGTTCAAAGCTAGCTCCCTCTTGCCTGATAATTCATGCCATTTTTTCTTTTTGGACTTGCCTCCCATATTTATATTTTATACTTAGTAGCCCATTTAAGCTCCTATGGGATTTTAATGGGTTGTTTTTTATAACTTTGGGCTGTTACATTGATTTTGGGCCAACTTTTTTTCTATTATATTATTATTTTTTAAAAAAATTCTCAGTTATTATTTTTTTAATTAACTTTACTACCTTAAAAACTTTTATATTTTAACATTAGTATTATTATATTCACCATTACATTATTTTTTACTTTATTTAATTTTTTATTTGTTTTCATTTGGTTTTCATTTAATGGCCAACAATGGGCTATTTAACAGGTTATTTTGGGCCTTATGGAACATCAAAAGTGGGTCGTATAGTAGGCTCGAAAAACGAAGATCAAGCCCAAATGCAAAAGGGAGTTCAGATCAAAAAGAAAAATATCTGGAACAAAATTAAGTGTCTATAGCTACCTACTAGAGGTTAGTCAACAAAATGTTCAAAGATCAAATAGATTATAATGTTACAGTGTATGTTTATGATATGATTGTGAAAAGTAAAAGCTCAAACGAACATTTGAAAGACTTAAGGGAATGTTCAACACACTAAAGAAGTATAACATAAAGCCTAACCCAAGTAAATGTGCTTTTGGATCTCATTGAGCAAATTCTTGGGATATATTATTAACCAGAGGGGTATAGAAGGCAATCCAAAAAAGTCCACGCTATTCTGGACATGAATCCGCCAACCTTAATAAAGGATGTACAAAGGTTGATTGAAAAAGTAGCTACATTGGGCAAGTTTATGTCCAAGTCAATAAATTAATGCTTATCGTTCTTTAAAATTTTTAGAAACCTAACAGACTTTCACTAGATGCCACAGTGTCAATAGGCCTTTGAAGAGCTTAAAGAAATTTTCTCCTCACCTCCAATATTATCAAAATCGACACCTGACTAGGTATTATACCTTTATATTACAACCACTAACTAGGCTAATAGCTTGGTCTTAATCTAAGAAGAAGAAATAAAGCAGAGGTTGGTATGTTTTATTAGTAAAATGTTAATTTTGGTAAAATGCCCTAAAAGCAATCAAATTGGATATGGGATACATATCATATTATGCATTTCTATTATTATCAAAGGCATTGTTTATCTATGAGATTTTATACATATGATTAATATTTCTTACTTCTTATAAATAAAGTCCTTGGAATAAATATGCTTTGCAAGGGAATTACAATGAATTGAAATTATGAGATCATCATTGCATTAAAGCATTATTCCTAAATTGTTCTTAGTGCATGGTTATACTCTTGCTTATGAAGTAAGCAACCTATCTCATAGGTTAAAGTGTAGGTAAAATTGAGTTAACATGTGGGTGCTTATTACAAAAATAAGTTTACTGAACATGACCCTAGATGAGAATGCTATATGATAGTTTACATAGTGTCTATAGCTACATTCTTATGTAATGGTTGTATATGTGATCCTTTTACTTGAAATTACTTATGATCTTATATGATAAATATTATACTTTGACTTTACTTATGGTTCTAACCAAGAATGCTCCAATCGAGCATGTTGGGCTATCACATGAGGCATATAAAGATACATGAAGTAATCAAGATGAAAGTCATTACCTTCTGTGATCAAGTGAGTATCTTAACTAGTCTTGATTGAATTAACTTGATAAATTTTTAGCCAAAGTGAAATAAGAGTTTAGAATTGTTTTAAAGCTTATATGTGAAATAATGTCAAGGACAAGACTTAACATGTTTAAACATGATTGAGTAGACACTAAACCATATGCAATATTCAAACCGAGAAACAATGCAATGAAAGGATATTAATTATACATTAAGATCATTCATGGATAGGTTGTCAAGCCATATTGACTTTTCTTTAACAATTTGGGGTCATGGCAATAAAACTAGCACTGATCATGAACTATAAATATAAGATTAGCTAATTGGAGAATTAGTAATAAAGTCAAAATTTTTGTTTTATCTATAGCCGAATATTAAGCCTCACAATGCTTGTGTTTATTACCAACATGATGAGGAACCTAATGGGTCACACTCAATAGGATATGTTGTGAAAGATAAAAATTGAGATAAATTAAGTTGGATTTATTAGGTTAAGATCCAATATAGAGAAACATACCAAAGTCCAATACTAAATAGGACATTGTATGGCTGGCCAAGTAAGAATAGGACTTGGACAAAGGGTTATTCTATTAAAAATATAATTAAGAATAAGGAAACCCCAATACCCTAGAGTTTTAACTTACCTCTTATCTCTATATAAAGAACTTAAGTTGCCCATTCTCTTGTAGTATTTTAAGAGAATAAACATCTTATGTGTTGAGAACAATTGAAAGTAAAATACTAAGAGGGCAATCAACAAATCTCACTCGCTAATGATTTTGGTTTTGAGTTCCTTTTATCCCTTGGAAAAGGTTCTTTTACCTTGTTCATGTGGATCACCATTAGAGGCTAAACACTTAGCTTTTTAGCTTAAGAGACTATTTGGAAGATCACCACCTTGAACTAAAAGAGTTTCAGCACACAAGGTACACATCATAGCCAAAACCCATATAGTTTGTATATATTGTCTATTTGTATGATCTTGTTGATTGATATTGGTTTTATGGAAATAAAAACTTAAAAATTTCATTACTTTAATTCTTATTATTGATGCTTAAGTCCTTTTAGTTAACAGGGGTTGAACTCAACTACTACAAAATAGAAAAGCTAGCCTATGTTACAGTAACATTGACCACTAAACTAAGATCGTATTTCTAATAACACACTGTGAATATTTTAATCGATGAACCACTAAGGCAACTTTTGCAAAAGCTTGAATTGTCAAAAAGGTAATTAAGTGGATAGTCAAGCTCAGTGAATTTAATTTGTATATACTACCTAGGCCGATGCTCAAGTTATAGGTTTTGGTAGATTTTATTGTTAAGTGCACATAAAAGAAACCTAAAAAAAGCCTAGCATAACCAATAGCTGGAAAGAAGATGAGACATGGAAACTTTATACAGACCGATCAACTAAGAATGAAAGAAGCGAAGTCGATTTAATTCTAATCAACCCAAAAAATATGCAATTTCAGTATGCATTAAATATCTCAATTCAAGGCTTCAAATAATGAGGCAGAGTATGAAGCATTGATTGCAAGTCTAAAATTAGCAACAGACCTAATTGTAAAAAACCTCTTTTTGTGTAGTGATTCAAAGCTAGTGGTTGAACAAGTAAATGGAAAGTTCGATGCCAGTGAAGAAAGAAAAAAAAGTTCTTTAAGATATTACAAACATATTTAGCAATGTTTCTAAAGGTCAAGGTAAGAAAAATACGTAGGTCATACAATACCCAGATGAATTTACTATCCAAGTTAGTGCTTGAGATTACTTTAGACAGTTCAGCACATGTCATGGTCAAAGAATTGCATGGAAAAAGCATGACTAAAAAATAGGTCATGCAAATTGAAAAGAAAGACTCATGGATAACCCTGATTAAAATGTATTTGATGATAGGAAAGCTACTTGAGGACAAAGTTCGAGCAAAGGCACTAATCAAAAAAATGCCTCAGTACACCATCTTTAATTAGAAGTTATACAAGAGATCATTCAATTTGCCATATCTATGGTGTGTAAATAAGGAAAAAACAGAGTATGTGCTTAAAGAGATTTATGAAAGAATCTATAGGAATCACCTTGAGCTTCAACCATTAGCTTAGAAGGTGTTAAGATAGGGGCATTATTAGCTAACCATTAGGAAATATGTAACCAACATGGTTAAAAGGTGCAACAAATGTTAGAGGTTTGTTCATGTTTAGCACCTGCTCTTGATTGAGCTAACTCCAATAATAAGTCCATGGTCTTTTATGCAATGACAAATAGATATACTAGGACCATTCACCCCAGCCTCTAGATAAAGGAAGTTCATATTGGTGGCTGTTGATTACTAAAGCATTAGCTACCATAATGGAGTCTCAAGTTGCAAAGTTTGTATGGAAGAATATAATTTGTTGATTTGGTTTACCTTAGTCCATATTAACTAATAATGGAAAATAGTTTGAAAATTCAAAGTTTAAAGAATGGTGTTCCAACCTCAGCATTGATATGAGATTCACCTCGGTCACTCACAACAATTTAATGGCTAGGCCAAAACAACAAATAAAATTGTAGTCAAAGCTTTAAAGAAAAGGTTGTATGATGCTAAGGAAAATAGGCCAAGAAACTTCCCAAAGTATTATGGGCATTAAGGACCACTACAAGGTCCCATAAGAAAAACTTCTTTTAATTTGGTCTTTCGAATGGAAGCTGTGATTTTAGTTGAGATCAAACTTCTAAGCTTTTGAGTTGAACTGAGCAGTGAAAATAGGAATAAATAAACCTTTAGAGCTAGTTTAGATTTAATCGAAGAGCAAAATGATGTAATTCTGATAAGGTTAACTGCTTATCAGTATAGGGTTTCTAATTATTACAATATAGAGTTCAACAAAAGGTTATTCACAAAGGCAACCTAGTACTTAAAAAAGTTGAAGCTTTAAGAATCAATGATCAAGGATGTAAATTGGTTCCAAAATAGAAAGGCTGATACATAGTTAAAGAAGTTGTCCTACCTAAAACTTGTAGATAATAAGATTTGAATGGAAAACCCATCCCGAGGACATGAATGTGGATAATTTAAAATTTTATTATCAAGTTTCTAACCATCTGATCTACTTGTACTATAGATGTTTAAGGTGAATAAAACTTAAAGTTCAAATAATTCTTTTTATTACACCTTTTGTCCAAAGTGTGAGTAAAGTTAATTGACTATATCTTAAATATAAAATTTTGTAAAGTTTCCTACCCAAAGTAAGGAATAAGCTAATCTTTATGATTACAACTACTAAGCTAAAAAGTACAATTAAATATTAAATTCTTACGCTAGATTGTGCATATAGAACTCAAAGATTTAAAGAAAATTTTTTTTAATTAATAGATGATAAATACAAGTTCCATATAAAAAGGAAGATCAAACCCCATTTTCAATCTACAACTAAGCAATGTATGTCTCAAGCTCATTAACTTAAGAATCATTTTTAGCATTCTCACTAGCTTCCTCCTCTTATGGGTCAATCCCAATAACCACAACAGCATCAATCTCCATATCATTCTCATCCTATTATTCTTAATCTTGACCTCCTTCCTCTGTTGTAATTTGTTGGTGCCTTAAATTGTTGATATTGATCATGGAAAGATCAATGTTGGCATAGATGCATTTCACCTCTTTCCATGTCAAGTAAAAAAAGCTTAACACTTGGTCTAGAGCAAAATCAGCCTACATGTTATAAAAGTCATCAAACTAAAAGAAGTTGTCCAGAAGTTGCTCAATCTTTTTGGAAGCTTAAAGTTCACTCTTCAACCATTTCACCTCAACCAAAGCTTCAAATGGCTTCAAGTCAGATTGTTATTGTGAAAATTCAACTATGGCCATTTGGATTGATATGTTTTCAAGCTGCTAAGTCAAATCCTCAACTTTTTTGTCAAACTCTTTGTTTGTCTTTTGCATTAGAAAGCTCTAGCTTGTTAATGTACTCAATAAAAGAGTTAAATGCCTTATAATTGTTCTTCATGTTTTTTTTTACCTTGGTAAGGTTAGTAAGAACCTTGTATGAATGCAAAAAGGTTTAACAATATTTTAGGAAACAGACTTAGGAAGTTGATTAGAAACTAGACAAACAAAAGAAATTGAGCTTGGGGAATAATTCCATAAAAATATATCAAGTTGAAGATTATAATGGTCAATGTATAATTGACCTTTCTTAGCCATGGTACTCGGGTAATTTTCTTCACCACCTCGAGATAATCACAAGCATTTTTGAAGAGTCAAACTTTAAGATGATGGAAATTATCTTAGAGGAAACATGGAGTTTGTTGGCATGACCTGAAGAAGAAGACTCCACCTTTAGCCTCTTTTTTGAAATTTAAGCTGCCATTTTCTATTTGAGTTATTACATTGCTACATGACTCTTATTGGTAATCTGGTTAGGCTGAAAAAGGTGGTGGATCAATGATTTTAGTACCTTGAGATAAGGCACTGAGTTAAGGAAGAGATTTTCCCCTTTCTCTCCCTTCTTAGAGTCTAGGTGAATCTGGTCATGCCAAAACCTATTGACTTCTGATTAGCCATTTCTTTAACTATAACAAAAAAATCAACCTTAGAGTTAGAAAATATGAACAAAAAAATACTTGTAAGAAATTAGTAAGAAAATTACCCTAATATTTGACCTCCTTAATAACACTAAGAAAGGTTAACTCGTTTACATCTATTATTAATTTCCCTTCTCTAAAGAAATCATTTATTGTGTCTTGTGCCCTAAGCTCATTATTGGTCAGAGGGTCCATCTTAGCCTCCTTGAACAAGCTCAACTTATTGTTTATTTCCCAAACCCCTTTGACCTTCTGATACAGAGAAAAAGAAATTTTCATGTTTTTATTAAGCTTGGTGCCATAATTTACAAGTCCGTGAATTTTATCATTAGACATTAACTAAGAGTTGCCACCAATCTTTTTTACTTAGTTGCAATTAGCCACTTAATTGAATCTATCCTCTTTTGAGGAGAGATCTAAAGCTTGACTTGGATTCTTTAAAAAGGTATATTTTAGTCTACAAAATTAGATAGCATCTGGAAGTACGAAGAAGGTTATAGTACCCCTACAACGTCCATTTGAAGTACAATACTAGTTCATATTATGTTATCCATTAAGCCTTAAAAATATGTTAAAAATTTTATCAAGTAATTTAATATTAGAAACTATTCTTAAAATTACTCCAATAGTTTTGAAACAATTAAAAAAAAATTCCTTACCTCTAAAGTATTCACCGAAACTACTATTATTATCTGAAGAGGCTCTGTCGTCATATTTATTAAAGTTTCCAAAAAATTTATTGTATCAAAATTAATAAAATCTTTCAATAGTTTGGTAAGATTTTATTTTGAAATTTAATTTCTATAATAATTTGGTAGGATTAATTTTAACAAAATTTCTTTTTTAAAAAAGATCACTAAACCTTTTAGTATTTTGGTAAGATTTAATTTGAAATTTAAATCTTTTAATAGTTTGACAGAATTAAAAAAATTATTCTAAGAAAATAATTAAACTTTTCAATAGTTTAGTAAGATTTAATTTTAAGATATAAATACTCCAATAGTTTGATAAAATTTTATGAATTTAATCTTTACATTTAAAAAAAAAACTATAATTTAAACAAATAAATAAAGAAAATACAGAAAAAAAAAAACCAAAAAAGGTTTCAGCTGGACCTAGCTCTGAATATGGCTCAACTCTTTTCTAACGAAACGACATAGCAACTTGAAGAACAACTCACAATTGGTTTGGGCTCAGCTTGAAGACATAGACTAGTGGTTCGAGTTTGAATTGGTTCAGGTTGCGTCTCGAAAAAATGAATGGGTCTCAGTCAGCTATTGAACCGGTACATTTTGTAACAATATGAAAAGGCAAACTTTTTTTCTTTTTTCCTAGTTTTTAACCTTTCTAATCTCTCTTTAACCTCCCGAATGCTCTCCTTATCTTTACAAAGACTTGAACGCCAACCAAAAAATCCAAAAAATGCTAGTTTCTAACAAGAAAGGAGAATTCAGGGAAAGAATCTTCAAGAAATCATTGAAAAATTCCACAGGAATCTTTAAAAATCCATATTTTTCTAAAAAATTTCAAAAAATACAAAATAGTTCCTAAAAACCAAATTTCAACTTTTCTTATTTCCTTGGTTCTAAATGTTCCCAAACCAATCCTAAATAAAAAAACTGTTTAAGAATTCTCTCAAAAAAACTACTCGAAAGAATTACCAATTTTTTTTTTATACTACCTAGTACTCTCATAATTATTTTTGCTCTCATTGATTCTTCCCCTCTTTCATGATTGCTAATGGGTTTTTAAATAGGCCTTCAATCATAATCAAAGTAAAATAGGACTTCTCCAACCAAACCTTATCAAGATTTTAAAATAGATTTTCAATCAAACTCTAACTCATAATTCTTCCAAAAACCAAACTCAATACATTCCTATTATGATTGATATTTTGATCCTAGTCGAAATACAATAGCAAGACTATCAATTGCTCTTAATGTTTCAATTCTCATTTAACCTTACCTTGTCTCTTTTAGTTTCAGCCAACATCTTTTTTCTTTAAAATTAATAAGAATCAAATTACTTGGAAAATAAAAATAAAATAAAATAAAATAATCTACAAAATTTAATCTTATAACACAAATAAAACCCCGAACTATATGGGGTGTCTACATTAGAGCAGTTAGCAAAAACTATCTTTAAGGGACAAACTATAACATAGTACCAGCTCTTATCATGTAGATGTCTTTTAATAATAAAAAATTCTTTAAAGTATCTATGGTGGGAAGAAAATCTAACTCTTTACGAAGAATAATAAAACCTATTATGCTCCTATAAGAATTAAACTGAGTGATAGTTAATTGAAAGCTAAGAGAAATCAATAATGAAAAATTGAAGAAGAAACCTAAGACTACCCAAAATTGAGTCCCAATAAACCCACATCTTATCACACTCTATTGCACTAGTGACCTATCCTAGGACGTCAAAATTATTACCTTATAACTTTTCGAAGGAAAGTCAAACTTATCTTTTACAGCAAAGACGTGATGAATTGAACAAAGGTAAGAGCACTTCTCAAGAATAGCTTGGCCTTTTAGACTCTTCATCACATTTTTTGTATTGACACCTAAAGTATAAGGAGCATACAAAAAAAATGAAGGAATTATCATCATTGTTAGAAAATTTTGCTTCTTCATCACCTTCACCCTTTTTTGCATCATGGTCAAACTTTTCAACCTACTCAAAATCTTAAACCTACCTAATTCGAAAAGCCCATCCACTAGTTTGCTCAGTTACTAGAGGTTACAAAAGTCCTTGAGCTAGAAAGGAGCAAGGACTTTCATGAAATCAAAGGAAGATAAGGATGTCTTAAAAATAGACGACTCATTAGAATCAGATGATGGCCTAGAGTCAGAGTCAAGACTAGCTAATATTTATTTAGGCACTAAGAAGATCATTAAAGGTTTGACAGAAATAAAAGTTTGGTTAGAAAAAGTAAATAGTGGAGCAACCAAGGAAGAATGAAGAAAAGTTAGTTAGAAGAACTGAACTAACTATATTTGTAAAAATAAGAGGATTTTGAAGGTCAGACTATACAACCACTAAAAGTTCATCTATCCCATAAAGAACCTTTTTACCCCTAGTTTAAGCATTTTTTTCAATTTGTTTTAAGCTCTATACTAACATTAGGTTCAAATAATAGGCAACTCAGCTATAATTTCTTCCTCAATAACAAAAAAGACCTTATTATCTGGAAGAACCTCTACCATATCCTTGCTAAGCCGACCCTTCCTAACCTCTACCCTAAAGTTAGACAAATCTAAACCAAAAGACATAATTAGTATGAGACATATCAAGACTGTGAAAATAAATGGGGAAAGTTGGACAAAGAAAGTTGGAAAGCTTATGATTAGAAAAAAAATAGATCGATACGAAAGCAAAAAAGTATGAGAAAAGCTAGGAAATAAGGAAATGAAGGTATCAGAGGCTTTAAATAGGCAAGTCCCAGACAGCCTAGATTAAGCCATATTATCATACACATATGAAAGATGACCTTTAGGCTTTTTAATTCAAATTCAAAAAACCATCCAAATTTTCAAATTTGCACCTACATTTCTCCCTCTTTATTAAATGCAAATTCAAATGAATTAGCAATTAATTCATCCAAAGTGTTGGATTCAAAATTGGTGTTAAAAAGTATAAATTGACTTATTATACTCTTGAAAAAGAAGTCAAGGATACTGATATCTTGGCAACCTTTCGAGTAACTCTTTAACCTAGAGTTTCACTTGAAAAAGTAAAGGCAGTAATAGCTACTAAATTTTTTATTGGTACATGGACAACCGTGTGGATCGATGGGCTTAATAGCCTTGATTGTTAAAACGGGCAATGTTACCACATTGAGCCCATTGCTAAAGAAGAAAATTAATATATATGTTATGAGTGTCATGTCGATCATACTACACGAATGCCATGTCAACCATACATGTAAGTGTCACATCAATCATGTTATTCAGAGTAACAAAAGAAGGCTTCAAGTCTAGACACCAACACCACTAAAGCGTCATGTTAGGATTACCACAAAGATTGGCTTGCCTCTGCAAGATCACATCAAGGCAGTCATAAAGATAGCCTCATTGCCTATATTACAAAACTTGAAAAAAATCCATGCATAACTCGTAGCTCAATTTTACTGGTGTTGGTATATTCCCTAAGACTAATTAGATTAGCTATAGGGTACATGTCATATTATGCATTTCTATTATTATCAAAGGCATTCTTTATCTATTAGATTGAATGCATATGATTGATATTACTTACTTCTTATAGATAAAGTCCTTATAATATATATGCTTTGCAAATGAATTATAATGGGATTGTAATTATGAGATTATCATTATATTTGGATGCTTTATAATTATTTCTAAATTGTTCCTCGTTAATGTTTTGTCAAGAAAGGATATTGGTAAAAGCTATTGAAACTGGCACAAGGTTATGCTCTTGCTCATAAAGCAAGCAACTGATCTTATATGATAAAGTTTGGATAAACTTAAGATAATATTTGGGTGCTTGTCACAAGAATAAGTTCACTGAACATGACCCGAAATGAGAATGCTATATGGTATTTTACATAATGTTTATAGTAATATTCTCATGTGATGGTTGTATAAGTGATCTTTTGACTTTAGATTACTAATGATCTTATATGATGAATGTTATACTTTAACTTTATTTTACTCATGCTTCTAATCATAAATGCTTCGATTGGGTATGGTTGGGTTTAACATAAGGCATATGAAGATGCATGAAGCAATCGATATAGGATTCATCATCTTGTGTGAACAAGTGAAGATCTCGTTGAGTCTTTATTGAATTAGCTTAAGAAATCTTTGGCCAAAGTAAAATAAAGTTTTGGAATAGTTATAAAGCTTATTCAAAAGTTAATGTGAAGAGCAAGATTTAAATATGGTTGAACAAAAATAAGGTAAACACTAATCCATAATCATTATTAAACTGAGATATTATATGATGAAGGGATATTAATTTTATTACAAGACTATACATGGATAAGTTGTCCAACGACATTGACATTCCTTAGCAATTGGTAGTTATGGCAATATGGTTGGTATTGATAATGATCTATAAATATAATATTGGTTAGTTAAAGAATTAATGGTAAAGTCAAAATAGTTTTGACTCATCTAATCCAAACAAAGGATTACAATACTTATATTTATTGCCAACATGTTAAGGAACCTAATGGGTCACACATAATAGAACATATTATGAAAGGGTTATTGTTTGGATAAATTAAGTTAGATTTAATTTATTGGGTTAATATCCAATATAGAGAAACATACAAAAGTCTAATACTAAATGGGATATTGTATGCCCAACCAAGTAAGTAATCCTATTAAGAATAAGACTTAGTGAAAGTGTTATTCTATTGAGAATAGAATAAGCATAAAAAAATCCTAATACCCTAAGGTCTTAACTTACCTTTGTCTCTATATAAAAAACTTAATTGCCCTCTCTCTTACAGTGTTCTAAGAGAATAGACATCTCATCTGTTGAGAGTAATTGAGAGAAAACATAAAAAAGGTAATTGACTAATCTCACTAGTTAGATATTTCGATTTTGAGTTCTTCCCATCCTTCGAAAAAGGCTCTTTCACCTTGTTCATGTGGAATACTATTAAAGGCTACATATTTGGATAGCTAGTGGTTTGCTTATTGTTCTTTAAATGTTCTTGACAGTAAGTAAAACTGCCTTTATCAATTGTATATATGTTTCTGTATAATCTTATCAATGTAATCCAAGGCTTAGGGGATTGAAAATTTTTAAATTCTACTACTTTATACTCTATTCTTTGATGTTCAATTCCCAACAACTGGTAATAGATCAGCTAGATCAACCTCTCATTATCCTGAAGGTACATTGGAATGTTGACTTGACACCCTTTAATGGGTTATTAAGTACTAGATCAGGTCGGGCTTGCAATATTAGCCCTAAACCTGCTATTCAAAGCTTAGGTTGTCCAAGTTTGACACTTCACCCTATAAGTAAAAATAGTCACCTCACACTAGGTAGATTCATTCAATTCTTTTCTCTCTCTTCTTAAGATTTTTCTCCTTCTTTCTCTTTCCGGACACTAACTTGAGTGTTAGAGCATAAATCTTAGAGAAATCTCTAGCCTTTGCTTGTAACCAACCTTTAAACTTGTGATTTTAGGTTCTTGCTCCCGTTTGACAGCTCAGCACCCATAGCTTCCACTCTTAAAAGTTTATCCATTTCACTTACAAGCCAAAAGACATTTGCCATCACATTTTTAGGGATAAACAAACCAATTAAAAGAAAGGGAAAGAGAGAAAAGAGAACTTGTTGCCAACAATAGAGATAAGTGTGAATGGCAACAGATCTAAGGGCTTTTGGATTTTCAAATTTTGTTATTTTATTAAGGAGAAACTTTTAAAAAATGAGGTCTTGAAAAGAGAAAAAAAAAAAAAAAAGGAAAGGAAAATGGTCCCACATGCCATGTGATCAAATTAAAAAAAAAAATTTCCACATCTTAAAATGACCCAAAAATAAGTTATATGGTTAAAGAAATTATACGTCATCTATTTTTTAATTTTAAAATTGTTTTAAAATGTTATATTAGCATGGTCAATGTCATGCCATTAGAGTCGATATCTAGATAAATAATTTTAATGGAAAAAATTTGACTCTATTAATTATTGGACTATATTTGAAAATCTATAAAAGTTGAAAGAATTATTTTTCACTAAATGATTTGGGAGGGATTAAATTCTTCATTTCTCTCAAATATAGAAACTAATTGTACAATTTAACCTTTGAACAATATTCCTGTTGATTTGCGCGTATTTCACATCTGTATGATCTCTTCTCCTTTCCAAATATTTTCCCTTAGAAAAAAAAAAAACCAGCTCTACCTACATGAAACATCTTTTCATGCACTTTGGTCTCTTGTCATCATTTTCAAAGAGTTAAGTCATCAATAAAAAAAGTCTGATATCCTCCATGCATGCTCCTCTTTCTGTTTAATTTCCAGAAAACTTTCTTCCATATACATGCAAAATAGAAAAATATAGTAAAATTTATAGCTATAGCTTTTCATTATATTTTTGACATCACCAACCAACATAATAAACAATTTCCAGGACTACTTTGAAGTATGGGGAACAAGAAGAACTTTTAGAGGTCTTTTGTGATCTTTTGACAGAAAACCATGCAAGACAGGTTCTATCCTGCACATAAATTACGAAGCAACAAGACAATTTAAGGGCGGCCCATACTCTATACTTTAGCTGACTTCAATACTTCCTTTTTTCCACACCATCTCCACAAATTTATAAAAAAATTATAAAAAATGATTCCATGCTTAAATCATGCTCTTTAACTTCAACAAATTGATGTTTTCTTTAAAAATATCATTACATATACATAATCAAGCATGCATAGATCATAATCAAAAACACGTTTTCAGTATTTTTTTTTTTTTCTAAAGCATGGAATTTATGTATATTATAGACAGAGAAACATCCTGGAAAGCAAATTCGGTGCATGAAATTAAGAATATAATTTTTATTTTTTGGATAAATCAAAGTATATAATCATTGATGATGATACTTTGAAGGATATTTTATTAAAAAAAAAAAGGTCATGAAATTAACGTGTTATAATTAAGCAGATCTTCAACTCAAACTCAAGTAGTTTCTCATCTGCATACCTTGGGCTTATTGTCATATATCCTCGATCTTATGGTTGGCAAGTAGATGCACGGCCAATTGGCATGCTTAACTTAGGGTTCAATCAACTTCAAATATCTTTGGACCCCCATAGCTCCAGAAAGAGGAAATATTCAAGAGATTCTTATTCGATATTCTTTGAGAACATTTAATGAAAAAATTGAATTCATATACCAGTTCAATTATACGGATGAATTAATTCAATTCAGTCCCTATATGATGTGATGTATCTCTTGCCAAATAAAAGTTTAATATTCTTTTCTCTTATTCCTGAGGGGATGAATCTAGTCAGTCTTTGATTAGCATTTGGGAAAAGCATTTGATTTAGATTGAGTATTTGATTTAATATCGGTACACGATTCAATAAATGGTCTGAATTCAATAGTGGAGAGAAAAGTAATGACAAAATTCATTATATTTGGACCAAACCAAAATTATATACCTCATAATTATTTGCAAAAAACTATTTCTCCTCTTTCATGTTCTTTAAGAAAAATAAATAACATTCATCGGACTATGGGTTCAAATTTCATTACTTTTTTTTTTATACTTAGATTGCAATTTCTTTATATATAAAAAAAAAAAAATTAGCATAGCAAAGTTCCTTGGTGACCACTTATTTTAATTTTCTTTGTAATTTTATCATTTCATTTAGCTATAAATCAAATATAATATAAAATAATTATCATTATATCATATCTATTATCTTATATACCAAATATGATCTTAGTATAAAATTCCTTTGACATGATTCATATTCCATTACAGCTTTATCAGGGAAGGGCTTTGTACAAGTTATAGTTCAAACAAAAATTCAAAGAAAAAATAAAGGTAATTTTTTTGTGTGACTCCCTCAGTAAAAATTTGAAAAAAAAGAAAAAAGAAAAAAGAAAAACATTGCCTATTATCCCACAGTTTAAAAAAGTAGAGTGGGGCCAAAAAAAAAAAGGAAAAACGCATGTACAAATGCTTATGTTAATGCATATCTATAATGGAGTGACCATTACAAATTTATTTTGCGCCATTCTCGCCAAAAATACAAAATATGGAAATGAACAATCCCAATGGAATGGTATGATTTTTATTTCCATTCGGCACTAACACAAGTACAGGTAAGTTACATACATTTAGTTGCCAGGAAATGCAAACCGTATTTGTTCTCTTTGTCGAATTAGAAACTTATCCTTTGGAGATGATGTCTTCCCGCCAACACCTGCCTGGTGCAGCATCTCTGCAATAGACATTTTGCTTCTTTGTACATTTGAAAGGGAATAACTTATCTGAACACATATGAGCTTTTAACTAAACCACATATGAGCTTTTAACTAAACATGGAACAAGCACAATGCCATTCTTTAACTATCCAAACATGATTAAATCGTGGACAAACATAATTGAATTCAAGTAGACTTGGCAATCTAAAGTATAATACAAAAATGATATGAAAAAGATAAATAATAGTTTAAAATTTTAGTAAAAATCATATATTGGTTTAACAAAATCAAAAAATATATATTTTTTGTATTTTTGTATCAACACAATGATATCTAATTTTCGTTTAAAACATGCTACAAATACACAAATTATTAATATTTTATATAATATAAATATACAAATTGCCATATCTAATTATTCTGAGTCAGGCCAAACGCACAAGAACTTAGCGATTATGCGCTTGTGAATCCCTTATTTTACCAAGTGGCATGGCCAATATCATTGCCCAACCATGTACGATGCAAAAAATTCAGTTTCATGCTTCGTACGCAGTAACCACGTTTTTTAATAAGCGTGAATGACTTTGAAACAATGAGCAGAAAAACATAACTTGCCTTGCTTCTTTTCAAGGTCTTGATTTAGCTCCTCTTTCCATCTCCTTTGTCTCTCAGAAAAGCTCATGCTGCAATGTCATTCTCAAGATTAGAGAATGGGACAGAAATATTTTTACAAACGGAGATAAGCTAAAGCAGACCTCAAAGAAGTATTAACAAACCTAGGACTAATTGCCTCCAGCAGGGAATTGAATCCTCTTCATTCCCCCACAGAATGTGGCTGAATTTCTTGCGGAGTCCAATCATGAACAACAGCAGTCTTTGACAAATGCTTGGTATGACTCTTTGGGTTAGTTATGTTGGCAGCATCAGCAACCGCAAAGAGTCTTCTGCTAGGCAGCCGCTTAGATGACCTGCATTTAGGAGGTAAGCTCAAAATATTTTCACCATTTGCAGTTCCAACAGGAGTTGGAAGCCCTCCATTCAACATGTTATAAACTCTTCATACAGAGGAGATTGCAGCTCTTTCAGTTCTAGAGCCTGCTTAAATGATAGTAGAGAATTAGCTTCTATCAAACAAGGCCTCATGGAAAAAGAAAATTGGAGGCTGATCCTGTCACTCAGCCATAAAAGAAAGATCATTGTATTTGTAAAACAAAACATACCTTTTCATCTAGGGAGGCCCTAACTTTTGACTCTGTAATTTCATCATCATCACCAGCTGGTGGTCCAAACAGAAAAGTGAAATCATTCTCCACCTTACCAGACATTCCAGGACTGCCAGCAGCTTCCACTGTTTCACCCAAAGACAAGTTTACTCCACTTCTGCTTAGCTCAGAATTTCAATCAAATTTGCATGGGCATTCTTCGTCGGGTTCACACATGGGATTGAAACTCTGGTGCAAAATAATTAAATATTTTTATTTAAGCTAATTATATACATCTGAACAAGAATAGGGACTTCCAAGAACAGTTGATTACTTTATTCAAGTCAGCAGATGCTAAAACAGAGTTGAACTTCACTAAAGCGCCAAATTCAGGATCATCTTTGTCATCTATCTGACACATGTCATCGTCACAACTGCATGCCCTCCAATAGGATCTTGGTTCTGATAATTTCCCAGGGTATACTGTAGAGCACCTCACACAACCCATCTCACAAACATCTTTTAAACCTGTGCATGTTGACCTGATCTCAGAATTTATGCTGACATCAATATAATTTCTGGTGTTAAATTCAACCCAAATATAGGAAAAATAAATAAACGTAAGCCATGAAATTTAGAGACATAGGAGCTCCTCAGGTTTATCCCAGATGTCATCACCAAGTTTCCAGGTTCCTGATAGATTGATCAACCAAGGTCAATAGAATAGAAAGATCAAACTAATAAATCTAAATGCAATCAGACTTATCATATTTGAGCTATGAAACACTGCGTGAGGTTCCTAATAGTTCCCAGTCACAAAAGGGTGCTGCGTTTATTTTGATAAAGACAATAAATTTACAAGTGAGCAGAATTCTACATGCGTAATCTTATCCACCGATAAATGCATACACTATAACCGGACTATGACTATTCTACGAAGAATTCAGGCATGCACTATAAAATGTAACTACTATAAATGGTTTCAAATTACCTGCAGCAAACTAATGCACTAGGTCTGAACCCTGGTTCCCTGGAACCAAAACCTATAAGAGTTGATTATAACAAACTTGGAACTATTAGAAAACAAACTTCTTGAAGTTCATAAATATCAGAAAATTCATCTGTGATTCAAATATTTTATTGGCCTTTTTAAGAAATGGAGAATGGATAAAGAAAACACGAAACTATAACAACACAAGAGCAAGAATATACTTCTGTAGGCATTTTAACAAAAGGTCCTTAGCCTCAAAGGAGAGATGCTCAGGGATTGGTGGATGAGATTTAGTTGTCCCAACAAGGAAGAAAGCAGCAACCTGAAAGAAACAACAGTTCAGTCTTTAAACTAAGGAAAAATTACATGCTAAATCCAGTCTATAATTAGATTATTCTAATAAATCGTACTTATGAAGAATTTCTAGCAGCTTTCGGTACACACCTCCTGATACTGTTGGCTCCATGGGAGCTTTCCAGTAGCCATCTCAATCACAGTACAGCCAACACTCCATATATCAGTAGAGCTAAGACCAAATAAATAAGCTCCTAATATCAGATAGAAAGGACTACAAACATGAAATTTTAGTTTATTCTAAGCAAGCATATGCTGCACAATTATATATCTTAGATTAGGAGAATTTTGCAATCATTACCTTATGCTGCTTATATTGTTTACCCATTTTTGTCTCAAAAAAGAACGAATTTGGCAATACATGAAAAAGATTCTAGCAGCTGATCCCTAAGACCTTTTAGTTGGAAATCTCAAAGGAGAACTTTCTTAGAGGGGAAAAACAAAGGAACCATGATCATAGAAATGTAACCATCCTAATCCAGTCTCAAGACAAATTTGAAAAAGTGTGATCATCTATAAGCATGAAGTTACATAATTTTCTTACAAGCTATGCCCAGTTTGGAGAATAAATTCAGGAGCCATCCAATATGGAGTTTCCTTCATGGACTTGGCGCCATTTATTGTAGCCTGAGGAAGCCGAAAGCGTCACTCTAAATGAAACAAAATAAATAAAATAAAATAAAAACTTCTAGGATATGGATGGAAAAGAAAGAAAATTAGTTTTCTAACCAACTCGACAACTTTCTTGGAAGCACAAAAGTCCGCAAGTTTGATGCACCCTATGTTATCCACAAGAATGTTTGCCCCCTGAATATAAAGTGCGATATCAAATCAGACAGACTGCATGCAAACACACAACAGTATTCGATGAGAACCAACGAAGTACTTTGATGTCCCTATGCACAATTCTATTCTTGTGAAGATATTGCGGTCCAACAAAAGTTGTTTCGTATACATTCTTACAACCCTTTTTCAAACAAATAAATAAGTTAACTAAGATCATTATGGGCTCAAGGAAACGCGAAATATCAAAGATTCTAAAATTTAAGCACAAAACAATAACTAACAGACTCAGGGAAAGATCCAAACTTTTTCCCCAAAGTGAGGAAATGGATCCACCCTGCACAAACTCCAACAGAATACTCAACGTAAGGTCCTTTCTTGCGGTGCCCAAATATCTCTAACAAACAAAAAATAGTAAATAATAGGTTATGAATTACCCACATCAAAATTCAAAAAAAAAAAGTACAAAGGCCATACAATTATGTTTGGATGTGATAGCTTCTGTAATAGCTTCATTTCTTCTTCAAGTTCCCTAATATGAGCCTATCCCAAATCGTTTCAATTAAAAAAAACAAAAATAGTGATTGTTCTCTTAAGCTGATAATTGTTTGTGTTGAGCTCCAATTTCAAGGTATTTCTAAAAAGACAAAAAAATGAGCGGTTAGAGGCAAAGGTAGAGGGTGTTCTTTGCGTTTGCATCCCGACACGCAAGTCAAAATAGGTGAGGTTAGAAGGAGAGTAATAAGGAGAAACAGGAGTAGTACAACCCTCTCTTCGTGGTGTTTAGACCTTTCACATTATAGATAAGCAATGGAGGACCATTAGGGGACAAAAAGGATAGTGCCGAGCTAATGTGGCATTGGATGTCTCAAACCAACCTGACATGTCAGGTAGGCATAAAAGTCAAAATTATCCTTGGTTGTTTGCTAAAAGCTTCTAACAGGAAAAAAAACCATTATGCCCTTTTAACTACTAAATGCCCTCAACATTTTGTTCCCCTATCAACTAGTTTGACTAATAGACTACTAGAGGTATGATCAGTATGCTCTATGAAGATCAACTAGGTAAAGGAAGATGAGATGGAATATGGTTCTTCCGAGCCAACATCATAGAGGAGATCGATATTGAGAGATAAATAGCCTTGAGTCATGGTCTGATTTGGTGAGGATCTGATCTCGCATGCATGTCTTGGGTTGAGTGCATAGCATGCTTAAAGGTTGCTAAGGTGTTAATTGTTCAAAATTGTTCGAGATTAGTGGTGGAGTTCATCTAGTTGATGTGAGACTTGATTCTACCAGTCATTGGAGATCGTAATTGTCAAATGATGGCCTTTTAGTTCAACTTGATGTCCAAGGAAAGGTAGCAACAAAACAAAGAAAATGCTCAAGCAAAAAAAGAATGGGTCCTAAGCACAAAGGAGTTGTGTGCTTAGATATACTTCAACGTGCAAAATCCACCACCATCTCCCATCTCTCAGGTTGGTCTATATTTTATGGTTGACCTTCTTTTATCTTTGATTGTTCCCCTGTTCTGTGGTTCAATCAAGTCAATTTTTTTATATTTCTACTTTTCCACCTATCGATGCTCTCGTACTCATTTCTATTCCCCCTCGGTCAGTTTTTGTTAAGGTCACTTCCTCTCGGTCTCTACTTAATCCTTCTTCCTTTAGAGTTGAGTTGTTTTCAACCATGGTTCAACCTCAAAATCCTTCTTCTGCTTAAAAGTCAAAGTCTTCTAACTGTGAAAATTTTAACACTAAGAAAGGTTTCAGGAAGGAACAGCAAGAAAAGAGTACTTTAGCTGGGGAAAGTGATGGCAAGAAGGGGAATCTTGTGGAATTGGACAAACTGACCAAGGTCCCAGTATATACTCCATGTGACCTCGATATGATCTCCAAAGATGTGATGAGTGAACTAAAAGGCAGAGTAAATTTTGAAAACTGTCCTAACATATGTTTAGCTGATCATGTCTACGCTTTAGTGATGACATTCCTTTTGCCCATAGAGGGGTATAGCATAATAATGTTGAACTCCTCAAACTGGGTCATTGATAAACTAAAGCCACATCAGCTCTATGTATATTAGGACTCTTCATGGTGGATCTGAAATTTCCATTTCATTTTTTGTTTGTTTCAATTTTTAATTTTTATAATTTAACTATCATTTAGCTCACTCCCAACTTTGTACAGTACATAGTTGCTTTCATCATTCTTTGTCAACATCTAAACATTCTTTTGTCTCTCCCTCTATTTAGGGACTTCTTTTCTATTTAAATGCACCATAGTGATAAAAAGTGGTATTATGTAAAAGCTCGACCCAATAAAAAACTGTTCACCGATTATTCGAGCTTAATAAAAAATTAGAAGTTATTCTTCCTTTGCCTCCAAAAACAAAAAATAAATATAGTGCGACCAAGGTTAAAGTGTAGGAAATAATAAATGTGCCTTACATTTTTAAGGATGCATCGGTGGCTCTCTCCATCCTGGATTTATTAGATCGAGACAAAATAATAGAGTACACCCATAAGAAAGAGCTTATTATTGATACCTATAGGTTGACCTCCCCTGAAGTAATAAATGAGACGAAGTACTGGAAGGTTTAAGGTAACCTCATAAAATTTTATTTTAACCTGATTTTTATCTAATTGTTCGTTCAATTTTATAGAGATGTCCACCAACGATGACTTCAACTTCATCTTGTACTAGCATACCCTTAAGACCAAAAGAGGCTAAAAGAAAATTCAACTCAAGACACTATCTCACAAGGGTACAAGGCCATTAACCCCCTAGTTTAGCACTCTTTAATAGCTCAAAGATAAATGCTAGGGCTAGTTGGAATCTTTCCTTAGCATAAGCACCTTTTCTTTCCAAAAAACCAAATATGACAATTTCCTCTTCCACCTTAAAGAACCTCAAAGCTAGGATATTAAGGCCCAACTTGAAAAAGATCTCTACAAGGTTGTAGTTCACTATTACCGATGACCACACCAAGAACATTGATATGGTAAGGAGGTTTTGCAAGGTTGCAATCCTTCATCTTACTAAGGGTTACTTGATTTCAGCTTAGTTTCTTATAGTTCTTCATTTTTCTAAGTTTGAGTTTGTTTTATACAATTTAACAAAAATTTCCAGCTCAGCCTCTAAACACCAACCAAGCCCTTTACCATGCCTATCTGGCTATAGCCCACCTATTAAAGGCTAAGAAAGATGTGGTTGCCCTGGTCAAGGAACACAAAAGAGCTTGGACGTATTGGGCGACATCAGATCTAGCCTCAGTGTATTCCACAAGAGAAGGTTAAGCAAAAGAAGAAGAATGACGAGCTGATAACGAAACTGAAGGCCATCCTGGTTGAAATAGCCTTGATCGAGTTTATAAAGAAGTAAACTAAGCTCAAACTCAACGATTTTCAAATCGAGAAAATTATAGGTTTGACCTTTACCTGGCATGCCATTTATTTCTTCTAAGTTCGGACGGGGGGAGGGAAGAGCTTAAAGATAAGCTAAGAGATAGGAATGAGAGACTTGAAGAAAATAGCTTAAAAGAGAGAATAAGAGATTTGAAATAAGAGTTAAGACACAGTTTGACTTAAGAGTTTAGACTCAGCTAGGCAAAAAGAGCTTAGATCTACAAAATGCCTTCATAAAGGCCCAATTCGACAAATAGCTTAGCCAAAATATTTCGAATCTACAAAATGCCTTCATAAAAGTTCAATTTGACAAAACAACTTAGCCTAAAAGCTTAGATTCAACTCAGCCAAAAAAGCTCATATGTACAAAATGCCTTTATAAAGGCCTAATTTGACAAACAACTCGGCCAAAAGATTTTTGGATCTACAAAATGCCTTTATAAAAGTCTAATTTAACAAAATAGCTTGGTCTAGTAGCTTAGACTTAGCTCTGTCAAAAGAGTTTAAATCTATAAAATGCCTTTATAAAGGCTCAATTCAACAAAATAGCTCAGCTTAAAAGCTTGAACTCAGCTTGGCCAAAAGAGCTTACCATAGTCAAAAGAGATTATCTTGGCCACCTTAGTCAAAGAACTCATCTTAGTAACTTACCTTCACAAAGACTTAACTAAGCCACCTCGACCGAAGAGCTTATCTTAGTAAATTACTTTCATAAAGGCTTAGTTGGGCCACCTCAGCTAAAGAACTCACCTCGATAAAAAAAAGCTCACCTCAGTCAAGAAAGCTCATCTCGATCACCTCGATCAAAAAGCTCATCTCGATAAATTATTTTTACAAAGGCTTAGCTTGGTCACCTCAACTAAAGTGATCTACTTGGCCAAAAAATCTCATCTAGATAAAAAAAGCTCACCTCAACAAAAAAGGCCCATCTCGATAAATTGCCTTCATAAAGGCTTAACTGGGCCAGCTAGGCCATCGCAGCCAGAGAGCTCAGCTCAGCCAAAAGAGCTTACCTTAGTCAAAAAACTCATCTTGACCACTTCGATCAAAAAGCTCATCTCAATAAATTATCTTCACAAAGGCTTAGCTCGGCCACCTCGACCAAAGAGCTCACATTAGTAAATTACCTTCATAAAGGCTTAATTAGGCCACCTCAACCAAAGTAATCAACTCAACCAAAAGAGCTCAGCTCAATCAAATTTCCTTGGCAAAGGATCAACTCGACAAAAAAACCTTAATAATTAGCTTGTCCAAAAGAGATTAACTTAGCCAAAAGAAAAAGGACAATTAAAAAAGTTTAGTTTGAAAAATTTTCTTAGATAAAGTATTAACTCCACCAAATTTCCTTCATAAAGGGTTAGTTCAGCTAAAAACACTTAGCTCAACCAAATTTCATTATTAAAGTATTAGTTTTGCTAGCTCAGCCAAAAATAAGGATGTTAATGGGTAGGGTATGGGTAGGGCAGAGTATTCCCCATCCTTATCTCCAAATTTTATATTATACCCATCTCTATATCCATATCCAATAGATATTTTAAATTTATCCCCATCCTTATCCTCGTAGATATTTAACAAATATGATAATCCTTATACTCATAAATTTTTAAAAGAAGTAAAAACTAAAATTTATTTTTTTTATTTTTATCTTGTATATTTAGGTAATTTTTATTAATATATTTTTTCAATAAAAATATATTAATTCTAATTAATCTAAAATACTAATTTATATTATTTAATAAAAAAATTATTTACTAAATATATAAGGTAAGGTACAGGATAGGTACTAAATCAACCGTCCCTATCCTTAATCTAAAAATTTAAAATCATCCTCATCCCTATACCCATAATATAATACCCATCCACATCCCCATTCAAATAAAAAGTTGGGTTTCTCATTGGGTATGGGTAAGATTGACATTCCTAGCAAAAAATACTTAGCTTGGCCAAAAGAGATTAGCTCAACTAAAAAAAAAATAGTTTGACCGAGCCAAATTTCACTGATAAAGTAGCAACTTTACCGTATTTTCTTAGCAAAGGATTAGCTTGGCCAAAAAGCTTAAGTTGATTAAAAAATTTCTACTTGACCTAATTGTTTAGCTCAATAAAAAAGTCCACTATAACAAAAATTGCTTTCAAAAGAGCATACTTGGGTAAATTTTCTTTCAATAAAGCTTTGCTCAATAAAATTATTTTTGCAAGAGTTTAGATTCACCTTGGTGAAAATCACCTCAGCATAAATTCACTTTGATAAAAATCACCTTGGCATATATTCACCTTAGTGTAAATTACCTTAGCATAGATTCATCTTAGTGTAAATCACCTTGATATAGAATTACCTCGATATAAATTCCCTCAACACAAATGAATTTAGAATCTCATTATAAAATCTATCAAATGTTATGTCAATTATTAAGTAACTAACTTAGACAACATAAAGGCCCCCAGATTAGCTACCTATTAACACCGACCAAAGTTAAATAATTAGCAAACAAAGTCAAACAACTATTGAGATCATAATAGTCATCCACATTAGATGAATCATAAAATGACATCCCATCACTTCAATCATTAAACCATTCATGTCATTAAAAGGTTAGACGACAAAATCGACATTCAAAGTCTGAACTTGGTGTAACCTTAAATTTCAACAAGTTGACTAAACCCAAAATAAGTCAAACATCTCTGCTTAACCCTTGTCTAAATCTTCAAATTGTTTTTTAAGGAAGATAATGTTAAGGGTATTTTTTAGGTCATAAAGGTATAATTGACTTTTACCCTAAAAGAGTAGCTCACAATTGGAGCACGAGTATTTTGGTTATTTAGTCCAATCTAATTTGTATAAATACCCCCACTCCCTCTAAGTAAAAGAAAGGCCAATTCTTCTTTCAACTCTCTTATTTTTTCATTTAAGCTATTCTTCTTAATTCTCGTATTCTTATCTTTGAGTTATGAGCTTTTCCCCTTGTCCAAACTTAACACAAACAATAATGTTTTCAAAATAATTTTTTTTAAAAAGAAAGTCCCATTTTACCTATGTTTTCTCCCTGTAAGCATTTATCTTAATTAAAACCTACAACAACAAAAATATAATAAAAAAATAAAACAATAGCTAAACAATTGTGCTCTCAATTGACAGTAACTCATTTGCTTAACTACTAGCAATTTGCCAGAGTCAAGATTCATCCCTATATAAATGCAACCAAATGCGCCATAACCAATCAATTCTCTCTTTACTATTAGATAGGTAGGGCATCCAATTTTTTAACAAAAGAAAGAGCAAGCGACGTAGCAAACAAGACGATTCATGATTTGTGAATCTGGCACTGATCTTCTTAACAAAGCATACAGGTCCAACATCATTGTCACCAAATGTCAAAGACTTGAAGCCTAAAAATTAGCGTACCAATGTAACAAAGTCTTGTATTTGGAGTTAACTAATTTTTGGCTTTTCGTAGATTTATTTGTTAAAAGATTTCAATGTTTTAGGTTTGAGAATGAGAAAATGTGACAAATCTTAATAGAGAAATAAAAAGAGTAAAGGGAAGATTTTTGTTAGTGTTGCTATTTACATCTCAATTTTTCTCCATACACAAAAAAATTTAATTTTTAATGAAATTATTTAAATATCTATTAGTCAATTATTTTTAATCTTTCACATCACATTTTGAAAATTCACTTTTGGAAGTTTTTAAAGATTTTTAGACTTCATTTTTAAAGACTTTGGATTTTTGAAAATTTTTAAAAATTTTCAGACATTTATTTCTAGAAATCTTTAAAAACTTTAAGAAATTTATTTTTGAAAGCTTCAAATCACACTCAAACATTTAAACATAAAATCTTACAAAATTAAACATGAAATCAAATGAAAAAAGTAGAAACAACAAACGATTTGTCTTTACTTTTATGTTTATTAACTTCAAATAGGTGAAATTTTCTTTGAATTTGCCTTGTTTGAGGTTTAAAATCATTTAGATTTTTGGTTGAGAAGAGTGAAGAGATGAAGTGTGAATAAATGAAGTATTTGGGTCTTTGGTAAACTATGTTTTAGGTTTAGGGTGTGTTGAGTAAAAAATTTGGTATTAATAGTAATAAGGTGTAAAGAAAGGAAGTTGAAGTGCAAATAGCATCACTCTTTTTTTTGGGGGGTTAATATGTAAAATGGCTCCTGTGTTATGCTATTTGCTATTTAAAAAAATAAAATTTTTACTTTGGTGTTCAAATTTTTATTCTATCAAATCTTGCACTGTTAATGTAGTTAAGTGGTTTACGTGGCACGAATACTTAATAAAATCATGTCATGTGTCATAAATATTCAATTATTGTGACATCAGTTATTGTTACTGTAAACACCATATTTAGCATGGGATCATTCAAACTAAATTTTTATTTTGGGTTGATGGGTTTGTCAAGTTTAGTAGCTAAGTGGTTTACGTGGTACGAATACTTAACAAAATCATGTCACGTGTCATAAATATTCAATTATTGTAATGTCAGTTATTGTTATTGTAAACACCACATTTAGTTTGGGATCATTCAAACTAAATTTTTATTTTGGGTTGATGGGTTTGACAATTATTATTGGGTTCAAATTTACCACTTAGGCTTAGGATAGAGCCATTTTTATTCCTTTCATTAATTTTGTTTCAATTAACTTTTTTGTTTATGTGCTTTATTTTATTCCTATTACTTATTTAATTATTTTTTATAACATTAGTTAAAGATAAAGCAGGGGAAAAATAAAAATAAAAACATGATTTATCTTGCTTTATCTTTGCTATTTTCAGTAATATTTCTACTTTGTTTTATTTTTATTTTAAATTTTGGTACTTCATTATTTGCTTATTTGTCCATGTGTTTTATGTAAACGAAAAGAAAAATAATTAGAAAAAAATAAAAATGATAGAAAAATAACAAAAATGATAAAGGAATCTCAAATTTGAAGATTGAAGATAATATCGGCATAGAGAACAAGTCAAGATCTTATTGGGATAAGGAAGAGTTTGGATCAATTTTCAATAACATGATCATTTGTTGATTTTATACTTTTATCTTAATAGCAATTGGTCGTATATAAATAGTTAGGTGTTGAACACAGAGAGTGGCAGAAAACAATTGAGCAAAAAAAGAGAGCAAGTAAATTTTTTCTGAAAGAAAAAAAAAAATTTTTGGAGTTTGATTCAATTTTATTTGGAAGGAATAAGTGTCATTAAAGGATCAAGGAGGTTCCAAAAGTATCAAGTTGAAGTTTTGGTATTTTTATTTATTTTATTTATGTTTTGGAAAAATTCTAGAAAAAAAATGAATTTTTTGGCAAACTTTGAGATTTTCGACAAAGGTTCTGGCAAATTTTGTAGTTTTTGATGATTTTTCTGGCAACTCTTGAATTTTTCAATAGCCATTTGAATTTTTCGACGACTATCTCAAAAATTTATGATAAAAAATTACCTAGAAAGGAAATAGAAAGTGAAGAAAAAGAGAGAGAAAGGGAAAAGGGATCTAAGGAAGAAAAGAAGAAATTGGGCTATTTATTTAACGCCAACACGACATCAATTTACCCCTTTAAATTTCCCAAGACTCACATGTTGATTGATTGCAACCCGATCTGTTTTACAAGTTTTTTTTTTTTTCAATTTCACTATATTTATTGATTTTTTTGTTATCTTATTTATTTATTTATTTATTTATCTATGATATATTTTGTTCGATTGAATTGTTTTAGGAAAATAAAGAAAGTTATTCTAAGTTATAAAAATTTAATAAAGGTGAAAATAAATTTAATAAAATTTTGAAAATAAATCATAAATATCCGAAGATGAAATTTTTAGAAATTAGAAATGGATAATTTTCTAAAAAAATTCTAAATAAGAGACTTTTCTAAATTTAACCTAAATAGAGATAAAATTTAGATAAAATTTCAATAATAGTAATTATTATTTATTTTCAAAGTAAAAAAATAAATAAACTTATAAAATTTTGAGAATAATTTAACAGTTATTCAATGATAAAATTTTTAAAAATTTCAAATGTTTAATTTTTTAAAAAATCTATAAAGAAAGAATTTCTCTAAATTTAGCTCGAATTATAAAATAATTTAGACAAAATTTTAATAAAAGTAATTCTATTCACTTCCAAATTAGAAATAAAAAATATTACTTATAAATTTGTTTGAAAATATTGGTATATTTTCAAGGATAAAATCCCAAGAAAATCACAAATTGTTGATTTTCTAGGAGATTTGTAGGTAATTTTTTTTTTTAAATTCAACCTAAATTATGGAAGAATTTAAATGAGATTTAAAAAAATAGTTGGTATTTTATTTTCATTCTAAAAATTAAGAAATAAATAATGAATAAGGTTCCATAATAAGAGTGTAAATTTTAAGAAAGATATTTCTAAATTCAGCATAAATGATGGAAAATTTAGATATATTTGCAATAAAACTTACTTAAATAAAAAATTTTAAGAATAAAATTTTAGTAATTGTAAATAAATAATTATATAAGAAAATTTTAGGTAAGAAAATATTTTTAAATTTGGCCTAAATGGTTAAAAGTTTTTGTATGTTTTCTATAAAGCAAGATTTAATAAAAAAAAACAAATGATTAAGATTTTTTTATGATAAAACCTTTTTCAAGAAAACAAATAAAATTCTTGAATATTCTTAAAGTGAGGACTTTTAAGAATTCTACCAAATTAATAAAGATTTCTTAGAAATTATTTCTAATATTTAAACATTAAAATTTAATAAAAGACTATTAAAACCAAAGATCCTTAGGATAATTTAAAATTAAGTGGTGCCAACTTTTGGGCTTGCGTGTGTGGATACTATAACCTTCCCCATATGTAACTGAACTCTCAAACTTAGTTTTAAAACATGGACTAGAACTTATTCTTTTAGTAACCATTAGTTAGCCTTAAGATTTTTTCAAAATAATAGATTCACCTTGGTGGCCAATCACACCTAATAAAAAAGATTAATGGTGACTCCTAAAGTTATGTTTAGCTATAGGTTCACGAATCTATACGTAATAATAGTTTTGCTACTTTACTAGGGATATTATAGAGAGTCGAACCATAAAATTTTAAATTCATCATAGTTTTGGCTTAATGATTTTAAATTGTAATGATTATGTTATCTGTATGATAACCTTTTTCCTTTGTTTTTCATCTTTTGCTTAATTTAGGGAAAATAGGAGTTGAAAACCATATATGTTCCTTCGCACATACATTTATTCAATTTACATAAGCTCTAAACTCGAGCTTCATCCCTTGTAAGAGGGAGTAAAGTGTTTACACTCATGAGATGATAATCTTTGCAATGGTTAGTAAAATACTCCCACTCAAATTGAATCATTTTTATTGGTAGCCTATGATGGGTAAGGATTAGAATGCCTTACTAATTTGTCATAAACAATGATGTAAGAAATAATTTGAAAACTTTTAGTGGTCAAATCACTAGCTCTGCATATATTCCACACTTAAGAGGGTAGCCTTAAGATAAAGCCATTCTTACCTACTATTAGATGAAACCCAAACTAGGACACAAAAAGCACTAACTGTGTTATATATTGATTATCTAACCATTTTATTATCTGATTATTTAATTTGACATTGTGCATTTGCAACATTTCAATTGTCATGTAGGGAATATTTGCCATATATCAGTTGTTGATAAACCAAATCTTGTATCTACATCCATGGAAGGTAAAATGCAATCAAAGTTTGTATCAACTTATTGCAAACCTTTCCACCAATCAAAAGGCAAGTCATAAGAAGTCTAAAGAAAAAAAGGTGATTATCTATCTAAAAATTTTGTCTCAATTCTTTTTGAAAGAGTTCATCTCGATCTCTAACAAAGTGACTTAGCTGACTTAAGTAGCATTTGGAAATGTATAAGCAGAACGAGATAAAAGATGTTTGAGAATAGACATGCATTCACTTCTCTAAATAGATGTGGACTATATTTTGATCAGAGCTATGATGCAATTGTGGGATCCCTTCTATACATGCTTTGTCTTTAATGAAATAGATATTTGCCAACATTTGAAGAGTACATGATCTTACTTCATTTTGATCTATCAAATCGAAACAAAATCTACTAGTCGAATAAAGTGAGTTACCGCAAAAAGCTTGCACAAATGCTTGGGCTCAACTTACCTCAAGTTGATGTATATGTTAAGCCAAAAGGTGAAAGTAGGGATATTCCATGGAGTTTTTTGTGAAGCTTCATCTATGAACACTTGGATGATGACTAGGGAATAACAACAATGGCCATAATTACGTATGGGTTGGTGATCTTTCCAAAAGTCCTTTGATATGTTAAAGTTTTGGTGGTAGATTTTGTTGATCAAATGGGGCATAAAATCAATATAGCACCAACTATTTTAGTAGAAACCATCCGATCATTAAATTATTGTAACAAAAATGGTAAATGTCAATTAACAAGTGTGTACAATTACTTTATGTCTAGATGAAAAGTCATTTCGAATATGAAGAAAGCAAGTTTCATAAATTATATCTTCTTTCTAGCATTCTGATCAAGAAGTTGTGCTCTAGCACATGGCTAAAAGCAAAATTGAAATATGATAAGGTCTTATGTTTATGCAAGCTTAACAACCAAGAGATAGTTTAGAAAGCACCTTAGATACATCATAATTTAGTGTTATATAGTTATGGGAATCAACCTTTGGTTTTTCTTTTGGGCTTATGGGGTGTTGTTACATATGCCCCAACTATGGTGCAAAAATAGTCTGAATGTGAGCAATTCATTTAAAAAACTCCATAACTCAGCTAGTTGGAATTCTTTTTTATCGAAAAATAAGCCTATGGAAGAATTGAAGAAATAAAAAAGGCATTGAAATAGACTATCAAAGTTAACCAGGGAAGGCTCACGTAAGATGTTACTCATGAATATTTTGTATGGCATGCTAAAAGGGACAAAGATATTGTGCTTTCTTAGAAATGAAGAATTGACCATTCTATAAAACCAACTCCCCAAGATCACCAAGATCCCTTGTTTAAGATAGAAACTACCAAAAAAAAGCTCTAAATTAAGATAAATGAGCTTGAATGAGAAAATAAATGGTTAAAGAAGAAATTATGAGAGAGTTTGAAGCTGCAAAGAAAAAAATTCAAAGCCTCAATGAGGAAAGAGATTAATAAAAAGCCCTATTCACTGATTTAGACAAAATGCATTCATCAACCATGTACGAGCTTGCTTGGCTCTTAAAAGAAAATGATTTATTACAAGCAAAGGTAGATGAGGGACAAAAGGCCATTACTAGAGTGCAAAAACATAATCAGATACTACAAAAGATGGTTGACCAATGTATAGCACAAGCAGCCATTTTGAATAATGAATGCCTAATGTATGCTGATAAAAATGAATAATGGAAGAATTTATACATGAAAAAAAAGAAACATTTAAGGCAAAAATTAAAAGAGAGTTTGAAGCTACAAAGAACAAAATTCAAAGCCTCAGTGAGGAAAGAGAATCATGAAAGCCCTATTCACTGGTTTAGACAAAACACATTCAATAACCTTACATGAGCTTGCTTGGCTCTTAAAAGAAAATGAGTTATTGCAAGCAAAGGTAGATAAGGGACAAAAGGCCATTACTAGAGTGCAAAAACATAATTAGATACTACAAAAGATGGTTGACCAATGTACAGCACAAGTAGCCATTTTGAATAATGAATGCCAAATGTATGCTGATAAAAATGAATAATGGAAAAATTTGTACATGGAGAAATAAAAACATTTAGGACAAAAATTAGGAGAGAGTTTGAAGCTGCAAAGAACAAATTTCAAAGCCTCGATGAGGAAAAAGATTAATTGAAAGCCTTATTCACTGATTTAGACAAAATACATTCATCAACCAATCATGAGCTTGCTTGGCTCTTAAAAGAAAATGAGTTATTGTAAGCAAAGGTAGAGGAGGGACAAAAAGCCATTACTATAGTGCAAAAACATAATCAAATACTACAAAAGATTGTTGACCAATATACAGCACAAGTAGCCATTTTGAATAATGAATGCCAAATGTATGCTGACAAAAATGAATAATGAAAGAATTTGTACATGGAGAAACAGAAACATTTAAGGCAAAAATTAAGAGAGAGTTTGAAGCTACAAAGAACAAAATTCGAGCCTCAGTGAGGAAAGAGATTAATAGAAAGCCCTATTCACTAATTTAGACAAAACACATTCATCAGCCACGTATGAGCTTACTTGGCTTTAAAAAAAATGAATTATTGCAAGCAAAAGTAGAGGAGGGACAAAAGGCCATTACCAGAGTGTAGAAACATAATCAGATACTATAAAAGATGGTTGACTATACACACAAGTACCTATTTTAAATAATGAATGCCAAATGTATGCTGACAAAAATGAATAATGGAAGAATTTGTACATGGAGAAACAGAAACATTTAAGGCACCTATTCAATCAGATTTGCATGG
This sequence comes from Durio zibethinus, assembly GCF_002303985.1. Next base: position 6,717,171 of record NW_019168026.1, read on the forward strand.
CTGCTAATAAGGCATCTAAAATGGAAGAAAAAGTGGAAGAATTAAAAATAGTGCTGTAACTAGATGGGACTTATGGATAGTAATTGGTTAATTTCCTAAATGAGGTGTAAGATTATTACTAGTAAATTAATAAGTTCATAAAGATGCATTAGAATTGATGTTTTTAGAACTTTGGAACATTGATTTGGTTTTGTTATAGATGTAGTTTTAAGACTTTGTTTAAACAAATTTTCAAATTAAGATTTCCTTTATCAATAATAGTTATGTGGCGAACATTCATTAGTGCATTTCATTCAATCATGCATTAAAATGCCATGAGTATATCATTCTAATTATAAAATTGTGATACTTAAGGTTCAAGGATTGATCCATCTTTAGAAAATTTCAGGCAACCTACTCGTCCTAGATATAAGATTTATGCACAAGCAAAGATTATGGAACAAGAACAGGCTAGCCGTTTTGACAAGCTTGAAAAGGCACAAGAAAAGTTGAAGGAAGATATAAACAAAATGATGAAGATGCTGAAAAACATTAAACAAAGGAAAAATGGTAAAAAAAACTTTAAGTTAACCAGAACATTTGATGCAATATGTAATTAATCCTCTGTATCCTTCTAGATTTAGTTCTTATCATGGTCAACCTTTTTAAGTGGCATAGGCACATTTCCTTGGGGCATATCTATACACACACCCAGGGATGCCATTTATAACTGCATAGAGGCATATCCAATTTTATGTTAATCCAATCTTTAAAGAGGAAGCATTAGAACTGATTCAAGTCCCTGATTTTAGATAAAGCTAAAGAAAAAAAAAGTTGAAGTTAAAGGTTGTAGAGACTAAAAGATACAAGTTCATAACAAAAGATGAATTTAATAGAAGAGAGATTTTGAGTCGTAAAAAGAATCAATTTTTATGACTCTATGAACACAGCTAGACTTTGCTTACTTTTCAATGTTGTAATTTCGCCCAATTTAAAGTGCCAAAATTTAAAAAATACAATGGTAAAAAGTGTCCTATGACCCATGTCACTATGTATTATCGACAGATGGTTGCTTATACTAGCAATGAAAAGCTGCTAATTCAAGTATTTTAAGTAATTATACCAGCTCTACTACTAGGTGGTACATCCAACTTAATAGGACTAGAATACATTCATGGAAAAAGCTTATGAAGGCATTTATTACTAATATCAGCACATTATTGATCTAGCCCCAAATCGCCTTTCTTTTCAAAGCATGGAGAAAAAAGCAATTGAATCTTTCAAGGAATATACACAAAGGTAGAAAGACATGGCTACTCAAGTCTAACTACCTCTAACTGATAAGAAAATCACTGTTTTGTTTGTTAGCACATTAAAACTTTTGGCACAGTTATCTTTGACAAGATAATAGAAAATGTCATTAAAAATGGCAAGTTAGATAGAGGAGAGACCATCAATGCAAAGAAAATAGGGTATCTAAGAAAAAAAAAGTTAAGCTCAAGTTGTGAATTATAATAATCAATAGTTTAGAAGTTTTCTTAATTACTTGCCACCGATGTATCTAATTCATTATCCATCCATGAACAATATAACACCTTACCTTTATCAACATGTCTTGCCATATGCTTATCTAAATATTTTCTAGATGACTTTTCAATTACACTCACATGTACAGCACTACCATCATACCCCTTACAAAACCAACCTTAAGACCTAAAAGCCAAACTATCGATCCCATCCCAATGACCTACACCAATCTATTTACCCACCTTGTTAAGAACCACCTTCTTGCTCTTATACATTTAAAGCCACTGAAACCTCTCTATCTGAAGTGGTATAATCCTAATGCGCATTTTGATTATAATTATGAGAATGCAGATCATTCTACTAAAGACTATACTACTTTGAAACATAAGGTGCAAGGCCTACTTAAAGCTAGTTTGATAGACTTTGATACCAGTAAAAAGACCACCCTAAATGTAAGTAATAACCTTTATCAAACCATGCTGAAGCATCAGTGATTGTCGTAAATGTTGAAGTGCACTTTAGAGTCTTACTTTTAGTGCCTCTGACTATTCTTTCTCTTGCAAGTCACTCTAACCTCAGAGTCAGTTGCCAGATCAGCTTCTAGTAAAACATCTATTCACCATACCAAAGTACCATCAATAAGGTGACACTGCCTTAAGCACTATAGGCTATACAAATAGCAAATGTATTCAGTGTATTTGAATTATTGGTCCATTTTAAGATCCTGAAGATTGTGTTCAGATAGTATGATTTCAGTTTACAAATCAATGGAACATCTTGTGAAGAGTGGAATCGATCCCATATGTAAGGAATTTGACTCTACTGAATTCAAAAATAAATTTGTATAAAAAAAAAAGAGTTTCTTAAAGTTATTCTAGCAATTGTGGAAACATATATCTCATTTTTTACTTCATTTTCAAATGTCCATTAAGCCAACTTAACTTCAAAATGCCAACAGGAGATGAAAAAGTTTACGATTTTGGCTACACATTTTTTAGTAGGAGTATTGCTTATAAATAGGCCCATGGAGAGCAAGGTGAAGTAGAACAATGAGAGTAAAAAAAAGATAGATGTAGAGTGTGTTATGAGAGGTAATAGACAAAACCACAACATCAGGTTTATGGCTTCCTTAAGATAACATGATCCCAAGTCTTGAACATCTAAGTGATATCAAAAGATTTTCTTAACAGAGAATATATTTCTTCAACCTTGCATACAAGTACACACTAAACATAATATCAAGTGTACTTATAGTCAAAAACAGAAGTGATCCAATCATACTTTTGTAAAGTTTTTAATTCGCATCCTTTCTTTTTTAACCTTTGTCAAGCTTTGAAGATGGAATCATTGTTGTTCCAATGGGCTTGGCTTCACTCATGTCAAACTTTTTCAACATCTTCTTGATATATTTAGCTTGATTGATGAAAATCCCATGGGTTCAACAATATCAAAATAATAATGAAAGTTTACTCCACCCTTTAAGTAGGAAGAAAAGCAACACCAGTTCATTAGAAATTTATGATTAATTTAAGAGAACAAATAACAAATTGGCTACTTAATCATTAAATTTTATTATTTTTGTTATTTTTGGATTTTTTTAAATATTTTTTGAAATTTTTGAAAATTTTATATTTAATAGTTATATTCCTTTCTCAATATTTCATATTTGTTTTATAAAATAAAACATGTCAACAAAAAATTTGACTTTATTTGAAATAATATAAAAATAAGGGTAAAAATATAAAATGAAACATTTTCAAAATTCAACATTTACAGTTATCATATGATATATTTATATTCAACACTTAATTTTTGGTAAACTTCCAAGTAATTTTTACAATTCATATTTAATACTTTTCAAATTTGATTTTAAAAATTTAGCATTTATTTTTTTCAATTATCAAACAGAACCTTAGTGACAAGGCAACAAGAACAAACAAGGGAAAAATAGATTCGTATGTGCATTATATGATCTTGCGTTATCCTTTTCAAAATGGTAAAAGGAATGATAGCATCACATTTCAAACTACAAAGAACGACATTCATTTATCTAAAGAAAATGCCTATATATGGTGATTCATAGTTTTCCTATCTATTAAAACAATGGAATATGGTCATTTTACTACTTTATGCAAATGAATAACAATGCTGTAAACAACAAAGAAGAGCTTATAACAAACAGAAACTAGCCATTAATAGGAATAACAAGTGATAAATTAAACCAATCTAAAAAATCAAGCTAGCTACACTAATAGCCGGTGCATAGCTTCCTTCAGGTGTGCTTATTGTTAGAACAACAACTATCCAGTCCTCATCTGAACCAATCCCAACTCTTGTGTACTTGGTGTCATTGATATTATTAGAGTATTGAAACTGTGTAAAGTTAGTAAGCACAAGACTTGGAACCAAGTTTGGAACATAAGCAGGCATTACTGCTCCATCCCTTATGTTGGAGACATTCAAATTGTATTTGGCTAAAAGGTTTGGATAGTTGGCAAATTGTGGTTCAGTGCCTAGAATTGTGTTGGCATCGATGGAGTTTGTGCAAGGTTGGTTCTTGATTTGATCAGCTAGTTCACCAGTAAGGCACTAAGCATTGTCATTTTTCATAAGGGTTGTCAAGTTTAATGAAGCCTTATAGCTATTAATGCCTTTTAGAAGATTATCCTTCTCATCTATAGACGGTCAAAATGAAACCCAGTGATTAGATATATATTGTAGAAAGGCTAAAAAGTAGTATTCTATGTTTTATAACAAATATATTTGACAGCCATTTAATTTTTTAAAGAACAAAAAAATAAGTTATACTTTAGGTGTTAATGAATATGCAAAGCAAATCAATTTTCTTCACTTTCTTGAAAAAAACCATAGCTACATGGCAAAAAAATTCTAGGAAAATAAGTTTATAATCTTTACTATGTAGCTAAAATTACCAAACCACTAAATGTGAGAAAAATGCCATACAACTAATGAAATTACTCAAAAGTCAAACAAATTAATCCATACCAAGGCCAAATTATGCCAAATTCTTTCTTAACTAGCCAAACCTTATCAATCAACTTAGGATATTAGAGCAAAATATTTCTTATTCAATACAAGTTATGCAATTTTAGAATATGGGAACTAGTAATATTTTTCTACTGTCAAAGAATAATGTGAAAGCTTCTGGTTCCAGAGAGAAAAGTGTAGGGATTGATCAAACCTAAATTCTAGTGGTATGGCTGCACATCATACTTTATTAAAACCAAGAAATTATAATTTAGAAAATAGTAATAGCACAAACAAGTTTAGGAAGACTCTTAACTTACACCAATTATGTTAAAATAATAACTTGAGGAGAATTTAGTGTCAGAAACTCAGAAATATCATCACATTGCTAATTGGTAATTCCAAGTTTGATCTATGATATCTCTTATAGATCCTTCAAGTAGGGCCTATTTGAACCCCCACTGAGTTTAGATTTGTTGGTTCATGTAAGCCTAGTTCTGATTGGTCAAGGTTCTTGGGTCAATTGACAAGGCAAGCTGATCAATCTCAAAGCAAATTGAATATTTATGAGCTAGGGCAATAACTTTAAAGGAAGGATTAACTTTTTAGTTGGTAAATGATTCTTTAAGCTTGAAATCTTAGACAAGTTTGTAGATTTAATAAGTGGTTGCTTCATCATCTCTTAAATAATATATTTGGACATATGTAGATTATTAAAACCTATTATCTGTTCAGAAATACACATTGCTATTTCAATATCAAACAAAAAAGAAAAGCTATTAAGATATTGACAACTACCTCAAAATTGGTTTATTTAGTTACTTTAATGTTTTTTATGATCTTTTCAGCAACCAAAGATACCAAATGAGCATTATACTTACAAAATTTTTAGTATGGCTATTTTTTAAATCCATTGGCTTGAACTAGAGGTAACTTTTTCCTATCTCATTGTTGACCCCTGAATGTTAAGATTTGAACATATTGCCTGAATCTTCTTTAAGAGAAAAATATAACAATAAGTTGAAATGGTCATTGTGAACTTCTACAAGTTACTAAACTAGTAAATTTCTAACAAGATTCAAAGGGCATATATCACACCAGGGATCACCCTTTAGATATAATAAAGACATTGTTAACATATTGGTATAATGAGAATGGGAATGGTACTGGGTCTTCCCAAAATAGGCTGGATCAATTTATTAGGAAATCAAATTGTCATATAATTTTCTTTTCTAATAGAAAATAAGGAATGACAACTAGGATCAAATGCAAATATCAACAAGTAAAAGAATCTATGATATTCAATCTTCAAAGATTCTAAATAACTATAGCAGAACACCATTTTCTAAAACATTGAAGCTAATAAGTAGCAAAATCACATTAAAAAATTTTCTATTATTTGCATCCATTTGAATTCTAAATTGGTTCATCAAAGCAATGTCCATCCAAAATACCAATAGATCTCTTGTATAAGCAAAAATATCTACATTCAATAACCACTAAACATGGAAATAAATCATATTTAATAACCATTTACAAATGAAAAAATTACATAGATTTCAAACAAATCAACAAGGTCAATGGTCAAACAACATTGCTTATGCAACAACGAAAATACCCAGATCCAGAAGTTATGAAAAAGAAAAAACAAAGTGATTAAAAGGAAAGAAAGGTGACCAATGTCACAGAAGAAAAAGGAGTTGAGGAAGAGAATGAAAAAGAGCAATGAGAAGAAAAGAGAGAGCTTTGAAAATGCCATTGTTTGTGAGTGATAATAGGAGTTGTTGTCATAAAGGAGAGTTGACTTAAAAGGAGAATAAGAGTTTGGAAGATTGTAACTTTTATTGCACTTATTGTTTATCTATTGGTATGATTAGGAGTAATATTAGTATTTCAATAATCTAGTTAGGAACGTTAGACGTCTAAAGAATCACTTGACCAAGAAGGACCAATACAAAACACAATAGAACAAAATGACACCATTTTCTATTTCATTTTATTTTTATTTTGCAAAAAAAATGGACAGAACTATTCATAAGGCTTAGACATTACTTTTCTAAAAATATCCTCTTGCATAAATGTAACAACTCTCATATGAAGGATTAGCTATTGCACATTGATTTTCATTCCTACTAAAAATCCAACTAATCATATAATCCATAAAAAAATTAACTTCTCTAATATGTTTGCTTAACTCTCTTAACATCATTATTTTTTCCTAAGTTCATATTCTTTTTAAGAGTTTGTTACAATGATATTTTAAATTAGTTAAAATACTAAAAATGTCATTGAATTATTTCACTTTTTTTTTATTAAGTCCTTATATTTTAAATGTATTAAAATAAATTTTTATTTTAAAAAATTACTTTATGTTAAAAGTTTGTTTAGATATAAATTAAAAGTTAAAAGTGTATTTGGATACAAATAAAATGTTAAGAATTTATTTTGATGCAATAAAAATTTAAAAACTTATTTAAATAAAATGATAAAATTCAAAATTTACAACTAGTGTTAAAAAATTTTATTATATCAATTTTTTTTTAATATACTTTAAAAAGATGTGACAACACTCTAAATAAATTAGTGAAATTTAAAAGCTCCATACGATAAAAGATACTCCATTAGCAATGTATTTGAAATAATTTTTATTTTTATATTTATTAACTAAAGTTGATAATTATGTCCTATATGTTGAGAGTAATTTATTTTAGTTATAATTATTAATTCACAAAATATTTTTGCATAAAAATAAAAAAATCATAATTTCAATTAGTATTATGTGATTTTTATGTAAATTATATGATTTTTATATTTTTTATATAAGAATTAGTTTGTTGTTGTTATATAATTTTTATATTAAAAAATAATATAACTTTCAACATCAAGAGAGACAAATGTGATGGATTAAAAGAATTACGTTAATAAGATAAATTTTGAAAGTACTATATTATACGTAACTTTAAGGAATTGCTGTCATTTTTAGTAATATATGAAATATAAATAGAAAATTTGGCTTCAATGGCAATCCTTCACAAGGGTAAATTGAATTTGTATCATTAAAATTTTCTAGCATTATTTGATCCATATGCTCTTAAAAATAAAAGTACAATTTTGATTTACATGCATGTACAATAGATGTTAAACATGAAATATATTATGTGATCGGGAGAGATCGCATCCATTATTAAAAATTTGTGGAATCTTCATTGATAGTTTAGAACCAATCTAAGACTATAAATAATACACATCACCTTTCCTTTTTAATTGACTAAAACTATGTATTTCTTTGCACCTAACACCGAATTAATATCGTTTCACTAAACTCTTTACTATCTTTTTTCAAATGCATTGGCATTCTTCCCAATGTTTCACCTTATTTTTAGGCTTTTTCCCCTATTTCTCACCACTAGTAAACCTGAACAGCGCATGTCAAATGGCATAATAATTTCTCTCTGTCATTGTTTCTTATTTATAATAGGTTTCTTATTTTTCTAGCAATATCTAAATCTTGTCTACAAATCTAAGATATAGATGCATTTGTATTTGATATATATTTTCTTTCCATCTTTCTTATCTTAAGTTTTTCCATGGAATTGGTTTTCAATAAAAACAATAGTAATAATAAAATGTTTATATGAAAAACAAGATTATGAAACTTAAACAATGCTTTTTTATGAGCATCAAGGTCAGGTATTGTTTTTTATATGCATTTTATATGATTTTTTTTTTCTCATGTACATATACAATAAAGGATTTTTATTATAACCTTAGAATATAGTATTGTTTCTACACATTGTGCATCACATATTTTTACATATAAACAATTTAAATATTTAACATCATGAAATTATTTTATACAAAAAAGATGGATCTTAATGATTTTATTGATGATATAATCATAAACAAAATGGATGATGATTCACCTATTGAGTATATACCAAAAGTTGATCATGAATTTGTTTCAAAAAAAGATGCATATAACATTTATAATAAGTATGGTAGAAGGATTGGATTTAGCATAAGAAAAGAAATGGGTAATTGGAAAATGAAAAATGGACAACTTATTCCAAGGTTATTTGTATGTTGTAAAAAAGGTATTTAAGGTCTAGATAAATGTGACTATCAAACAAAGAATACTAGAGCAGAAACAAGGATAGGTTGTACTACATGTATGCTTATTAAAGGAATTTATATTCAAGCATAATCATATGTTTCATATTGCTCCTTACGCTTACATGATGCATTCACAACAAAAAAAAAATGTCTAAAGTCCCAGCTATGCAAGTGGACCTTGTTGATGAGCTCGGAATAATAATGCAACCCTCTTATGAATTTATAAAAGGTAGACTAATGGTTTTGATAATTTTCGTTATACCAAACAAAATTTAAAAAATTATCTTCGTTCTAAGCACTAACAAGTTTTGCAATATAGTGAAGCAGGAATTTTATTAAAGTATTTTGAGCAACAAATAGCCAATAATCCTTCATTTTTTTACTCGATACAAATAGATGTTTAAGGGTGAATAACAAATATCTTCTGGGTTAATGCTAAAATGATCATTGACTTCCATCAATTTGGTAATGTAATATCCTTTGATACAACATACATAACTAAAAGAGAACATCGATCTTTGGGGATATTTTCTAGACTTAATTATCATAGAACAATAGTTATGTTTGGGGCTGCTCTTATGTATGATGAAACTGCTAATTTTTTCATATTATTGTTCAAAAGTTTTTTAACTATAATGTCTAGTATTATAATTTTCTTGAGCTTTTTTATTATTTTTTATTTATAATTTATACTTAATTTATGTATGCCTTAAAGTTTTCATTTTTTTTACTATATCATAAAAATAATAGGTAACATGCCCAAAACAATATTCATTGACTAAGATGTAATTATTGTAAAAGCTATTCCATTAGTAATGCCAGAAACATACAATAGAATTTTCTTATGGCACATGATGGAAAATGCATTAAGGCATTTGGGTCAAAAGTTTAGCGAAAAGTCTAGCTTTCAAAACTTAGTGCTTGTGTTATAGATATAAGGTTTATGAACTTTATAATGCATGGGAAGTTATGCTAGATAGACATAAACTCACTGAAAATAATTGGTTGAAAAAGATTTCTAAAATTATGAAAAAATGAGCCACAACATATGTTAAAAGGACTTTTTCTACTAGAATAACATCTATTTATTTTAGTGAAAGTTTCAATTCTTCTTTGAAAGAACACCTTGAGTCTGACATGAATTTGTTGTGATTCTTTAAGCATTTTGAAAAGGTACTTATTCACAAGCGGTACAATGAGCTAAAATTTGAGATTGATTTAGGCAAAAGTTACCTAAATTAAAGATGAAAACTCTTATGTCAAAACAAGCAAGGCAAGTATATAATACTAATATGTTAGACTAGTTTCAGGATGAGTATGAAAAGTTTCAAAGAGCTTTTATTAAAACAAAAAAGAAAACTACTTCATTATCAAAGTATGTTATTGCAATTTATGGTGAACTAAGTGTAGTAAAGGTCATATATAATCATAGGGAGATAATTGTTTCATGTACTTGTAAAAAGTTTGAGATAGGAGGAATTTTGTATGGTCATGCTTTGAAAGTTCTTGTTGTCATGGATATTAAGCTAATATCAGAAAAATATGTCCCTAAAAGATAGACTAAAAATGAACAAGATGGGAATGTTTAAGATTTTGATGGACATGACATTGAAGCTGAACCTAAATTAAAAGTTATAGCTCAGTACAGGTGGTTGTGTTGAAATATGGTAAAAATAACATCTCATGCATTGAAATGTGAGGAAGCATTTATTTTCTCAAGAAATTGTATAAAAAAAATAAGTGAAATGGTTAAGGATATTGTAAGGCAAAAGTTAGACAAGGAACAGGATAAGGATGTTCTTAGTACTCTAGTCAAGATTGTTTTTATTATGGCAAAAGGGCTTAAAAAGAAAGATTTTTGTAAGGGTAGAATTCAATTTAAAAGTTTGGACTTAAAAACCTTTTAAGAAAAAGACCAAAGGTTTGATTGAAAAGCCTCAAAAGAAAAAAAAAAAGAATAAGAGTAACATCTGTAGACACCTAATTATATCCAAACATTTCCTAATCAAATTTGGTACTTAATAATCTTGATTTAAAGTCCTTTCCAAGAATTATAAATTTCATAGATATTCTAGGTTTTTAAGTAAGCTAATTATAGGATGGATGTCAACAAAGAAGATGAAAGTTAAATAAAAATCAAAAAGTCAACCTTAAAGTTAACTTAGTCAAACTTAAACTTTTGAAGCCAAAAACCATCGAAAATGTTTTGAAATCACTCAAGAGCGGAACCATTAGATAATATTTACAAAAGGCTTTGAAAAACATTTGATCAAATTTTTGTAGAACTTGGATTGAAAAAGTCAAACTTAGGGCCCAAAAAGGTAAACTCGGTCCAAACAAAAGATTTTAAGGGAATTTAAATAAGAAAATTTTGTATTTTTCTAAAATTCAAATTTTGACCAAAATACCTTTCGTTCTAATAGTCAAACTCGAGTAATTTTGGAAGAGTCAAATCAAACTATTATATTTTTTAAGAGTTTTTAAGAAGATTTTGAATTTTGGACAAAAATTGGCGTTTTAACCAAAATACCCCTAAGATGGGTTTGAGTTAGAATTTGGTCAAATTATGTCAAAACATGCCATTTAAAGAGAAAATCCATGAAAATTTGAATTTGGAGAAAAAATTACCAAAATCCCTTGGTCAATTTTTGGTCAACTTTAGTCAAAACTTAGGTCAACATTTGAAAATCTTGATCAATTGGGACTAATTAAGGGCTAGGATTAATAAAATTATATTTGGGACCTTAAAAGTCAATTTTGATCTCAAAGAAGATGTAAAGATAAAAAAATACCATTTTGGAGCAATTTTGTAATTTGGCTAATTTAAGGTCGAAATTTTTGGGCAAACTTCAAATGACAATTAGGGACCCATTTCACAAATTTTTGGCATAATAAAATCACATGATCATCATTAGAACACAAAATCAAGGGAAAAGCATGAAAAATGCCTTAATTAACAAAGTAGTGCCATCAAAGGACACCTTCATATATAGCCAAAATGTATGCTCGAAATGAACTTAACCTTTAGATTTAAGGTGGTTTTGATCTAGAGGCTTATCTTAAAGGAAGATGACAACTAAATTTAAAGAAAAAAAGACAAACAACTTACCATTTTTGGATGAAATTTGATTTAAAGGCTAGGATGTGTAGTCTTTGTCTTTAAATACCATGCATGGGAGCTAAAGATGGGCTCTTTTCTAGCAACTAAAAAATGCCATTCCTAAAGCTTAAGAGAAAAAATTTTCCATTTATGAAAAAAGCTTTCAAGGTAGTTTTCATACTCTTCATACATTTTTCATCTTCATAACATGTAGCTTTTAAATTTTTCTTGATTTTTTTTTAATGAGAACAAATTTCCCATGGTTAATTCTCTCTAAATCCATATTTGATTAATCATCTCATCCTATTAAGCTAATAGTAAAGTTTTAAGATGAAAGGAAATCATATAACAACATTCCCATACAAAAGGAGTTCTCGACCATGAAGCTTTCACAGTGGCTGAGATTTTCTTCATTTTTTTTTTGATGGATTTCATGCTTTGATTTATAATTTTAATATGTTTATGATGATTTATGCTTGTGATGATCTTGTTTCTATGGTTTGATTATGTGTTTGTTTACTTTTGATAAATAAAAATTTATGTTTGTTTAATTTAATTTTAGTAGTTTTTGTAGTGTTTGATAAAAGTTTGATTTTAAATAAATGGGAGTATTTTAGTTGCTTGATGTACATTTGATGCATGTGAATGATTTACCAAGTGAAAGGATAAGGGAAACATGGAGAAAAGCCAAAGGAGGCTCTCAACCAAGCCCTTCCCATGGGTAGGCTGAGACCTCCCTCATACACCAAAGCCACATTCTAGCTAGTTTAAATCATGGAATGCTTGTTTTTTAATTTGATTCTCAATTGTTAGAGTGTTTAATAGGTGTTTGAAAAAATGATTTAAAAATTATAGAAGCAGAATTAGTTTTTGAAAGGTGTTTGATGAAATAAAATTATATGTTTGCTAGGTATTTGCTGAAAGTTAAATGGCCACACAATGCTTGCAAATATGGCCAAAGGTTTTAGGCCTTAGATTGCCCATTGCCTTGGCTAAACCCCTTCTTTCCCTCTTGGTACCCATTTATTTGGTTTTTAGTGTTTATTATGTGTTTGATAATTTGTTCATGTCATTTCAATCATATTAGTTTAGTTTCATGCATCATAGTTGATTAATCACATGCACTTAGTTTAATATCATGTTTGAATTGTCATGCATTGCTAATCGTACATAAACCTTAATCCCAAACCTAAACCCTTTACCAAAACCCTAAACCTAGATCCCAAACTTAAACTCTAAACCTAACCTTAACTCAAACCTTAAACCAAACCCTAGACCAAATCCTAAAAGCCCTAAGCCCTAATCTTAAACCCTAAATTTAACCGTAAATCAAATCCTAAACCAAACCCTAACCTTAAAACTAAACCTTAACCCTAGACCAAATCCTAATTCCCAAACCTTAAACCCTAACCTTAGACCAAATCCTAAACTTATTCTAAACCCCAAAATCCAAAACAAACCATTTTCAAACCTTAAATTTCAATCGAAATCCTAATTTGAGTCACATTCCTTTTTCATTTGCATTTTTCTTGTTTAATATTCTGTACATACATTAGTATTCTTAATTGTTATTGATATGCCATTTTTAATTACATTCATACATTTATATTTGGCATTTATATTTTAATTGTAATGTGTATAATCCATTTTGTTGATTTATACATTTATTTTATATTCACATTACTTATTTTGTTGCATTCATATGAAATTTTCTAGTTGCATGCATGAGCTCTATACTCGATTTCTAATCTTTTTAAAAATAGGTGAAGTACCTATGTTTTCATGAAGTGAATATCTTTACAATGGCTAGTGAAATACTCCTATTCAAATTGAATTTTTTTTATTCGCAACCTATCATGGGTGAGGATTGGAGATCCTTGCTAGTTTATGATGGATGATAATGTGAGGAACAAGTTAAAAACCTTTAGACTTGTAAATCTCAACACAACATATAATGAACCTTAGAGGACCAGCTATAGGAAAAGCGATGTTGACCTTTTTCTATAAAAATAACCCAAATTAGGACATGTGATGAACACTTTGATGCAACCAGTATTTAGGGGTAATAATAATGCAAAAAAAAATTAAAATTTAAAAAAAATAAAAAATTCTTCCAATAAAATTTTCTTTTAATATATTATTTGATTTGTCTAATTTTGTTTAAGATTTGTATCTTCAGTAAAAAAAAAATTTGATTTTGGGTTAAGAAAAGAAAATTGCTTTTCTTAATTTCTTTGTTTTATTAGCCAAATAATAATTAGAAGTAAAAAGAAAAAAGAAAAAATCTTTGAATACTGATCATTTTATATGTTATTTTTTTTAGGAAATGTTTTCTTGAATTGTTATGTCTTTCTAGGAAAAAAAATGTTTGATTTTGAATGTTATTTTATCCCTTTCATTCCATTTGATCCCTTTTGCATTCATTTCTATTATGTTTTGTATTTGAAAATAATAAGGTTATACATACACTTTATTTCATACACATTTGAATGATTGTGTCAATTTCATTAAATTTGCATAGTACATGCATTGCATTTCATGTAAATAATATATTAGTACATTTCATCTAAACATGTTTCATCATTTATGTGCCTACATGTCATTACTTATATAGCATATAATTGTGTTTCATGTATATGAACTCACGAATAATATGATTATGGTAAAACTTGCATTGTACAAATTGTATTTCATGTGAACACATTTCACCCAACCTATAACAAGACATTGCAATTTCTTGTATATACATTTATAGGTGATATGATTTTTTTCATTTAGGCATCGCATGTATATACATTCATTTTTTTTAAAGTATCTTTGCATTCAAATGGCATTTTGCATTACTCATGCATCCATAAACATGTTTGGTACTATTATAGGAAATTAGATTCTTAACGGCATTTCTTTAATCAATGTTGTTAAATCATTAGTAGCTTTTCCCAAAACGTTGCTAGAAACACTGGCTATTCTACTGTTGGGAATTCAGCCACGTTAATTTTAGCAACGTGTTTTTACATTTAGTGGCATCTCTTAAATTCCTTAATATGAAACTCAGGATGAGATTTTTTGCAAACTTTGTGATGTTTTGTAAATAAACACCACTAAATGAAAATATTTAGTGATATTTATTCTAAAAAAATCGCTAAATATTTTCATTTAGCGACATTTATTATAAAAAATGCCACTAAAATTAGAATATTAATTATATATATAGTTGCAAAATTAACATTTTTTATGACTTTTATTTTTACTACAACTACATTCAATATTAATGAAACAGATTATCAAAATACATAAAACTGAACTCAATTTCATTAATTAAATATTATAAAATATTTAAATATATTGATTGTCTAAGTAATTTCACATATTTCATTATGTTTTTTTTTTTAGAAAATGTTTTCTTGAATTCTTATGTCTTAGTATGAAAAAAAAAAAAATCTTGATTTTGAATGTTCTTTTGTCCCTTTCATTCCATTTGATCCCTTTTGCATTCACTTTCATTATGCTTTGTATTTGAAAATAATAAGGTTATACATACAATTTATTTCATACACATTTGAATGGTTGTGTTTATTTCATTAAATTTATATAGTACATGCATTGCATTTCATGCAAATAACTTATCAGTACATTTCATGTAAACATGTTTCATCATTATGTTTTGTATTTGGTCATTTTATGTGTTTTTTTAGGAAAGGTTTTCTTGAATTCTTATGTCTTTCTAGGAAAAAAAAAGAAAATCTTGATTTTGAATGTTATTTTATCCCTTTCATTTTGTTTGATCCTTTTTGTGTTCATTTTCTTTATGTTTTGTATTTGAAAATAATAAGGTTGTACATATCCTTTATTTCATACATATTTGAATGGTTGTGTCAATTTCATTAAATTTGCATAATACATTCATTGCATTTCATGTAAATAATATGTTAGTACATTTCATGTAAACATGTTTCATCATTTATATACTTACATCTCATTACTTATATATAGTATATAATTGTATTTCATGTATATGGACAAATAATATGATTCTGATAAAACTTGCATTGTACAAATTGCATTTAATGTGAACACATTTCACCACCCCTATAATAGGTCATTGCATTTCTTGCATATACAGTTATAGTAGATATGGTTTTTATCATTTAGGCATCGTATGTATGTACTTTCATTTTTTTAAGCATCTTGGCATTCTAATGGCATTTTGCACTACTCTTGCATCTATAAACATGTTTGGTATCATTACAGAAAATTAGATTTTGATTAGCATTTTGTTAATCGACGTAGCTAGAAACACTGGCTAACGTTCATTAAAAAAATGGTGCTAAAAGCATTGGCTCTTCTACTGCTGACAAATTTAGTGGCCTTAATTTTAACGACGTGTTTTTACATTTAGTGGCTTTTCTTAAGCGCCTTAACATGAAATTCAAGCTAAGATTTTTTACAGACTTTGTGGCATTTTGTAAATAAATGCCGCTAAATGAAAAGATTTGGCGGCATTTTTTCATTTAAAGGCATTTATTCTAAAAAAGAGCCACTAACTATTTTCATTTAGCAACATTTATTCTAAAAAATGCTACCAAAATTTGAATATTAATTATATATATGGTTGCAAAATTAACATTTTAAATGACTTTTTTATTTTTATAACATTACATTCAACATTAATGAAACATATTATAAAAAACATAAAACTTAATTCGATTTTATTAATTAAATATTATAAACTATCAAATATATCAATTGTCTAAGTAATTTCATATGTTTCCTGATTGTAAAAAATTAAAAAAATTTATAAAATATGACTTTCAAATTTTACCTAAAAGAGCTTGAGGATAGCCAAAACTCAAATTGAAAACTTTAATGTTAATTGTCTCGGCCTCTTCCAATTCTTTTTGTGCTTCATCCACCATTTATTTCCACCTAAACAATAAAGAGAAAGCTTAGAAAAGTAAAATTGATGTGAATTTTTGGCTAGGAAAACTTCAATAAAATAAGCTACACTTTTTTTTATGGTAAGTAAATTATGAAACAAATAGAAACACTGCTACTTTATAAGAGACAAGTGTTAAAACTAGAAAATTTTGAACATGATAAAATAACAAATTTATGGATCATTATTGATAAGACACACTGAGTTAATGATTTAAAAAATAAAATAAATCAAGATGATTATTGATAACACATAACTCAAACATAAGACCAAAACTTGGTCAGTATCATAGTAACATTAGAAAGTCATAGAATTTAGTATACCAAAAATAAGCTCCAACTAGACACATAAAGAAATAAAGAATCAATAGTACCTTACAGTTTAATGCATGCCCAAACAATGGAGTTCTCTTACGTAATTCATGACATTTATGAGGCTTTTGATCCATCTTAATATCACAAGGAACCTAGTACAAATTTTAGAAACCATCATATCAAGTCTAAAAGGCTTTCGATCCATCTAAGTATCATAGGTACCTATGTAATAATAAAACTCACAATTAGCACTTTTGCCTTCTAGAAAAGTACTCATAAGAAAGATCATATATCATCTGAGATTTTCTTTTCTCTTACACTTGCCAATTAATCCATTTACAGCAAACATGATAAAGGTGCTACACAATTCACTTTCTTTAGCATTAGCCTAATCTAATAGTTTTATTGCCAAACCTAATACACAGAAGAAATACAAAAATAATAAATCTTAATCGTGAAGCATACCAATGGCAAGGGGTATGGCATTTGCAGTTCTTGCATCAAAGCCTTTTATTATAAACTTAAAATATTCATAAATATTCTATAATATTTCACAGACAAAACAATTTCAACAAAAATATAAAAAAGAGAATATAACATAACACCTCATAACATTGAAGGTAATTTACAAAAATTATATACAAGTTAATCAACAATTAATTCACGCAAAAATAAAAAAGTGAAAAAACCACAAATGCAATCACACATATTTTTTTAGGTCCTTCACCCTACAAATGCACACAAGCACCCGCCAACACATATCATCTTTTGAAAAATGAAGTGCTTACAATATTTTTAGGGTTTTGGCACCAAGATTGTGGCGATAGACTATCACCTATTTCCATTTGGGACTTAATATTTTTTTTATAAATTTTGTCATATCTAAGTTATCATATTTAAGCATATAGTCCCCATCTACTATTATCTTAACCTTATGGAAAGACAAATATATCAAAAAAAACTTAGATGCAAATTATATAAAAAAAACTTCATTTCAAATTATATCAATAAATCAACTTATATGCAAATTATATAAAATAAAACTCCATTCCAAATATGGTATCTTAAACATGAGAGGGTGAGCAAAAAAGACAATCAAAATTCTTTAACAAATAAAAGCACTTTTCTTAGACAGCCAAATCCCTTGATGGCATTATAAAGTAAGAAAACTAAAAAGATTTTTCATCACTGAAAATCAAGGTCCATTCCTCTTTAACTCAATAAACAAATAAATTAAACCCACTAACAAAAGCACTTCCCAAAGTGGTTTTTTGGTGATTAACCCAAAAAAACCCAAAGGATTTTTCATCCCCTAAAGAAAGTCCTTGAAAGCTCTTCTACCTTCACCATTAACCCTAAATACTCCAACTGATGGTAAGGATTAAAAGCTTAAACTTGTAACCTTATAATGGATTTTGACAATAAAAGGAATGGGCACCAACTTTTAGGGTGGGTTGCATGGACTGATTGAGTTGGCTAAGCAAGAAGGACCAAAAAATAGGTTAGGGCATAATGGGTTCTAGCGACTAGGAAATGGGTATTATAGAAATGGAATGAAATAAAAAGAAAAAAAAAAACGAAATGAAAGGAAAAAAAAATGAATAAAATGAAGAAAAGAATATATGAAAGAGGCAAGGAATTTAGTAAGAGAGGAAAACAAAATAGAGCGTAAAAAAAAGAGACAAGAAAAAATAAGGACATGATAGAGAGAATAGGGCGGGGAATTTAATTTTGGGAAAAAATAATAGATTTTGATATAGTAAATGCCATTAAAATTTAATTCATAGCAACATTTAAAAGTTAAATGCCATTAGAGTATGGAGAATAAAGGTGTTTGTTACTATAAATGCCACTATTTCCTTCCATAGCGACATTTACTCTTAAAACACTAATAACATTTCTACTTCATAGTAGGTTACGAAATTTTAAATGAAACACTGCTAAAAAATGCCACTAAAAGCCTAAATTCCTATGGTGTACATCATACAAGTTAGGTATGGTTCTGTGTCATTTAATAAATAAGAGTAATAATATGGATTTTTTGTTAAAATTGATGAAATAAAAATATTTATTATAGAAGTACGATAAGAATGAAAATGGGAGATCAAATGGAAGTAAGTATTAGTGCATTAGAATTGAATAGAAATGAATTTGGACAATAGCTCACCAAGTTGGTAGAAATAGTTAAAGATTATAATGAAATTTTCATTTCTCTTCAAAGGTCTTCATCACTTTCAACTCAACTAGATCTCAAGAAGTCATGGAGTAGACATCAATTAGTCTTTGCTAGGTCTAACATTCCTCAAAAGATACCAATACATATGGTGGATTGAGTAAAGGTCAGAGTTTAGATAAGCTTAGGAAAAGAATGGATGAGTTGACTGTATAAATGAAAGAACTTCAAAGTTTGATCCCTAAGTTAGAGTCACCAAGTTTCATACAACCTTTACAAATAGTTTCAAACCTAAACTTGCATTCCAACCCTCAATATACTTGTTTTCAACCTCCTTTTTAGATGCATAAGACTAAGACTCCAAACTTCATACAACCTCTGAAGATTCTACATCTAAACTTATATCCATAGCTTGTTATTCTCTAACCACCTATTTAGCTACTATCTCAAGTCTAAACTTTTACACCACCATCAAATACTTGGACTCTTAGCCAATCTATTACTGATAAACAACTCAAGAAAAAGTGACACGTACAATTGGAACATATTCCTATCGTATATTGAAAAATTCTTCCTTAGTTGATACAAAAACATCTTGTTGTATTTGTATCTTTAAATGCCTCAAAAGCTTTTTTATGTAATGTGGTACAATCCTAATGCCAAATGTGAATACCATGATAAAGTCAAAGGACATTCCATAGAAAATTGCACTACATTCAATGATAAAGTGCAATATTTGATTGATATAGATGCTACAAAATTCAAAGAGCTAATTGGTGGCTATGATAATTGGTGATGGTTTTACTAAAGGTCAAAGTTCAAAAGCTAGAACACCGATTATAGGTATTTTTTTGTTTAAATTTGTATGTCTTTTTAGAGCACTACTGAAGATGTGAATTTTGGATTACTTTAATGTTAGCATTGAATGAATGGGCATGGTGCATCATTTGTCTCATGAATTTGTGAATGTTGTCATTTGAAGTTTTTAATTTCTTTTAAGTTTTGGATTTTTAAGATTTTTCATGAAAGAAAAAAGAAGAAAAAAAATTTTGGATTTAAATAAAACCCTACATAAATAAGTTTTCAAGACCTTAAAAAGATAAGATAGTGCTTTGAAAAAAAAAATCTCTTTTAATAAAAGGTGAAAAAAAGTCTCGACAAAATTGGTGATCATTGTTTGAAATAAACCAATCCTAATAAATATCCTTACATTTTTCCTCTCAAATATTTCATGGCCAACACCATTAAATGAGACAGTAGCTTTAACTTTTCAGAAAGCATATATTTGAATTTCATGAACTGAATATTCACTTGATCATACCACGACAAAAAAAATGATAATCTATACCTAGGCAATGAACAATGAAATAGTTAATTTGAAATTTTTTTGGTGGATTTCTTAAAAATTAAGCAAACATGAAATTTTTAAGGATCTAGTTGCTAATAATATAATATGTGTTAAGATTATGCTAGATCTTCAAATATAAAGGCCATTTACCCAGATCTCTTTAGATGACCTCAAACACACTAGTCGTTTAATTCATTACAAAAAAAAGTTATCCTTATTCTATGTCTTACCAAAAGAGCAAGATTGGTTATTACCTTCGAAACAACTTGAGTTATGACCAACCTATTCCATTCATGGAGTAACATGAATAATTTTATTCTAAACGAGTTTATTAAAGGTAGCATGTTAAAATGGGGCATCTTTCATGAATTGCATTGTTGGAAAAATAGATTAATATATGAGTTACAAGGGCATGTAAAAATAATAAAAAATGAAAAGAGCTAAAGAAAAAAAAAAACAAAAGAAAATAAATAATAGTTGTAACATCATGCATTTGGAAATTTTGAATAAATATAAATAAAGACTTGAAATTTTGAAAAAAAACCCAAAAAAGAAAACCAAAGAACTCAAAACTAAAGAAAGTGTCAAGAAAAGCTAAAAAAAAAATTTTTAAAATTCCTTCTTTAAACCTATTTTCCTAAAAAGAATTGCTCGTTAAATTAAGTGACTGTGCTTATGATGACAAATGACCATATCATTATCTATTCACAAATACAAAAATTATTCCCTTCCTACCCTTTTGGGCCTATTAAATTCTTTCTAAATAAACTTTGACCAAGAATCAACCTTTGCATTGGGAGGCAAAAGAGGAACATATTCAAAGATCATACGTGATGAAGTCCAAGAAGGGACCCTATATGTTGAGAGAAAATGTCTAATAAATTGATCCTAAAAGTTTTGAACTCATTCAATCAAAGGTATATATGCATAAAGAAGAGTGAAAAAAAGAAAGAAAAAATGAAACAAAAAAAACAATGAAGAAAAGAGGAAAAAAAAGGCAAGAAAAATCATGGCAAAAAAAAAAAACAAAAGAAAAGAAAAGGAAGAGAAATAAATTATGAATTGGCAAGACTTGGAAAACTAAAAGATCAATTTTTGAAAAGGGATCCTTTGCATGATAAAAATTTATCTTTGTATTGATCACCCTTAAACACATATTTTAGGCCTATTTATCCTTTGTTTCAAACCTTGAACCTAAGCCTATGTTCTTAGAAATGTCCATTTGGAACAAGCATGGATGTTAAATTAATATGCTTCTATTTAAAGAACCACCATAAAACCTATGAATTTTTTACCCTCTTTTATTGTTAAGCTACCCATTTGAACTATTAACTTATTTTGGATGAAGTTTGAATTTTTAAGTGTTTGGTGGAATAATTAACATAAATGAAAAAAATAAGAAAAAGGATTTTGAAGCCACTCCTAATGCTAAGCAAAATAATGGAGGTCAATAGGAAACAACCTAAACCCTTGAAAAATCTAAAATTATCAAGGCACTAAAAGTTTGAAATCCATTAAAGGGATTGATATTGAAAATTTGAGCATTTTTTTATTCTAAAATGACATTCCAAAATTTTGAACCTATCACAGCTAGCCTTAACATCTATCAAAGTGCCATGTTTGGTGATTAAAGAAAGTGTCAGACATGTTTGGTTTTCAATTAACTCATGCTTTTCAGACAATTATTTTACTTGTGAGCCTGGTGGAAGGGTATACAACTCTTTTGTTCATTCCAAGTTATGAAATCTTCTTGAGTGAACCAAGATCTTAATGTGTTAAACCATTTGATTTATTTAAACGAGAAATTGTCACTTGTTTTTCATTCTCAATAGTAAGTCCCAACTTTCAAAAGATTCAAAAATCACATATTTTTGGATATTTTATTATCTCTAGTCATGGAATTTAATTATTTGGGGAAACTTTAAAATTTTTTAAGTGACTAGTCATGCATTTTTGTGAAAAAAAAATCATGTTTAGTGTAAAAAAATTAATGTTTGTTGAAGAAAGAATTGAAGGATCAATGTTGTTGAAAAAAAAGAGATTTTTTAGGAGGAACATAGTAGTTTGTCTTTTTTATTTTGTTATGAAGTTTAAAAATGCATGTTGTATGTGGAGGGAATTATACATCAATATTCAGAGTTGAAGCAGTTGAATTTTTTTAAAATTTAATTCCTTAAAGTCAAATCAATCAATAAGATCATACAAATATATAACTTTATAAGCATGTATAGGTTTTGGCTAAGGTGGTTACTTTGGAGGTTGAAATTCCTTTGCTTGAAATTGGTGACCTCCTAAATGGTTTCCAAAACCAAGAAGCTACCCAAGTGTTCAACTTCTAATGGAGATCCACACAAACTCTTATAAAAAAACCTTCTCTAAGGTTTAGTAGAACTCAAAGCTACACTAGCTAGTAAGCGTTTACAAGATATCTTGTATTCTCTCAAGTTTTGCTTAGACTTTTTAGCTTGTTTTTGCCTTGAATGAATAGTACAAGAAGCATCCCAAATAGAGGAGGCGTGATGTTCCTTTTATAGGGCAAGCATTCGACCACAGTACGTCTAATATATGGAATGTAAATTTCTACATAATTCATGATATTAGCATGTTGGCAATAAAACACAAGCATTGTGAGCCTTGGTATTCAATTATAGTTGAAACAAACTTTTTATCTTTATCACTAATTAGCCAATCTTATATTAACAGATCATGATCAATGTTAGCTTTATTATCTTGAACCCTAATTGTTAAAGAAAAATCAATATGGCTTAACAATTTATCTATGAATGGTTTTTGTGTATAATTAATATCCTTGCATCACATAGAATCTTGGTTTGAACATTAAGTATGGTTTAGCTCAAATTGAAGCAATGACAAATGCTTTAGCAGCTATTGGAATCCAAGTGCCAATCCTTCAATTTCCAGGTATATATTTGATTTTGTTGTGGTCGTGATGTTGCGAGCATTGTATATCCAGTTGGTGGCACTTTTTGGTACATTGATTCTGTTGTGGTTGTGATGTTGTAAGTGTTATATATCTAGAGTTTCTTTGATACCTAATTCAAAAGTGAGAATTGGTACTTTTTTTATCACTTGGTTTTTAAAAATCAATTGGTTTTTCTTTATTTGCTAAGTCTTTATGAAGTTTACTCATCAATTTCAAAGTTACAAAAACTCCCATAGTCCCACTACAAATTTCATCTTTTAACAAGTTACAACTATATATGTAAACAGGAAGCTTTATCTCTAAATTCTCTATTAAAGGGTCCTTGCTCGATTCTTGTGATTCTTGATTTAATGTGGTTGCCTGTGTTGTGTCTGTGTGTTTTTGCTTTATTTGTTTGCATGTTTATATCTTAGGTTAAGTTATTATTACAAGTTTTGCCTTCTTGTCTTGATTTGGATGATAAAATGTCATTCATATAATGTAAGATATACCTAAGCATGATAATGATATAGGCTCCTTGAAAGCAAGTGCAATTGTAATTTTTCTATGATTTATCCGAATTGATTTAAAAATAGGCTTAAAGTAATGGTGATTACTAGTTTTAACATGAACCACCCATCTTTTGCCTATTTCCTATATTAGCATCAACATTGTAAATTAAGAAGTTTACTT
Source organism: Durio zibethinus (assembly GCF_002303985.1). The sequence goes on from NW_019168026.1 coordinate 6,741,265, forward strand.
GTCAATTGCTTGACAAAACCTATTTTTTAATATAGGGCAAGGCCTCATTTAAAAATTTCATATGCATAAAATGGATTAGTTTGTTTTTTATATTTGTTTTAATCTTATTGTGTGTATTGTGGTTTGTTTTGATATTTGCTATTATTTATTTATTATAGTTTCAAGTAACATAAACTTACCATCAACACAATCACCCTCGACACTAGATTTGGACTGAAAGCTTGAAGACAAGATTTCAATGGCTACCTATTTCATAATTATGATTCTTTATTTTTTAAACAAAATTATTTCTATATGATTTTAGGGTAGACTTTAAAGAATATACTACATTTAAAAAGCAATTTAAATATTTGGTGGATTTGCAAGAACACTACATTGGATTATTCCACAAAAATATTTTTATATATAGGATTTAATGATGTTATTTTTGTCACTAATACTGTAACAATTTACCTTTCATCATTAATATATCAAATTTAATCATTTATTTTGTGACGATTATAGCTTTCAATGACATTTTTTCATAAATAACTAATGAAAACTAACGTCACAAAAAAATAAAGCATGATGTGGCATTTGATTTTATTGTCACGTTTGACGTTATTTTACAATCATTTGTGATGATAATTAGGTTACCAATACTGTGATGAATTTTTTTTCATCATTAATATATCAAATTTTATCATTTATTTTATAATGATTATAACCTTTAATAATATTCTTCTTTATAAGTAGCTGACGAAAACTAACGTTTCAAAAAAAAAGCATAAAGTGACATTTTATTTTATTGTCATTTGACATTATCTTATAATCATTCATGACGATAATTGTGTCACTAATATTGTGACGATTTACATTTCATCACTAATGTATCAGATTTTATCATTTATTTTGTAATGATTATAGCCTTTAATGACAATGTTACAAAATTTAAAGCATAAGGTGATATTTGATTTTATTGTCACGATAGACATTATCTTACAATCATTGGTGACAATAATTGGTCACCAATATTGTGACGATTTACTTTTCGTCATTAATATATAAGATTTTCTCATTTTTTTGTGACAATTATAGCTTTTAATAACTTTTTTTTTCATAAGTAGTTGACCAAAACTAATGTTACAAAAAAAAAATAAGGTAACATTTTATTTTATTGTCATGGTAGATTCACAATGAGTGACGATATTTTGCTATAGTCACGTTAGACCTTTAGCGATACTGCAAACATGACGAATGTCATAATGTTTAATTTTTTGTCATGGAATATAGGGTGATGAAAAACAAATACTTAGTGACATTATTCAATGCACCACTAATGATCAAATTTGTTGTAGTGGGTATTGAAAGACAATTAACCATTCCAATCACTTTACAACAAAATGGTGTTGTAGAGAGAATAAATAAAATTCTTTCGAAAATGGTTGATATTGGCCCAAGTGAGTTTACAAATCACTTTCGGGTTAAAATATTGTTATCAATTGTCTATTTAATCAATTAAGTATCCTCCAAGTTAGTTACAATCACTCCTTATAAATTGTGGATTGGTAGAAAACTTAACCTCAGTAACTTAAGAACTTGAGGTTGTGTTATCTATGTTTTGAGTTCGCTAATTAACATGACAAGTTTTCATAATACAAAAAAAAGTATATTTGTAAGATACTGTAAACATTCCCAAGGGATATGCGTTTATAAATAAACAATCAAGTGGGAGTTTAATTGAATTTTGAATTTCATAATGCCATTGTTATGGAAAATGAGATTCCAAAGTAAAGGTGAGATGAGTCAAGAAATGTCTTTTTATAAGATTGATGGTGCAAATGATTTGGTAAGTTACAAATCAATTAATGCATGTTCTTAATCAATAACCAAAAGTATCTCATCCAAGTGGAAGCATGACTAAAGTTGATGAATTTGTTAAATTAGCTTCACAAGAATCACAAGTCAGGTAAAATAAAAATGGATAAACGCAATAGAAGAAGAAAGGAGTCTAAAACCAAACAATGTTTGAGAATTGATTGAACTACCCAAAGGACATGATTCTAACCATGGCATGTTTAGATTTGGAGTTACATTAAATGGACGTGACAAGTGCATTTCTAAATGGAGAATTGAAAGATAAAATATATATGGAATGACCTATAGATTTCACTGACAGAGGTTAATAACATAAAAGTGTTTGATGATTAAGATTATTTTATGGTCTTATAGAATCTTTTAGGTAGTGGTACATTAATATTCATTAAGCGATAATTTTATATGATTTTGTCATGATTGATGAAGATCATTACATGTATGTCAAAAGAGTAATAGACAAGCTTATAATCTTGTCGCTCTATGTGGATGACATACAATTGGCTAGAAATGATAAGAAGTATTCCACTATAGTGAAAATTGGTTGTCCTCAAATTTGAAATAAAGAACATGTGTGAAGTAGCTTACATACTTGGTTTAAGAATCAAGAGAGATCATTTCAAGAAATCATTATATTTCATAAGAGTAATATATTAAAAAAATTCTTGAGCAATTTAGTATGTAAAACTGTAAGCCAATTGATACTCTTATGACAAAAAGTGAAAGCCTAAGCCAAAAAATATGTCTTGGACTTCACAAGATAAAGGAACAAATGACAAAAGTTCTCTACTCTAATGCTACTGGAAGCTTTATGTATACTATGATGTACACAAGGCAAAAAATTTGCTATGTCCTGAGCATAGTAAGGAGATATCAATCAAATCCAAATCAATCTCATTAGAAAGCCACGAAAAGGATATTAAGGTATCATAAAGCATTATGGATTATTTGTTGTGCTATTAAGAAAGTGGTATGCATTTAATTGGCTATATAGATACCAATTAGAGAGGAGATTTAAAAGAAAGAAAAACCTACCTCTGGCTATGTTTTCTTACTGAATATTAGGCTATATCTTGGATTAGTAAAAAAAATATTTGAATAGCACTATCCATGATGAAAGCTAAATTTGTAGCATTTTTAGCAACATTGCAAAAGGTTCTTTGATTTATGAGATTTTTTAATCTGTTGGGAATTGAGAAAGATGAGTCTAACTTAATGCTAGTAAATTGCGATAGTTAAGCACAATCACATTCACAAACAAATCCCAAAGACCAAACACAAAGATTCCAAATATAATTTTGTGAGAGACATGGTTGTACAAAAGAAAGTCAACATGTACATTTCTCCGTATGAGATAATTACAGGTCCATTAACTAAAGCCATGCCTAGAGATATATTTCATAACCACATGAAATCTCTAGAGTTGCATAGATAAAGATGTACCGATTAAGATGTTCCATATGAACAAATCTATAATTTTTCTTATTTGAGTTGACTTATATTAAATGTGATTAATGCCATTAAAGTTTAGTACTTTGTTTTATTAAGCACACACACATGTGTAGGTATATGTTTGTGTACATATACAATATGATTTGAAAGGTATGTTGGATAGATGATTGGCCTTCTCACATAGCTAATCACCTCAATGATTTGACACCATAGATATGAGATTAGTTTTAAACTCTAGATTGAGACCCTAAGTTTAAAATGAAATCGCCTTGATAAGGGATTAAGATGAGGTCACTTGATATTAAGATTTGTGACCGAAAGTGAGTAATGCCATAATTCACTTTGTTCATCTTAAATGCTAGTGGAACTCCAATTGATTATGTGAAATCAAGTAGAGTTATTGACTTAAATTAGATACTAGAAGTATCTAAACTATCACCTATATGATATTGATATCTAATGGTAAAAACATACGCTTCTTAGAAAAAGGAGAGTAATACCATAACATGTATTTCATACCACATGTGCATTATTTGACCAATAAAGGTAATAAAAGAATAAATCTCTGCTTTTTATTATATAAGACCCTCAAGATCAAAGGATCTCATATTTAGTACCCTAAAGAGTTTCAATTATTTTTTAAAGTTTCAGTTCAATGTTAGCTATCTTGGAATATTGCCAATGATAATGGATGATTCGATCTAATGGGACATATTTGGATAGTAATTGAATTGAAATGAAAAAAAATGTAGAAGAAAGGAAGATCATTTTGTGTCACATTTCATGTATTCACAGGCTGGCCAATTATGTTTAAGATGTTAAAAATAATTATGAATATATAAGAATATCATGTAATATGATAAAAGAAAGATCACGAGGAACCTAAAATGTGACTGAAAGGATCTAGGGCACTGCATACTTACTCTATTTGTACTTGAGAGTTACATACATACTTAACAATTGTATAAATGAATAAATGTAATTTATAAGCTGCTATAGGCACCGTACATTTGTATAGCATCTAAGCTTTTGAAGTATACGGTTACATGGCTTATTTTCTTCTAAGAACCCTTTACAAAGAGTAGAGAAAAAAGATTCTTGATCATGAGAATTCCCCACCCATTTTGTGCATATGGGAGATGTTGGAAAGATTTGTCCATGAATGGGAGCCAAACCATATAAAAACTGCATGATAGTTTCTTTATTGTTTCCAATTGATAAAACTGCCAAAGATAGTTGTATTATTGAATTTCAAACCAAGTAAAAACTCATGCTTCCTCATTTCCTTTAAAATGGCATTTTGACCTTAACAAAAAAAAGAGAAAAAAAAAAGTAAATGGCATTCAGCCATTACATGAAGATGATGAATAGGTTCTTGTTGAAATCTTTTCCTCTCTTAAAACAAAGTGTGGCATTTGATTATGACAGAATATGACAAAAGAGCATTCATCCAATGTGTGAGATAAGTGCCATTCATAAAAGTGGTAAAGAGAGAAATTAGCAAAGTAAAGGAATAAGACATTCCCTGCAAACTCTTTGAGAAATCTCATGCTTTGATATTTAAGGATTTATGTTATATATAATGGGCAGTTTCCAAATGCATGATTTTGTTCTCAACCAATGAATCAAATCGGCATCGTTTTCGCAATACTTCTATAATAATGCTTTCATTATGTTTTCGCAAATCAAGTAAGTATTCTACATTATTTATGATATATGATCTTGTTGATATATTATTAGATTATCCTTCAAATATAAACTTGCATGCAAATATAGATCATCCAAATTTGAGAAATTTATTTGATTGAATGGAGAATTTTTATTTATTATATTATTTTATTTTTGTTTAATAGTATTGCGCAAACTTTTTTTGAAAAATTTAATTTTAATATGACATGTTTTATGTATAAATAAATTATTTATATATGTTATAAATTTAAAAATTTGATACAACTTTGGAAAGAATTTTAATTTATATTTATAAACACATATAAATCATATTAAACAAGACTTTCAAACTCAAAGTTAATATTTTTCAATAAATCCCTTATTTTAGTTTCTTTAATTTATATAATAAATTAATAAAACAAAAGTTAAACTGTAAGCCATGCATCACACAACATTAAAGCTCATGTTACATAATTAAATAAGTATAACTAATTCATGTATCACATGAGTTTCAAGACAATTTAGAAAAATTTATATTAATTAAAACTCTGAGATCAAGTGTTTTTATAATATTTTTATAATATTTTAGAATTATTATCTTAAAAAAAAAAGGATTGAGATTAAATCTGTTATACCGATTGAATTGAAAACGGATGACACAGCGGGACTGAAATTCCGAGCCCAGCTTTTAATAATAAGTACAAAAATATAGCATCTCTCTCACGTGGAAAGAAGTACAGTCAGTGCGAAACTGGAAGAGTTTAACCTGAAAAAGCGCCAAATAATTAATCACAATAAAGAAAAGGTTAGATAGATTGATTCCATCAAAATTAAACCGTGTGAATCGGATTATCTTTATCTCCAACCCTGGGTTTTCCGCCTTTTGCCTCTCTTTCAGTTTTTTCTCATAATAAAAATTTTTTTTTCTTTTCTTTGACCATTTACTTTCTTTCCAAACCGATCATTGCCTTTTTCTAGGGTTCCTTGCTTCTTCTTGTGCTTCATTCTCTTTTCTCCTCTTTCAAAACTCTGTTTCTTTTCTTTACTCTGCCAAACACGTCTGCTTCCAATGGCTGACTTCACTACCTCTTCTTCTGCTGCTGCTGCTTCTTGCTCCTTGTTCGAGAAGCCGCTCGTATTAACCGCAACTTCTTCATCTTCTCCGCCATCTTCTTTCGGTGGAGCACTTAGCGATGGTTCCGAAGACGGCTGCAGTATCTGTCTCGAGCCTTTCACTGTTCAAGATCCTGTCACTGTACGAATCATCACTCTTTCTCGTCTTTTATATACACTTTTCCTTTTTTTAAGGAAAAAATAAATTTTAATTAATTAATTTTTTTAAAAAAAATTTTTCAGTGATGATCGAGGTAGTCGATAATACTTTAAAGTTGATCGTAGTTCTCTGAGATTTTGTGTCACTATTTAATTAGAATTGGAACTACTGCTCTGTCATAAATTCTTTTTTTCCTTAAAATTTCTGATTGAAAACAGAATGATCGAGATAAATTGATCATATAAGTAGAGGATTTTCGTGGACTGTTGATATTAATTTTGTGAAATATGTTATAATTTGTGGCGTGCGAGATGTAACATTGATCGTGATCAGTTTATTACCTTTTAAAATTTTAAGATAAACGAATTCTGATCTCTGATAGCTTATTTTTACTGTTTGATTTGAACTATTATTATAATGCTCGATGAGCTTGGAAGGCAACTCTTTGTTTTCCCCTACTATCGTTATTTAGTTAGTGAACTGAGGCTTTGTATATACTTTTAGCAATCCCTTAGTGGATATATGTCTTAAATATCTGTTCTTTTGACAGCTTGATTCATGGATTCTTTTTGGCAGATAATTTGCTCAAAAACAAATCATAGAATCAATATGAATTTAATTGTTTCTGTTCTGATGGTTGGGTGCTGGTTAATTGTAGAACACGCATATTATTTTAATTCCTATTTTAAGGGGAAATTCTTTTATATTCATTCTGCTATTGTGAATATCAATGCCAACAATGCACGAGTAGTTTTACTTGTTTTCATCATGTTATTCTGTGCTGTTGTATTATGATAATGTTTACTTATTTCATGCCATAGACTTACAGAACACTCCTTCTATCTGGTTTTGCTTTACAGCCTCTAGGTGGTTGTTTGAAGGATCAAGCTTTCTGAAACTTGTTCTTTGTTTCAGGTTACCAGTTGCAGACATGAATATCATCTTCAATGCATTCTTGAATGGTTGGCTGTCTTTCTAACTTTTAAATTATACTAGTTTCTAGGAAACATAGTATCTTACATGTTTTCGCCTTGGAATGCAATAATATTATAGTTCTATGTTCTTTAATATTCCTAATTGAACTTGTTTTTCCACTAGGTCTCAAAGAAGCAAAGAGTGCCCGATATGCTGGCAGTTATTTGTCCTGAAAGACCCTGCCAGGTGTATAACTTTTTTATTCCCCTCCCTCCTCTCTAACTCTGTACATACTTGCTTTATTTTCTGTCTGATGCTAATAAGCAGAAAGCTGCCAGCTAATCAGTGAGTTTGGTGTCATATTTGTGCATCTTTGCAGCCAAGAGCTTCTAGATGCCGTCAGAAATGAAAGGTACTGCAGATCAAGGAACATATCTGCTGTGCCCACAGATTTGCATCATTTCCATGATGTTTTTGGTATTCCAGAGGTGATTTATGTGGTTCCTTTTAAATTTTATTGATCATATTTATACTTAGTATTCTGCTTAATAGGATCTTTTATTGATGACATGTACATGTGGTCTCAGGATGCATTCCATTCAGATGATTTGGACTTTGATGAACGTATTTTGCAGCATCTAGCTGCTGCTGCAAGCCAAGCTCGTTATGTTCGCAGAAGGGAAAGGCAAAGATCTTCTGGACTTGGCCCTTCTCAAGTTCTTTTTCTTACCTCTCCTGAAACTATGCCAAGGGCACAGCCTACGCATCCAACTTCATCAGATGAATGCCAAAACTTAAGTTATTGGTCCCAGCATGATTCACTGGCTTCAGGCATGCCATCAGTTAATATTGACCCCCCATCACCTTTGACCCCAGCTGTTAATGTGGTCTCTAGAGCTGCTGCCAGTGGAGATAAAGCTACAAAACTAAGGTACTTATTTCGTATTATTATCCTGGCTTGTTGTGAATGTGCTTTGTGTATGTCTTGTGGGAATAACACCCTTAAAATTTGCTTCCATCAAAGAATGTGTGAAGAGTATATTATACATACTCTACACATCTTATGACATGGCTTTCCGTTGTTCCTTACCAAATTTTATTGTTACTATAATGGTACTAGCATGTTATGTTATCCTCTTTTGTACCTATAAATGGCATTTCTCTGAAGTGTTCATCTGTTTTTATTGACAATTCATACTATTGCATTGCTTTTCCTATGACCTTTACGACATTGGATTGTTCTTATGATTTTCTTCAGTCAGCCACAACTGGATACTGCTCGTAGACCAATCTCATCTGAAATGTTCTCTTTCTCAGAGTCTATAAAATCTAAATGGTCCATTGCTTCCGCCAGGTATTTATGTTTCAGTTCAGGTTTGTTTTAGGCTGATATCTACTCGTTGCTCAAGGCATGGATGTATTGCAACAGATACAAGGAATCAATTTCTAAAGGTACCAGAGGTCTGAAAGAGAAGCTTCTTGCTCGTAATAACTCTGTTAAGGAGCTCAGCAAGGGAGTGCAGCGTGAGATGAGTGCGGGGATTGCTGGTGTTGGAAAAATGATTGAGCGCCTAGATATTGCAATAAAAAGACCTGGAGCTTTTAGATCCGCTTCTGGTGGCACTGGTGGTACTGCAAACTTTTTATTCAAGGGAAAGGGCGTGCAAGAAAATGTTATTGCTCAAAATCTTAATAACAGTGTAGATTTTGGACGTGGTTTAAATTCAGAAGCATCATCTTATCACTCTAATACTGTCCCAGTGATACTAGAAGTTTCTCACACCCAGGTATCACAAACTTCTGTCTGAATTTCATTCTATCAACTCACTGGTGCTAATAATTAATCATTTGTTTTTGCACCCAAGAAAAAACATTGCAGTTCTCTTAGAAACATGAAGTCTTCTTTCAGTTGTAAAGACGGAATCTTTTGTAGTCCTGTTTCATGTATTGAATTATGCATATATTTCAATAAGAAGGGGCGGGGGGGTGCAAATAATACATATTAAGAACACTGGTTTGTTACTAAAAATAAACACCTGTGCAGTTTATTTCTGTTTATTTCTATGACACATCTGAATTCCCCGTCTTTTTTTTTTCCCCCTATTGAATTCTAGACATGAGGAGCATTGTATTGAAGTTTAGAGAAATTTTCATTATATGCAAATATAGACAGGGAATTTATTTTATGTGAAGTAGTTATCATGATACTGTCTTTCAGACGGATCACTGATGCTTTCAGCTAAGGCACTGGCTGGTTCGCGGTGGCAGTTAAAATTTTGTTCTGGATGAGTTTATGTGATGCGAGTGACGTTACAGTCAGTGAGGAAACCAATTTGCCCGTTGGTTCACGTCCTGCATTGGCTATTTATGCAAAAAAAAGTGCCAAGTTGGAGGGTATATAGCGTTTATTATCCTGACACATTTTCTGCTGTAATAAACACTGGTAGTAGTGGGAGAGATAGCAAGAATTATGAAAGCATTTATCTTTTCTCGTATTTCGTATTTTCTGTTTGCATTTTGATTTTACAGAGAAGCTTGGGATTCAGCTTTTTCTGTTTAATTAATTAGGCTATTTAAAAGTGACAAGTGTCTCTTTGGTTCTTGCCTTTTTTTTTTCCTTTTCTTTTTTGTAGTTTTCCTTTTTTGCTCGTGGTGAGAGAATTAGGTAAATTGCATTCCTAAATATCCTATTATTTAGGGGACAATTGAAAATAAATTATTTTATAAAATGTTTTTATGCAAATTTTTAGAAATTTAAATCGGATTTGAGGTTTTTGGTAAGTTTAGGTTTACAATTAAAGTTTTGGGTTCATATAAGGTTTTGCTTTGAGATTTTATTTAAGATTTTGGTTTTAGAATTTTCAAAAGTTTACCAATTTTTCTAAAAGTTTTCAACATTTAGACAAATTTTCAAAGCATATTCATATTTTTATAATTTTTTTAAAAAATCAAATTTTATTTATATTTCATATATATATTTAAAATTATTATTATTTATTTACCTTTATCTATTTATCCTTATTTATTTTTCTGAAAATGGATTTTTATGCATAATTTTTTCCTTTTCATTAAATATTTTATAACTATTATTATTGTTGTTGTTTATTAAGCTCATATTATTTTATTTTTAATATTTAATAATTATTCAACATTTTGGTGGAATTATTATTATTTTAAATTTGATTTTTATTTCTTTCAACATCTAGATATGAATTTTAAAATTTCCATCTTTACTATTATTATATATATTAAAAAATAACACATCCTAATTTTAAAAATACATATATATGTGTATATATATATATATATAAACAAAATTAAATAAGAAAACAAAAGAATACAATTTTCAATCAAACACATGCACTAGTTAAATGCTAAGAAAATGTGACAAAGACCATTCCAAGATGCCTTAAGTAAAACTACTATCACCCCCATTTTTTCCTTATCAAAACATTTTCCTCATGTGCTAATAACTTTTACCATTATTTTTAAAACTAAAGTAAAAGAAAAACTAAAACAATGAATACAAACTCTTAAAGAGATATAACTAAAATTTGCTTAATTAATAGTGGACTCCACATTTGACTCATTCTTCAACAACAATCTTCATTGTCAACAATCACGAATCAAATATCATTCATTTTTTTAGGAAAAAGGAAAATATGTTTAAGCAAGCACATGGCTTTCAAGGTTTCACATGTAGAGAAGAAAATTAGATTTAAAACTTGCCTAAAAACCACTTGCTTCCTTGGTAAAATTTTTTTAAAGAAAAGACCTTTCTTTTATCATTTCAACTTAGAAAACATGCATTCAATCATGAAAAAGGCCTAAGCTCGTATGGGATGGTAGAAGGGAGACAAAAACGATAATTCCTACTTAAAAAATAGTTTATCTTTTTCATGCACATCAACCTCACATGAAAAATATCATAGTAAAATTAAGCATGAAAGTTATTTAATGGAAATAAAAATACACGAAAAAGACCAAGAATATTACCTTTTCTCAAATTTTCTCAAAGGCTTTGGATTTTTTTTCCTTTTCACAAAATTTCTCCTCCTTTTTTACCTATTTTCAAGATTTCCCTTTCTATTGTTTTTTTGCCAAATACTTCTAGTATATTTTCTACCTCTTTCTTTTGCTACGTATGTGTTGCCACCTTCAAGGGTTTACTACCTAGTTTTTTTGTTGAATTTTCTTTTTCTGCTTGTGGTTTTTGCTTTCTGGCAGTTGCTTTCTTATTCTGTTCTCCTTTTGAAGCGTGATTTTTCTCTTCTGTCCATGGTTTGTTTTGGCTCCTTCCTCTTTTGTTTCCTAGTAGCGCTTTTCACTTTTTTTTTTTGTTTTTTGGTATCTTCCAACTTTCTTCCCCACGTTCCCTTTTCTGCACCCAGTTTTTTTGTTTTTTCCTCTCTTGCCATGTATCATTTTCCACACTTTTTTTCTTGTCATTTTCATGCTCCTGGCTCTTTTCGTGGTTTCATTTTCAATTTTTTACCAAAGTTTTCTAACCTTCTTTTCATCTCTTCGTGCCTCTTTCTTTTTCTATTTTAACTTTTCCCATTTTTTTCTTGGGAACTTGCTGCTAGTTTTTGCCTTCTTTTTTTTCTTTTGATTTTGCTACAACTTATCTCCTTTACTTCCAGTACCTTTCTTTTTTTCCTTTTCATTCTGCTTGTTTTAGTTTTTGGTAATTACTTTTTTCGAAACTATTTTTCTATTTTCACTTCTTTTCTTTTCTTTCTCATGTTCTCTACTGGCTGTTTTTTTAAATATTGGTTGTTCTTTTTTTTCTTTTCAACCTTCATTTCAATTTTTTTCTTCTTTTCCCAATGTGTTTTTTGTTACCCTTAGTCTTTTCTACCAATTTGTTTTTACTTTACTGTCTACTTATTTTTCTCTTCTACTTTGCTATTCCGTACTTTTTTTCCTTTTTTTTTTGTTTGATTTTTGCTTTCCCAATGGTTCCCTCTTGCCTTTGTAATCTTCTTAACAAGCCATCCTTCTCTTCCCTAGTTTTTTGCCTTCTTTTTGTTCTCTCGTTGCCACCCACGTTTTCTCTTCGTTTGTAATTACTTTACAGTTGCTTTGGTTTTGCCACTTTTTCTCCCGTGTCCAATGCCCAGGCCAAGCAAGATTGTTTTTGTTTCACGTTTTGCAATCAACTAAATGACATATGAAGTGCTTTGTTAAAATGGTGATAGCAAGCTAAATGGCAAACCCATTTGGCCTTGTTAAAACATGTTAAAATGGCTAAGGCCTATGAAAAATGAAGTAAAAAAAATGGGCCTTTTATTTAAACTTCAGCATTTTTACCTTTTTATTTTTATTATTTTAATAATTATTATTTTTTGGTTTTTTTAGTTTTTTAATTATTATTATTGTTATTATTTTATTTTATTTTTTTCTTAATGGCCAACAATGGGCCATTTAATAATAGGCCTTTATCAAACCCTTAATTGGGCCATTTAAATGCTCATTCGGGCCTATATAATGGGCCTCACTTTGAGCCCATATTGAGCTTCATCCTTTAGTATTTAAAGAATAGACCATTAATGGACTCAAAAAATTATGGTTAGGGCCCAATTGTCAAACTCAGGTCTAGGTTAAAGTGATAAAATATCTCAGACAAAGTTAGGTATCTACAACTGCCCCTTTTTGCATATTTATAAGGATTAAGAATAATGTAAAGACATGAACAACAATTTTGTCCGAATACTACCTTATAAAACTTTTTTGTTTTTTTTTGTTTGATTTTTTTATCTTTTTTGGGTTTTTTTATTTTTTTGGTTTTTCAATTTTTTTATGTTTTTGGTTTTTTAGTTTTTTTTTAAGACTAGGATAAGTTGTGAGTTAAAAGATGAGGTTGACCGAGATTAAACTGTAAGTCAAATGAGATGATTGAGACAAGCCTCAAGTCAAACGAAGTGACTGAGGTTAAACTTTGAGACTAAGCCACAAGTCGAATGAAGTAACTTAGATTAAACTGCAGGTGGAATGAGATGACCAGGACTAAGCTATAAGTTGAATGAAGTGACCAAGATTAAATTGCAAGTTAAATGAGGAGATTTTCAATATGAGCTTATGTGCCAGCTAATTCTAGGCTTCCATGCCAATTAAATAGTGGGCTTACGTGTTAGCTAAATACTGGGCTTCAAAACCTAGGTGCTAGCTAATCTAGATTTAAATTTTTATTGGTGTCAGTTAATGTTAAGCTTAAAACCTTCATCAAATGCTAGTTACACTGGATTTAAATTTTCACTATGTGTTACTAAGTTGGGCTTAAATCTGTCATTAGGTGCCAACAATATTGGGTTTAAATCTTTTCATGAGTGCTAGATAAATTGGGTTTAAATTTTCATTGGTGCTAGTTGATATTAGGCTTAAAACCATCATAAGTGTCAGTTACACTAGGCTTAAATTTTTACTAGGTACCAACTAAGTTGGATTTAAATCTTTTATTGGGTGTCAACTAAGCTGGGTTTAAATCTTTTCATGTGCCAGGTAAACTAAGTTTAAATTTTCATCAGAGCCAAGTAATTTGGACTTAAAACTCAGGTGCCAGCTAAATTGGGCTTAAATTTTTATTGGTGCTAGATAATCTAAGCTTAAATTTTTCCTTGGGTGCCAATTTAATTGGGCTTAAATTTCATTAGGGCTAGATAATCTAGGCTTAAATTTCCATTGGTGCAAGCTAAACTAGACTTAAAACTTGAGTGGACTTAAATTTTCCTAGGAAATTGGTAATCCCTATTAGAAATAAAAAAGGAGAAAATTTTCTTTCCTAATGCATTACATAGTTCTACACCCAAAGATTTTTATTGATTTAAAAAGACTTCACCACTTAAAAGCAATAAAAAAGGAATACTTTTTTTAGCTAATCCGAGCCTATGTGCCAACTAAACTACGTTTATGGCTTCTTTATGTCAGCAAATACTAGGCTTAAAACCTTAGTGCCAGCTAAATTAGGTTTAAATCTCATTAGCATCACCTACACTGGGCTTAAAACTTGGGTGTCATCTAAACTAGGCTTAAATTTTCATTGATGCTAGCTAAATTGGACTTAAGACTTCATTGGTGCCAAATAATTTGGGCTTAAAACCTAGTACCAACTAAACTAGCCTTAAATTCTTGAGAATTTGTGATCTCTATAAAAAATAAAAGAGGTGAAAATTTTCTTTCCAAATGGATTAAATGGTTCAGCACATTAAGGTTTATGTTGATTCAAAAAAGTTTTCCATCTAAGGGGGATAAAAGAGGCAAATACTTTTTTTTCAAACAAGCTCGCAAATGAAACATAAGTTTTTTTAAAACATGAATTCCTTAAATACCAAACATAGTCAACATTTTCCTTAGCCTTCAAATGTGACATTTTGATATATGTTAAGATTAGCTGTAAGGGCTTAAGATTTTGAAAGGTTATTTAAGAATGGAAAAGTTTGAGATTTTCGAAATTAATCCTTCTCAAACTTCTAAGACCTTGATATTTTGAATCTTTCAAAAATGTTTGGCTTATCTTTGTTCAGCATCTACCTTCTTTATCATTAGGAGTGGCTTTCAAAGTTTGCTTTAGATTGCCTTACGTAGGGTTTTCACCTTAGAACCACATTTATTTTTCTATTTTTCTTTTTATTTATTTGATTTTTTTTATTAATTATCACACCATGCACTTAAAAATTCAAACCTGATAAAAAAAGGTTAATGGTAAAAAAAAAAGTAATAAAGAGGGACAAAAAAGGTTCATAGGTTTCAGGCCATTTTTTCTAAGAGAAGCTCTTCAATTTTTAAGCATGTATGCTTGATCCAATATGGATTTTTCATGAAATGTAACATAAGTTAAGGTTTTGGTTTTAAAAAAAAGGGATAGGCAGGCTTAAAATAAGTATTTAAGGGTAATTAAAACTAATGATTATTATTTCATTTGAAGGATTTATTTTGGGGTATATTCCTCTTCATTTTCTTATGCTTTCCACCCAATCATTTTTTTTCTTTCTTTGTTCTTTTTCTTCATTCTTTCAGTTCTTCTCTTTTTTCTCGCTTTTTCCTTTTGCATTTTTTCACTGAGTGGATTCAAAACTTTTGGGAATTTTTATATTGAGCCTTTACCCAAACATACGAGATTCCATTTGGATATCACCATTTTCTAACTCCTAAATGCATCATTTTTCTCCTTTAATGTGAAAGGTGATCTTTAGTTAAAGTTTATTTTGAAAGAATTTAAATAAGTTCAAAAGGGTAATGAGGGATAAATTTCTACATTCATGAAAGGATGATGAAAGACGACCATTTATTATTTCAAACATAAAATCTTAAATTGAAAAGTAGGTCCTTTTAGGAAATTGAACTTGAAAAAAAAAAGTTTTCATTTCAAAAGTGTTTTTTTTTTTTTTTTGTGTTTTTGATTTTTAGACTGTTGGCTTCTTTTACTTTTGATTTTTCATTTTGGGCTTTTGGTTTTTTCCTTATTTCTTCTCCAAAAATTTTGGATTTGTCAAGACTTTATTTGGATTTATTCGAATTTCTTAAGTGCATGATGCCATAACTATTTTTCTTTTTTCATCTTTCCTTTTTTTTTCTTTTTTTTTTTCTTTTTTGACATGCCCCCATAACTTATACCTTGATCCACATAGCCAATAGTGCATTTCATAAAAGATGCTCATTTTAACAAACCATCCTTAATGAAAGTTATTACGAGAAAAATGGTCATGTAGAACGAACGAAAAAAAGGGTATTTGGAATAAAACTCGTTTAAAGTATCAGATGATCCAAGTTACTCCACAAAAAGAGAACAAATGGGTTAATCATCACTCAAGTTATCTTAAATGCAATGAGATTTTTTTTTTATTAACATGCCTTAAAGACACATGAGTCAGGCTGATTTTGGGGTAAAGAAATGAAAGGTTGGCATGTTTGAGGTCATTTTACAAGACTTGGGGAAGCTTTGATTTTGGAAATTTTTGGATTTATAACGCAACATTAACACATCAAAATATCATATCTAAATTATTAAAAATGTCATGTATGCTTGATTTTTTAGGAATCCCAATTCTTCGATTTCATTTAGCTGTTTTATTATTTATTGCCTTGGAAAAGAATATCTATCTTTGATATGATAATGTTTTCAATCAATGACAAGGTTCACGAATTCAAATTCATGGCTTTTGAGGGATCTTGCTTGATGAAATGGAGTCATCTGGATAATTTAAAAATTGGTGTTTAGGTAAGTCCTAATAGTGATCACCAACTTATCCGAGACACAAAACTTTCTCTTTTTGCTTTTTTTTTTTACTTTTTTTGCAAGGTATTTCTTTTTTTATAACTTTGGGACCTAACTATGCGGGGCTTTACTCAAATCTAACATTTTTTCCCTTTTAGTTTTCTTTTAAAGAAAACTTACATGTCCAAAACTCAAAAGAAAGAAAAACCTTAAATGATAATATAAATCCATGAAATATTATAATGCACAATGTCCACTCATGGAATGCAAACATTAAGACTTAATCAAAAAATTCTCATTCTTAATAGTACTCTTGAGATGACATTTAAAGTTATAGAAACAAAAGTTCCCCACTTGACATTTCAGCTTTCGCATCATTGACTCGTAACTCCACCGCAATCAATCATCAAAACCACTAATCAATTCTTTAAACTTAGTAGGATCTGCATCAATCAAAGTCTAAACTATATGCTTAAAGGTAGTACAATCTTTTATGGAATATCCTTCGACCCCATCAGGGAATTCACACTTAGCATTAAAATCATACCACTTTGGATAGGGAGGCTTTTTGGGCCTTGTATGAATGACATAAATGATATGATTTTTAACCAGTAAAGTGAAGAGCTTAGCATAAGACATTGGGAGTGAATGAGATATCTTGATTCTTTTTCTTTTACGACTTTATGAATGGCTTTTGTTGATACTTTGTTTTATGGATGCCATGGTGAAGAAGCTGGAGTGCATAGATGAAATAGTTAAGGAAAATTACCAGCCTGAAGTGTTGGTTGGGAGCAATACGGTGACCATTAGTCATTCACCAAATCTTCTTGTATCATGTTAAGATTTCTTTCATTTTATTCTTTAACGATTATCTTTTGGGCATATTTATCGAAAATAATCCCCTACCTTTCATTAGGAATTTTCATATTGACATTCATAATTCTTTCCTTTTTCATCCCATCCTCGATTTTGCCCATAATAAATAGAAAATTTGTAAATTTTAAAAATGTATTACGAATCAACTTATCATAATAAAAAGATGAAAGCATATCCACAAATAGAGAATTCAACTCCCCACTAGTTAAAGCTGGTCAGACTTACGATACAACTTTTTTCCATCTAGCAGCATATTTTTTGTTGCTCTCATTAGGGCTTTTTCTCATATTTTGAAGGGTTAATCAATCTGGAGCCATTTTAAACATGTGCTGGTATTGCTTTAAGAATGCCTAAGATAAATCCCTCCAAGTAAGAATTTGGCTACTTTCCAAACTATAATATCAATTGGTTGCCGGCCTATCAAACTTTCTTAAAAGACATGAATAAATAGCTTTTCGACACCAACATACCTAACCATTTTGTGATAGTATTAAGCCAAATGTGTTTTAGGATATCCAATTCCATTATACTTCTCAAATATCAAAACCTTGAACTTGAGCATAATAACCACATCTAGACCTAGCTAGGATTCTTTTGTATCAAAAGATTTATCCTTTCCTTCAATAAGTTGGATCCTTTCTTTCAAGAGACTATACCTCCTCTGTTCATCTAGATTCCATGATTCTCACTATAAATCTTAAGCTAGGTCATTCAGGTTGACCATTTCTTTGAGTAAAAAGTCCCTCGATAATCTCTTTTATTTCTCTTACTCAATTAATATTCTCCTAATCTTTAAAAGATATTGCAAAGATTATTTTTGAAGAAAATCCTTCTTTTAAAGCACACCTAAATGCACAAATGACAAAGCTTTTTGGTGAAAAGTGTAAAAATTGAAAAAAGGACAAGAATTAAAGATAAACCGTAATTCACATATTCAAGTTCAAAAAGACAACACCATATTAACATAAAATAACATTTCACAAACAAAATAAATTCACAAAGCATTTCATTTTCCAAATGACCTATCACTTGAAAACAAAACCTCATCCATGTTCATCATCATGCCATCCTATTCTCATTGTTCCTAAATCCTTAACTCCCTATTGTCATTGGGTCAAACCATTTCACATCTACGAGTGATTACACCTTGTATTTGAAACCCTTACAATTCTTAATGGAATGCTCTATAATCCGACCGTAGTATTCACATCTCGCATGTGGGTTAAAATATTTTGGGATACGAAGGCTTTAAAGGTTTTAAAAGCACGAAAGCAATAAGGTGTCTTTCAAACAAATAGGGATAGAGGTTTCTATGTGAAATGGGGGAGGATCTAATGGCTTCTTTTTTTATGTAATTTTTAGATAATAGGTTGACTAGGAATCCAAGAATTTTGGTGGTGGTACAAAGGTTCAGAGTTGAGCAATTGGCTGAACAAGTGGTTGGGGAATGAAAGGCTGAAAATTTTGGTTTAGATGTCAACTTTTCAAAAACTGCATGACATTTTGGGGCCTAATCCTAGATGCTTGGAAATGAGGTTGAAGATAGACATGAAAAGGATTTGCAAGCAAGTTCAGGTTTGAAACGATTGGTGAAGGTTGTATGGAACTTAGTAACTTTGTCCCAAAAATCAAATTCTAAAGCTTAGACACTTACATGTTTAGATCACTCATCCCTTTTTCAATCTTGTCTAAACCTTTATAATTGCTCAAACTAGTAAATGCTTTAGCATACTCGGGAAATGTACTAGGCCTAGGAGGAATCATTTGATCACAACTTCAAGAGTTTATCAGATTTACTTGAGCTGAAACTGGTAAGATCTTTTGAGAAGGCCTCAAATTAAACTCTTTAAAACTATCAACTGTATTTTTCAACTTAGTAAGTTGTTTTGTCAACTCTCGAACGTCATGATCTAACTTTTGTTGATTACATTCTAACACACTAATTCAAGCCTCCAATTGATCGTTCATAGTTCCATCTTTTAATACCCATTAAAACAAATGTTTTATTTTAAGGGTTTAAACCAAAAATATTTATGCTATTATTCTTGCTAAATGGATAACACAATTCACGCTATACCAAATATGTCTATGAATGCTTGAATATGATAATGATGTAAAGATATGTACAAAAATGGACCAACTCAAAATATACAAATCACCTTAACGATGAATGTAGAATAAAATGATTTAATTTTTGAAAAAATGACAAACTTCTACCTTAAATATCTCTTTTTGCCTTTGACCCTTTTTTTCATCTTTTTTTTATTCTAACTTTATTTGCACTATTATTACCCTTAAACACAAACTGTATTAAAGTGCCCCACATATCCTAATTGGAGTAATTTCTATGAAAGAAATTGGCATGGCTTTTAATTTCTAAATAATTTCTACAAAAAAGTTGACACCACTGATGGCTCCATAAGAACATTTTTTTTTTTTTGGTTGATGATTAACCTAAAACAAATACCTCCCTTAAAACATTATACTTATATAATGTATGCAACAAAATAAAAAACTATACAAATAAAAATGAATCAATAATCCAAAACAAATAAATAACAAAAATAACTTAACAATCATAATAGAATATATACAATGTCCAAAATTGTTTTAGTGATTTTCTAAAAAGGTGGTGAGGCTCTACCCCAGGTAGACTTCTATGGCTATTGATATGTTGGGTTGAGAATTATTCATCTAAAGGTTCCTAGAACAAACCTTACATCATTATCCACTACAGACTAATAAGCATACCTATTCTCACCTATTATAGGCTATAAATGGAAATGGTTCAACTTGAGTGGAAGTGTTTTGCTGGCAAATACGGAGGTTATCACCTTACAAGAGCGTAACTACTTAGCTTTCTCCAATAAGGATGGTGTCCGGGTCTAGAGCTCATATAAGTAAGTGAACGTGCAAAAATGTGCAAAGCAATATATCAAAATAACATAAATAAATCCCAAATACAAAATCAAATTATGATAATAACTAACATGCAATTTATTTATTTTATATATATTTTTTGAAAAAAATGAAGGGAATTAAATTAAATATCAACTAAAACTAATTAAATCCAAAACTTTCAATAACGTATTATTAGAATTTTGGCTTGACTTTCAAAATGTTTCCAGAGGAGTTGCCAAACTATCATAACGTATCGGTATAGACACTTGATCGTTAGATTTAATCATTTAAAATTGTGGAAAACACGGAGAGTCATCACAAATATTTTTTAGGGTGTGATTGGCCACTAAAAAATTTTATCTTTTTAATAAAACAATAAAACAAGTTTAAAGCTTATTAAAAAGATAATTTTTGTCTACAAAAATAGGATTAGGTTTGAGAGTCTATTACATATGGGGAAGGATTAGCACTCCTATAACGCCCATCGATTTGGTACCCAGTAACCATTCTCTATTTATAATTTTAGACAAAAATAATTTTTTATATGAAATTTAATTAAAATTCCCTTTCTTTTTAAGAAATAAAATGAATTAAATTTTTTTTTTTAGAAATACTATGAAAATCTATCAATTAAAGAAATCCCTTAAAATTCTTTGACATAAAGGTAGAATTCGAAGAAAATTATTTTCGTATAAGATTTAGCACAACATTTCCTTAAAAAAATAAAATAAAATAACATTCCTTGTAAATGATAATTATTGACAACTTTTCAAGATTTAGGTAGAGTACCAATAAGTATATTTCATGAAAGGCTATTTTAATTTTATTTGTTCAAAACTAAAATTTGTTAAGAAAAATTTTTATGTAATAACAAAACAAACAATAATACAATTAACATCAATAATTAGAGCAAACATATATATGCATTATGAATATACACATTAATATAAAAAAATGAGATATATGCAAACGAGGATAAAATATAAATTTATAAGTCAAGTTTTCAAATATAAAAAGACCACTTGGACTCTCCAATATTTAGACAAAGTTTAGGTATAACTATTTATATTTAAAATTTTTTTTGTTATTTTTTATTATTTTTATATTTTTATATTTGTTATTTTAACAAAACAAATTTACTTAAAGATACAGAAAATGTATGAAAATCTTAGTAATATAAAATTTCCTAAATATCCCATCATCTAGGCAGTATTCAAAAACAAATTATTTCATAAAAGGTTTTCATACAAATCTTTAAAAATTTAAATAAGGTTTGGGGTTTTGGATAAGTTTAGGATTACAATTAGAGTTTTAGGGTTTCATTTAGGGTTTTGCTTTGAGGTTTTACCTAAGATTTCGGTTTAAAGATTTTCAAAAGTTTACGAACCTCTCTAAAAATTTTTAACATCTAGGCATACTTTCGGAGCAAACTCATATTTTTATAATTTTTCTAAAAATCAAATTTTTTAATACTTTATATATTTTTTTTCTTTAAAATTATTATTATTTATTTACCCTTGTCTATTTATCCTCATCTGTTTTCCTAAAAATTGGATTTTTATATTTTTATTTATTTTTCTTTTCATTAAACATTTTATCATTATTATTATTATTGTTTATTAAGCTTATACTATATATTTTTTAATAATTAATAATTCCCTAATATCTTTATGGAATTATTATTATTTCAAATTCAATTTTATTCTCTCTAACATTTAAGTAGGGATTTCAAAATCTTCCATTCTTGCTATTATTGTATATATTAAAAAACAACACATATCTTAATTTTAAAACTACATACATACATATATATACACACACACACATAAACAAAATTAAATAAGAAAACAAAAGAATATAATCTTCAATCAAACACATGCAATAGCTAAAGAAAATGTAACACTGACCACTCCAAGATTTCCTAAGTAAAACTACTACCATCCCCACCTTTTCCTTATCAAAACACTTGCTTCATATGCTAATGACTTTTACCATTATTTTTAAACTAAAGGAAAAGAAAAACTAAAACTATGAATACAAACTCTTAAAAGAAATATAACTAAAATTTTCTCAATTAATAGTGGACCCCACATTTGAATCATTCTTTAACAACAACCTCCATTGTCAATAATTATGAATCGAATATCAGTCATTTAAAAAAAAAAAGAAAATATGCTCCAACAACCACAAGGCTTTCAAGGTTTCACATGTAAAGAAGAAAATTAGATTTAAAATGTGCCCATAGACGACTTTCTTTCTTGTTTTAATCTTCTTTTTACCTAATATTTCATGAAGGTAAAAACTTTTTAAATAAAAGACTTTTTTTTATCATTTTAACTTAAAAAACATGCATTCAATCATGGAAAAACCTAAGTTCTTATTAGATGGCAGAAGGGAGACAAAAATGATAATTTTTACATGGAAAATAATTCATCTTTTTTATGCACAACAACATCACATGGAAAATATCATAGTAAAAGTAAGCATGAAAGTTATTCAATGCAAATAAAAATACATGAAAAGGACTAAGAATATTACCTTTTCTCAAATTTTCTTAAAGGCTCTGGACTTCTTTTCCTTTTCATAAAATTTCTCCTCTTTTTTTGCCTCTTTTCATGATTTTTGTTTTTATTTTTTTTTATTTTGCCCATAACTTCTATTTTGTTTTTTTTTTTCCTTTTCCTTTACTATGTGTGTGTTGTCTCAAGAGCTTACTATCTAATTTTTTTGCTAAATTTCCCTTTTCCTATTTGTGGTATTTGCTTTTTGGCAGATGTTTTCATATTTTGCTCTCTTCTTGCTACGTGATTTTTTTGCTCTCTTCTTGGTTTGTTTTGGCTTTTTCCTCTCTCGTTTCCTATTAGCTCTTTTCACTTTTCTTTTTTTATTTTTTGGTATTCTCTAACTTTTTTCCCCACGTTGCCTCTTCTTGCACCCATTTTTTTTGTTTTTTTCTCTATCATTGTATCCTCTTTTCCATGCCTTTTTCTTCTTGGTTCCTTTCACACATTTGGCTCTTTTCTTGGTTTATTTTCAATTTTTTACCTAGGTTTTCTAGCCTCATTTTCAACTCTTCATGCCTATCATTTTTTCTATTTTGACTTTTTCTATTTCTTTTCTTAGGACCTTGTTGTCAGTTTCTACTTTTTTTTTTTTTTTACCACAGTCTGTCTTATTTGTTGTTAGTACCTTCTCTTTTTCCTTTTGGTTTCACTTGTTTTTGTTTTTTGGTAGCTCCTTTTTTCAAAGCTATTTTTTTATTTTCACTTCTTTTCTTTTCTTTTTCATGTTCTCTTTTGGTTTTTTCCTTACCTACTAGCTGTTCTTCTTTTCCTTTCAGCCTTCATTTCAATTTTTTTATTCTTTTTTCTGATGCAATTTTTGTTGTTTTTGGTCTCTTCTACTCTTTTTTTTTGCTTTATTGTTTTTTCTTTGCGTTGTTATTTTATACTTTTTTTATGTTCTGTTAATGGCTTCACCTCTTTTTTTGCCTTTCTTTTTGCTGCTATTGGTTCCCTTTTTCCTCTTTAGTCTTCTTAGCAGCTCATCCTCCTATTCCCTAATTTTTTATCTTTTTTTCTCCCATTGTCACCCATATTTTCTCTTCTTTTGTAATTGCTCTACAGTTGCTTTGGTTTTGCCACTTTTTCTTCCATGTCCTATGCCTAAGTTAAGCATGATTTTTTTTTTGTTTCATGTTTTACAATCAACTAAATGGCAAATGGAGTGTTGTATTAAAATGGTGACAACAAGCTAAATGGCAAGCTCATTTGGCCTTGTTAAAACATATTAAATTGGCGAAGGCCCATAGAAGAGAAAGTTGGGAAAATAAGCCTTTTTATTTAAACTTCATCATTTTTGCCCTTTTATTATTATTATTTTCATTTTTATTATTTTTTTGTTTTTAGGTTTTTGGGGTTTTGGGTTATTATTATTATTTTGCTTAATGGTCAAAGATGGGCATTTAAGAATATGCCTTTATCAAGCTTTTAATTAGGCCATTTAAGTCCACATTCACTTTTGGACTCATATTAAGCTTCATCCTTGAGTATTTAAAGAATGAGCCATTGATGGGCCCAAAAAAATTATAGTTAGGGCCTAATTGTCAAGTTCGAGCTTGGGTTAAAGTGACAAAATATCCTTGACAAAATTAGATGTCTACAAATAATATTTAAAAATTTCATCAATAATATATATGAAGTTATTTTATATTATTTTTATCAAGTTTGACAAAAAAAATATGTTAATTATAATTTTTTAAATATCATCTTAATCAATAATAAATGTCATTATTAATGCTTTTTAAATAAATATAATCAAAAGATAAACTCATGCAAAATATATAAGATATTTTTTTTAGCAAAAACTTAATTTGAACTACTAATCATTGAATAAAATTATAGTACAAAAAATGTTCGATTTCATAACGTAAATCCTTCAAACTAAATACAAGAATTCCTTTCCTGAGAGTTATTACCCTACCTACCAATTACTCTCTTTTCTCTTTTTTTTCTTTTGTTTGTGAGAAACTTTTTTCTCTTATTTGTCTTAATGACTGAATGCCATTTTTCTGAGTAATAATAAAATGGATGCCAATTTCATATTGGCTTAAAAGTTAAACCAATAACTATTTAAAAGGTAGTTCCTTTTTAGGCAGCAAACTACCTTATAGTACTTGCCAATAGATGGGGTGTTCAGGTCATCCATTATGGGTGGACTCGACCTTTTTTTTTACATATCCCTCTTACATAGAATGGGTGTCAAACTCTCATGATTTCAAGAACGTTTTCTTATTCTTCCCCATGGGTTCATACAAGAAAATATGTCATACGATCAACATACTTCGAGTGCTTAGTTGCTATATAACTATTAAGTGTATATAGCTGCTCATAATCACATATAGCCACTTATACTACTATTAAGTATGTATAGTAACTCTCAAGTACAAGTAAATATGTAGCATCCTAAACCCATTTAATCACATTTCAAGTTCTTTAAAATCTCTCTTTTATCACATTACATGATTTACTTGTATAATCACAATTATATTCAACATTTCAAACATAATTAGTCGACTTAAAAATACAACCAAATATGACACTAGAATGATCTTCCCTTCTTTTAGAATCTTTTAATTTCAATTCAACTGTTATCTAAATAAGTCATATTAAATCTAATTATCCATGACCATTGGCAACATTCCAAGATAGATAACATTGAACTAAAAATTTTAAAAATAGTTAAAAGTACCTAAAGATACTAAATATAAGATCCTCTTATCTCAAAGGCCTCACATAACAAAATGCTAAGATCTATTCTTCTATTATTCTTTTTGTCAGCAATATACATGTGATATGAAACACACATTACATTATTTCTCTTTTTCTTGAGAAATGTTTGTCTTTCATCATTTATATACCAATACCGTACAAGTGATAGCTCAAATACTCAATATCTTACTTGAATCCAACAACTCTACTTGATTTCACATTATCAATAGGACTTCTACCAAGCATATTAAGACAGACAAAGTGAATTGTGGGTTTATTTACTTTTGATTACAAATTTCAATATCAAATGCCCTCATCTTAATTGTTATCAACATGATTGCCTTTTAATCTTGGACTCTTAATCCATGGTTTAAAATTAATCTTGATTTTTATAGTGCCAAACCATTAAGGTGATTGCCTGAGTGAAAAAGCCAATCATCAATCCAACATAACTTTCAAATCATATCATATATCTACATATACATATACATATACATATATATTTAATGGCATTAATTGTATCTTATAAGTTATCTAAAATAGAAAAATGTCATACATTATTCAAATAGAACTGTTCAAATAGTATATTGCATTAACATCTACGCAACCCTAGGGATTTTATATGGCTATTAAACACATCTCTAGGTATGGGTTTATTAAATGGATTTGTAATCATTTTATGCATAGAAATGTACTGCTTGTTGATTTCGTTTTATGCAACCATGTTTTTCACATAGTTATGTTTGGTATCTAGACATTTGGCATTCTAATGAATTTGGAATCCTTTGTGTATGCAATTACAACTTAACTATTGTAATTCACTAATACTAAGTTAGACTCATCCTTCTTAAATCTCAAATGACTTAAGAATTCTTAAGCCAAATAGCCTCTTGTATAGCCATTGAAAATGCTACAAATTTAGCTTCCATTATGGATAGTGTGCTATACAAGTCTATTTTTTATTGCTTCATGAAATAACGCACTATTCAATAAGAAAACGTAACTAGAGGTAGATTTTTATTCATCTAAATCTTTTCTCTAATTGTTGTCGTATAGCCAACCAAGTGCAAATCACTTCCTTAATAGCACAATGAGCAATCCATAATGTATTTTAGATATCTCAATATCTTTTTAACACTTTCCAATGGGGCTAACCTAGTTGGACCATGCCCATGACATAGTAGATGTCCAATCTTATGTACATCAAATCATACATAAGGCTTCTAACAACATTAAAGTAAGGAACTTTTGCTTTTTGTTCTTTTTCTTATGGAGTCTTAAGATGAATCTTTGACTTAAGACCTTCACCTTTTACCATAAAAGTATCTATCGATTTGTAATATTGGTTATCGAACATTTCAGGATTTTTTTTAATGTATTGCTCTTGTGAAAGAGTTAACAACTTTTTAAAATGATCTCTCATGATTTTTACACCAAGTTTGTAAATTGCTTCATCCATATCATTCATTTTAAAATTTAAAAACATATAATTTTTCACCTTAGTGGTTTATCTTACCAACCAATAATATGTCATCCACATAAAGAGATAAGATCATGAATCTATCTTTGTCTTTTTTGACATACGCACTATGGTCTTCATCAATTATGATAAAATCTATGAAATTATCACTTAATGCAAGCTAATATACCACTACATGGAAGATTGTTTAAGATTGAAATCAATTTTAACAGCTTGCGCACTTTATGATTTTAACCTTTGTTAATGAAACCTATCGGTTGTTCCATATGAATTTCCTCTCCCAATCGTCCATTTAGAAAGGTAATTTTCATATCAATTTGATGAAACTTCAAATTTAAATTGGTTACAATAACTAGAATTAGGCGATCAAGGTAAACCTTTCAACAAGAGAGAAAATCTTTACATGATCAATTCCCTCTTGTTGAGTATACCTTTTGACTATCAAACAAGCTTTATTTCTTTCAATTATCCCATTTGACTTACACTTGATCTTAAGAACCCATTTGTTCCTAATCGTTTTACATCCTTTAGGAAGATCAATCAATTCCTATACATGGTTTTATCTCATAGACTCCATCTCTTTTTTCATTGCTTTCATTCACTTTTCTTTTGCAAAATATGAGAGAGCTACTTTCACATTTCTTGGTTTTTTTTCATCTTGTAAGGTAACCCTTCTATGTCAAAATGACATTAGAAAATTTTTTCTGGATTAATTCACCTAACTTATTATTCTTAGGAAACTAATTTACCTGATTCATTATCTTCAGTTATGCTTCCACTTGTATGAGATATTATTAGTTTTTGATTAGGAACATGCTTTAATTGATTAGGAAATAACAAATCATTTGCTTTCTTAATCTCATAAAAGACATTTCATAATCTGTCTCACTTTTTTTTGGAAACTCATTTTTTTAAAAAGTGGCATCCCAATATTAAAATTTAGTTACACTCTCACTTGACTATTTACCTATAAACATGTATCTCTTTTTATGCTTTGAGTATTTTACAAATATACTCTTTTTACCTTGAAGACCTTGCTTGCTATGTGGATAAGCAATTTTATATACATAGGCAGCACAACCCCAAGGTCTCAAATTATTGAGATCAAGTTTTCTCCTAGTTTATAATTCATAAAGGATAAAGGTAACTAACTTGGAGGGTACTTTATTAAGTATCAATAGTAAATAATGTTTCATCACAAAGAGTGATTAACAAATTTGCCTAGGCCATTATAAATCTCATCATTTCTATAAGAGTTTCAGTTCTTTTCTCTGCAACAATGTTTTGTTATGAAGTCCTTGGAATCGTCAACTGTCTATCAATACTTTGTTCATCACATAATTGTCTAAACTAATTGAACAAATACTTACATCCTTGATTCATTTTTAACACTTTAACAATTCTATTTAATTGATTCTTTATCAAGGTCACATACTTTTTATAACACTCTAATGCTTTAAATTATGAGAAATAAAATAAGCAAACTCAAAGCATGTAATATCATAAATGAATGTGATGAAATAGTGACCTTTTTTTGTGACCTTACATTCATCGGGACATAAATGTCGAAATGTATCAACTACAATGAAACTTTAACTTTAGTTCCTTTATCAAATGGTTTTCTTATCATTTTTCATGCTAGACAACTTTCACATAATGGTAAATTAACTTTCTCAATAAGGTCACATAATCACCATTTTGCTAGTCTATCCAATTTTTTTACCTATATGGCCAAGTCTAGCATGTCAAATATTCACATAAATATTCATATCAGAATCAATCATAAGTGAAAAGCTTAGATTATTGTATGGAATAAACTCACACAGTACTGTTGAATTTCAAAACAAATATTAGACTAAGAAGAATAAATGATAGAAACTAAATTTCATCGAATATCAGGAGTAAAAGGTATATCATATAGGATATGAGTTTTTCTACCATGCATGTATAGCTTGTAAGTGCCAAATCCCCTTACTTCAATATGTGAATTATTTACTATATAGATCCATCTTGTTCTGTGTGAAATCCAAAAAAAATCCATAAACACATTATTTTTTCGTACTACATAGTATGTGGTCCTTAAGTTTATAATCTATAAAGGATATGATTTAGTCATCGTAATAGTATTAGAAACAAAAATAGTACTTTCAGCATTATGTAAAAATATTTTAAAGGTTTGTACCTTCTTTGGCACATTGCATTTATGAGCAAAGTGATCCATTTTGCCACAATTAAAACATATGACTATCAGTTTGTTCCTCTTAAGGTAAGCCTTAGGACCATGTCCTTTGCTAGTTTTGTCACTTTTTGGTCTCCTAGGAGTTTTTTTCTTATTCTCATAATACGGCTCGTGCTTAAAGCTCGAAGATTTTTTTGACCTAGATGATAACACATAAGCATCAACACTAGGCTTATATGCTTCCATACAATCTTTCTTTAGTATAAGATGATAAGAAACATCATTGAGAGTCCTTATACTCTCATTATAGGTAAAGTTCACCTTTAGGTGCTCCTAACTATGTGATAAAGAACGGATGATACTTTGAACATGTTGTTCATCTATTAGAGTGTGGCTAGCCTTTTTCAACTCACTTATCATGTTTGATATCTTTCTCAGATGCTGGCTTATATTATGATTATGTCGGTTCTTGTAAATGTCAAACTTAAAAGTAAGTTGCTTCAATTTAGTAATCGAAGTTACACCAAACTTTGATTTAAAGGCATTTCACGTCTCTTTGGCTATTTCAAGAAATCAAAAGTCATTTAATATCATTCTCTATATTGCTAAGCAATTTAATGAGCATAGTGGAGTTTTTCTGTTTCTAGGCCTCATAAGTCTTTCAGTCACTCTTATATTGGGACACATTCCTTTCCTTTAGCTCAGTAAAGATATAGTTTAGAACATCAAAAACCTTTTGTTCTTTAACTACATAATGGATTTTCATACTCTAGATTTCACAATTGTCCTTATTTAGCTTTTCACCTTTGTTTAACTTAGTAATAATGTTCTTAAAAGCAAAAGTCATTTTAAAGTATAATTTTGCATTCAAGAGACATGCACTAATTAATTCCTAGCATTACACTCTTCTCATTCTACCATAATGTCACAATTAAAACAATGAAAAATGTTCACATAAAAATGAAACCAAAAAGTCACTATTTCACAATCAATTTTGATTTTTAATGTGTTTGATTATCACTATTTTATTTCATGGTGCAAAACAATCATTCTAGTTAAAACAAATCAATTACTTAGAACTCTTACTAGTAATAAAGTTACCAACATATAATTAATAACAAATATTGATTTTACATAAACAAATCATGCAAAGTATAATTTGAATTCATAAACATGTTCTTAATGATATAAATATATATACATATTGAATGTTAATTAAACATGTTCCTAATCATTTACAAATGACTTATCTAAGAACATGAATGGATTTCAAAAACTCCTTTAGTAGTTTTGTATTCACATTGCCCATCCATAGAGATCTAGGAATTTTATACTTCCCATTATGAAAACTTGGGTAGATTGAGAAAGTCGCACTCCTCTTTGTCCCCATTTTTATGTATTCCTTCACAAAATCCTTAATTAATATTTCATTCTTAAGATCACTTTCAAAGACATTCAGAATCATGAAAAAGGTTATTTTGTCTATGAGTCAAAAGTGCATCCTTTAGCATTTCATATTTGATCTAATCATTCCTAATGTGCATGCAGCCATGCTAGATCAATATTTGGATCATGCCATTGACCTTAATGATATTTCTCTCAACATCATCATTTAGATCCATTTGATATTGTGTAAATTCCACTGTCAGCTTTATGACTCTTAAAATTACGCCTGTATCCCCATAACAAGAGTCCTCATGAAAACATTCATAATTTTTTGTAATAAATTACTAGAAAAAAATTAGGAATCTAGGAGTTAACAAAAGTTAAAAAATGATTAACTCATTTCAATCATTATTGTGTAATCTAACATCCCAAAGTTAATCAAAGACAAAATAATTTTTTTTAAAAATTCTTAAAAAAGTTTTAAGAATATTTTTGAAAAAACCAAAGAGGTATTTAATGCTCTTAAGATGGCATTTTTTGTTTTAAAAAAATGAGATATTCAAATGCCTTGATGAGAATTTGAATGTTTTTTTTTTTGTTTTAAAAAGTAACCGTTAATATTTAAAATTTTTCTTAAGGCATTTGGATGTCCTATCTAGAAACAAAAAAAAAAAACATCCAAATTGTAGAACATAAATGCTATTTTACTTAAAATGTCCAAGAATTATCATAACATTAATTATACAACAAAATTATGTAATTATGCATCATCTTTTATGGATTTTTGCAAGCATACAAAAACATATCAAATAATTTCAATATTTTACAAAGAACATGCACAACAAACCAGAATTTAAGCCAATCTAGCTCTAATACCAATGAAAATAAGCTTATGTAAGATATATATGAACATACATTTATATTTACTTGTTTGGTGGATGTGGAAGTAAAAACTTGACTTGAATTATTGGTCATTGAAAAAGATCACAATATGAAACTAGTTCGATTCCACAATGTAAATCCTTCATACTAAATACAAGATTTCATTCCCTAAAAATTGTTACTCTGCCTACCGATTGTTCTTCTTTCTCTTTTTTTTTTTGAATTGTGAGAAACTTTTTTCTCTTATTTTTTTAGTAATTGAATGCCATTTTTCTAAGGAACAATAAAATGGACAGCAATTTCATATTTATTTAAAATCTAAACAGTTCTTTCCTAGGTAACAAATTGTCTTATCATAGTTGCCAATAGATGGGATGCTTGGGTCGAGTCACTCATTATCAACAAACCCAATAGCTTTTCTTATGATAAATAAATAAATAAATACATAAATAAATAAATATGCATATATTCTCTCAATGGACACAATCATAGCAATCTTTGCTTTTCAAATAAATGTAACTATATTAATCTCTCTATATATATTGGTTATAAGATTTTTTTAAATTATTTTTTAAAATTTTTTAAATATTATCTTAAGGGATATGTGTCATCTAACTAATTCCATTTATATAATTAAAATTTTATATTGACAATTTATCAAATACAAACTTTATATATATATATATATATATATTCTCTCAATGGACACAATCATAGCAATCTTTACTTTGCATGGTTTCATAATCATCAAAAATTTCCCCCATCAACATCATCTGCATGTGATCAAGTCATTTGCATGGTATCAATGCTATGGTTGAGAGGAATTGAAGAATTAATTCTTGGTGATGAGAAATTAAACTTATGGTGGAAAAAAAAAAACCAAAAGGGGAGAGATTACTAAAATTGGTAAAATTGTGCAAATGGTTTGTTAGCCTAGAACAACAAGGACCCCATTCCCACGTTTCAGAAAGGTGTCGTCTCATCATTTAGATTCCCCTAAGTAAAGCCAATCCTTTTCTCATAGTCCATGATAGATGTGATCTTCAATTGCCACTTTTATCACCACGGCCACCAAAAACATTATGCTCATACTTTGGTATGTATTGACAAATTTCAACACCCAGTTTCATAAGAGTCACAAAATGTCCCAACCTGA
Source organism: Durio zibethinus (assembly GCF_002303985.1). Next base: position 6,773,771 of record NW_019168026.1, read on the forward strand.
AGAAGTAGCTCGACTCTGCTTACCGCAAGCCTCCGAGAGTTGATAAAAGGAGTGTGGATTCAGATGCAAGAGAAAGATATACTTGAAATGATTCTGAAAACTCAAATCATCGTAATCATGGAAAAGAGGAACATGGGATTTTGGAGAATAAAGTACAGAGAAAACCCCAAATGAAATGGTGATGCTGAAAATAAAAGTAAATAAACTTCATCAAGACCTTAAGTTGACAGCAATAGAATCTTCCATTTCTTTTGCAGAATCAAGAAGCCTTTCTGCCTGACAGATTCACATCTGCAAATGCAGCAAGACATAATAATAAGTTATAGACATTGAAAACATCACGTGGCCTCAAAAAAATGATATAAGCACAGCAGTTTTATCAAGACATAAGCCTTTCTGCCTGGCCATTGAAAATCAACAGACAGCCACTTCCTAGAAGTAGTACTTATTCCTTTAAGTTAAACGAAACCTCAAATAAAATACATCTTACTTATCAGTCTTATCTAGTTTATGTCTTGTTCATATCAAATAGGACCTTTTAAAGAGCTCTTGCAAGTTGCACACCAACTTGAAAACTATCAAGAAGATTAAAATGAAGAAAATAAATAATAATCCTGTTTGATGCACCGACAACATACTAGATATTCATCATAAATGGATCAAAGGAAAAACCTTTGAAGATAATTTTCCACAAGCATCTCAATTTCTTCCTCCTCTTCTGCAAAATGACCAAATCAAACCAAATTAGAACTCTTTAAAAGGAAAACAAATTAGAACTCAGATTAATGAGTACAGTTTACCTTCAGCAATTAGCTTTTCTAAGGGTACAGAACATTCCACGTCATCATTTCCCTTTTTTAGAGTACAATTTCTTCCCATTATACATATAAGACGTATTTCATCAGGATCCTCCAAAAGATCAAGCAGCATTTGTCTAAGAGCTCCTGCTCTTGAACCCAATTCAACCTTGCATGATAAGATGAAAAGAAAAAGATAATAATTTGAAGACAAGATATTTAACTAGTTTTTTTTTTTTTATATATATATTGTTTTTATCTTTATTCTTGCTTGATTTGGTTGAAGTTTATACAACAAATAATAATATTTAATAGTGTTTAAGATGCCAAAGAATATTTATTTATACACATTATTGACCTAATAAATATATATATTTATAGTAAGTAGAAGTGTTCATAAGTTGACTAGATTAGACTAGAACTTATTGATGTTTTGAAAACCTTAACTAAAGTTCAACTCATCCCGACTAGGCTTTATATTTTTAAAAAATTATAAGAAATTAAAAATATATTTTAATATTTTAAATATATTATAAAATTAATATTCCAAACTCGAGTTTAGAAAATTTTGTCCAAAACCTTACACAAATTGGGTCAAATTCACGAGCTAATAGGACAGCCATGCTCATGGACATATCTAATGGTAAGAATAATTAACTAAATTAAAATTTAAGATTTATTCCTATTCTTTTGGTACGTACGATTATATATTGGGCTTTGAACAATACAAGAGAAATAATATTGTTTTATTCCTTAAATCTTAAATCTCATTTTCTCGTATGTTCCTAGGGGATATCTAAATTACTTTGTATAGCTTGGGTCTAGATTTATTTTATTATAAATTGGTATATGTATTTTTGGAATAAATGTGTAGTCAATTCATTTCAAAAATTAGCCGATTAAGTTTGAATTTTTTTATCAAAATTTTTTAGGTTTGATCATGTTTTGTTAAGAAATCATTATTACTTAAAATTAAAAAGAAAACACTTTTCAAAAATTTAAATAATAAAACAGTATTTATAGAATGAAAAGATTTAGAATCATAAACAAATAAATGACATATATACGTGGTCGAGAAGAAACGAAAAGATAAAAAGATGGCTTAAAAATAATGAAAATTTCACATCTTTTAACGTATTGAGGATGATAGAATTATTACTTTCTTCGCTCATAAAGGACCTACGACTGTAACCGAATAGGTGAAATAATAATTTTGTTTGCCCGTACGAGAATGCGTTGTGAAGCATATTGACTCGCTTCTTCGTGTTCGACGCTTTGCCTTGTTTCTCTCTTTCGACCGTCCGTACCGGATTTAGTCAAATCAACGTCACATCATTTTCTTTATTTGAAGGGGTTGTCTTTCGAACAAATGAAGAACTCTCATAAGTACCAATGCATCCAAAAAGCAACACGAAAAGTTTTATTTTTTCATGTGAATATTTTACCATAAAAAATTGCCGAAGAATGAGCTAAATGCAATTCAATTTTCAGTGAGTTATCTTTTGCAACTTTTCAGTTGGTCAACTTTGATTTTGGATGATTCATTTCCTACCTCTCCCCTTATCAATATGGACATGATCATTCCAAATCGTGGCAAATTTACACTTATTTGGGAAATCATATGCATATATATTGTATCTTATTAGGTTGCCTTACACATTTTGATGCGTGTGGGAGGGGAAAAGCTTAAAGGGATTGATCGATCACGCGACATTCATCATAGCTCATTCAGAATATGAATTATATTAAATTGTGCAATTCTTTCTAGACACTAAAAAAATGACTTTTAACTACTGAATTTTCGTCGTTAAAATTTTATGGCAAAGTAAAATTGTAAAAGTATTCTTTCACTAAATTTTTTTGTCAATAATGATTAGCCCACTAGCGAAGAATTTTTCGTAGCTAATTTCTATTTTAACTAAACTAAGAGAAATTAAAAATATTATTCCATCGCTAATAGTAATTTTTTAACTATTTAAAAAATAAAAATGTCAAATTCATCGCTAAACATATTAGTGACAAAAATTCCATCCCTAAAAGCTAAAAAATCTTAGTCTACATATTTTAGTGACTGAATTTACGTCACTAAAAGATAGATTTCTGTTACCAATGCTTATTAATTTTGCCATATTTTGAGAATTGATCCTTGTTGATTGTTATTGATTCCTATTTTTAGAGGATCAATCCTTTTTACATTTAAGCCAATTTTTTTATTCCATACCCTATAACAATCAATTATATAAATCTTAATACAATTATTTAATACCATAATTCAACATTTAATTCATAGAAGGTATCAATCTTTTTGCATAGAAATATAATAAATACTAAATATAATAAATATAATTTACAGCTTAGAGATCAGTTATTAAAGCTACTTATACAGAGGAATCTAAAGGCATCACTACATGTATCAAATGCAAAAGTAAGATTACTTACAAAGTAATTTGATGAAAAAAGATCCTAAAAAGTAAAAATAAATTGTCCCAATTGACTCATTCTAACCTTTCTACTCCTTAAAAAAACTTACAAATTAATTTTACTAGCTACCTAACTCACAAAAAGAAACCAGTCAAGTGAACTAGACCATCATCACCAACTTGCTTTGGCAGCATTATTGTTGTAGGCAGCGTGAAACCCTAGAAGCAACCACAAATTGAAATAAAAAAATAAAAATATAAATGTGATTAGGGTGAGTTAGAGGAATATACACTATCCAAAACTCAAAGAATATGAATGTGAAAAAGAATATAAACTTGAAATCTACAAAATCCATGTAAATTTCATAACTCTCACAATAACTCCACAACAATTTCATAAATTCAATTGCAATTACACATTCACAACTTTCAAATTAGCAAATTTCACCAAATTCACAAATTCCAACAATTTTACAAATTGAAATCCACAAAATTCATGCAAATTTCACAATATTCACAATAATTCCACACAAATTTCATAAACTCAACACCAATTTCGCATTCACAATTTGTATGAAAAAACCCTAATTGTCATCTAATTATGAAAAATTAAAATTAAGTAGTATAGAAGTTTACCAAATTGTTATTGGCTCATATTGAAGATCTTGATTATTGATAAAACTTATAAAACAATAATTAAATAAATTAATAGATAAATTAATAAAAATAATAATATAACTATTATTACAAAAAACCCTACACCACAATAACATTAAAATGCTAATCAATATATTCAAAATTTTAAATAATACTAAATTTAAAAAAAAAAAGAAAAAACACTAATATATATATATATATATATATATAAAACCCAAATCTCATACCTAGGATTTTTTAATGGAAAGATTAGGGGGTTCATTTGGGGTGGAATAGGGAAGGAGAAGGGAGCAAAAAGAGGATAGAAAGGAAGGAGAATGTAAGGAGGAAAAAGAAGAAGGGAAGGGTAATTAGGGCAAGATCCAAACTAGATTGACATCGATGAAAAGGCTTTGGCAGTTAACAAGACTGATTGTAGGCTGGTGGGCAATGAGCTATAAGCGTAATGGGAGAGGGTTGAAAGGAAAAAGAAAAAGGGAAAGGGGTCAAGGAGAACAGAGAAAGGTACAGAAGATGAAGAAAAAAAATGGAAAGGAAAAAGAATAAGGGAAAAGTCAATTTAAACTCATCAAGACTTTTAGTGATAGAATTTTAAGACTTTGAGAGATAGAAATTTGTCACTAAAATTCCTTTAAACCAATTTTTTTTAAAAAAAAATTCTCTAAAAATTGTTTTAGGACTTTAAGTATGAAATTTCATCATTAGTGGTCGAAATTCCGTCGTTATTACCTTTAAACAATTCTTTTAATTTTGAAAAAAGATTATCTAAATTACTTTTAAAAAATATGTAAGGACTTTTAGCGACAAAATTCTATTACCAATGATTGACATTCAGTCGCTAATCTTTTTACAAATATCTTGCCCAAAAATTATTGCCCATTTAAAGGGGAATTAGAGACAAAATTTTCATCACTAATTTTGTTGCTAATATAGAAATAAAAATGATAAAATATTTATTTATTTGAAAATAAAAATGATTTTAGAGAATTAGTGATGAAAGTTTCATTGCTAATAAAAAATAAAAATTCTAAAAAAAATTATTTTACTTAATACAAAAAATGGTTTAAAGGTATTAGCGATACTAAATCCATTGTTAAAAGTAAAACACTATTTTCTAGAAAAAAATTTTAGTGACATAAAAATCCAGTTATTATTTTTCCTTCACTATTGAAGTGTTTTTCTTGTAATGTTTATTCTTGTGAAAATTTGAATTTAGTTTATGTCCAACAATTTAGCAAAATCAAGACTATTATTTTACAAGATTGCAAAATTCAATCTAATCATTAGGAAAGTTTATGTTTCTTCAATATTTGTTTACTTGCTAATAAGTTGTTGATCATGCTAATGTAGTAATATGGAGATAGTTTCTACTATTGATGATGTGAAATTTTTTATTAGCAATGTGGACTAGAATAAATCTTTACTTTAAGGACTAGGTTATTATAACTGTTGCAGTTGGAAAAAGCTTGAGTTAAAAAAAGTATGTTTAAAAAGTGTGATGAGAAAAATGTGGTTAAAAATTTTAAGTTTTTGGTATTCCTATATGAAGGTGATGTGAGTAATTGAAAAGTTTAAATGATATTCATAAAATAATAAAATACTAGAAATATAAGGGTAATATAGTATTTTTATACAAACTCACTTTTTTTCAACGTAAAAGCACCTCTTGATGAGTTTTCTAGTTTTGATTAGAAAACCAAGTTTGTAAATTAAAAAGTCAAAATTTTTTGTTATTTAGCCTATGTTTAGGTTAGAAATAGCCTATAAACACAAATGCTTCTTTTAGCAACAAAGCTAAATAATACCTAAAAACCAAAAATAATATCCAATTTCATTTTTTCCCTTTCATTTCTCTTTTTATTCCTTCTCACTGTCCCTCTTTCTAAATCTTCTTCTTTTAAGAATGCTGCCTCACCTATTCAGAATCTAACAAAACTTTATTATTGTCATTATCGGTGATCACCATTTGTCCACATCAAAAAACCTAAAGAAAAACTTATTTTGACTCTTCTTTTCCTCTTTTACACTTTGGATGGTTTAGTTTCTCCTAAATATTTTAGAACACCATAGATCTAAGCCTAAAAAATAAGTTTTTTATATTTATTTGTCTTTCTTTCACTCATTTCTCTCTTCCATTTTTTTAGACTTTAATCTTTGAATTAGTGCTTCAAGTTCCAATTAATGAATTCAAGTGTGGGTTTATTTTGTTTGTTTCTTGCTTGCATCAAATGTTAGGATTAACTTATGTGTATGCTTTTGCTTTTGCCCCAAACAAAAAAATTAAAGAAGAGTACCCAATATCATTAACAGGTTCTTTTGATTATATCAATATAAAAGCAAAATAAAAGATAATATGTTTTTTGTGCTAAACTCAATTTTTTTAAGACTCCGAGTTCAATTGGCAGAGTTCAAAATGGGATCAAAGGCAATTACCCATCAAAAGAAAACATTTTTTTAGGGTTTAATGGCATAAGGATTGACACGGAGGTCAAGATGAAGATTTTCTTTAAAGAAAATAATAACAAAAAGCTTATGGATGTTAGAGTTTGGAATATTTGGAATTGAAGCTCTTATGTACTTGGCTATCATAATCCTTATAAAACCACCAACATGAGCAGGAAAACTTGGTTAATGAATGGAATTCTAGTAAAAAAAAATAGCTCGATTTTCTTTCAAATTCAAGTTTTATGAAATGCAATTTCATTTTATAAATATTTCTTATTTCATTTGGGATTTTTCTTCCTAATTAAGAAAAAAAGGACTCAAAGTAATAATTTCTCTTCCATTTTTTTTTTTTTTTTTTTTGTATGTCTAATAGACAAGTATAGTGGCAATAATAGACATGGATAAGCTTTTTAAGAAGAGGGGATAGGTGTTGAGTGAGGGAGAGAGCAAACGAAGGGGAAAGAAGCAAGCAAGGAAAATGGTCATTGGAGATCTAATGCAGAAGATCAAATTAGCGACCATGATTGCAATTTATAATATTCTTTTGAGGTTTTCTTTTAGAAAATGATCAAATACACTAACAATAGAGTTAAGATGGTGCACATATCCTTTAGTGTATATTTAAAAAAAATAAAAATTTAATTTAAAAAAATGAGACATGTATCACCATCTTAATCCTGCTTGTAGAGTTAAAAAAGTTCATTGTCGGTGTATCAAATAAATTTTTTTCTTTTATAAAAAAATGAAAAAAAAAGACACAATGGCTAAATAAATAAATAATTCCACCTCTTTAGTTGCCCAATAAAAATCAATAATATTTTTACATAATAAACATTAATGAAGATAGTGGTAATATATATTTTAACTCTATTATTTATTGGACTTAAATTTGTGATCTTAAAAAATAAAATCATTTGATTTTTTTAAATTATTGTACATACACTAAATCTATATTTTTCACATGACTAAACGTATGAATTGCACAACTCAACCTTCAAAATACTCATAATTTTTATGTTTTATCATGTAACTTGAAATAAGTACTTATCTCACATATTTAATTGTACAACCAAATTCCAAATACTTTCTTTTTTTTATGCATTTTTCTAGATGTGTTAAATGGGTCGTATTGAGTTGGCATGATCCATTAAAAAAATTAGTACATGTGTTAATGGATTGTGCCGGCCAACATTATTATTTAACTTGTTGTGCTAGCACGACTATGAGAACTGAAAGTATGGCTAACATGACACATGGTCCACAACTCTTATGGGTCACATTGTGCCTAGGATGGACTATTCTTTGTGCAGTATTAGGGCAAGCATGACCTATTAATAGTTTTTAAAATTTTATCATTTTTTTAGGACTTTTTTCTTTTTTTTTTTACTATCTTTAAAAACTAATGTATGAAATTAATACGTGAAGCATGTAATTCATATGGTTTAACAAAATATTTATGTTTACTAGTAAAAGTTAAAAAAATCCACCAAAATAATATAATGAAATTAATAAATAGTAATATTACATATCTAAATTAAAAAAATGAATATCACGTTATTATTTTATTTCTCATTTTCACCATATGATGATTCATTTATATCATGTGTTTTGTCTTATTCTTGATTTTCCATAATCAATCTTTAAGTCATACACATTTCATAGTTCTTTTTTCAGAAAATGATAAATCAAAATGAAAAAAAATTATAATTTTATCCACTAATAGTTTAAATATTTTATAAGTAAATTTGTCGATACAATTTAATTTCTATAAACTGTTAACATAAAGTATCAAAAGTGTAAAAGAACATCATTATATTATAAAAGTAACATAAAATATAATATAAAGACCAATAAACTAAGATCATGTTTGGTGTATAGGATGATGGATATGATAGTATGATAATCATTCTATATTATGTGTGGTATGTAAATTGAAATTGATAGGATTACAAGGAGGATTATTATTCTCTTAGTATAGAATGATTAAATCCTCTCAGAGTGGAAAGAATTATTCTTAATCCATGAGAGTAAACTTACATGTCTTATTGTACACTTAAAAATTAAATCAATAATTTAAATTATATAAAATTAAGGAAAGATAATTTTGATTAATAAATAAATTATCCTATCTTAGTCCTTACATACATCAAATATAAGATAGAATGACATTATTTAATTTAATCCAATTTATAATATCATCTTATCCTATCTTAACATAATCTTATATACCAAATATGATCTAAACTCATTTATAACATTTATAGGCTGGCACAACATTACACATTAATACTTGTGTGCTGTGTTGTGCCAACACATGGCATGCCATGTCAACCCGTATGCCACATGCTGGTAGCGACCTTTGATAGATCATGCCGTGGCAATCTAATAGATTCAAAATCTCTAACCTAACATGTCACAAGCATATGAATTATGATTGGTACAACCCATGATTATAGCAATGAGTCACATTAAACACAATCCATACCGTGTCGTAGGCTATTTATGTTATTTTACACCTCTACATTTTTCCATGGTACTTTATTATTAAAATCCAAATAATTCAAGAATCTCCAAGAAAAGAATAAGAAAAGGAGAATCAAAGATGAGCTAAATAATTAAATCTTCATCAAGAGGCTTAGAAAATCTCAAAACAATATTCCACACGTTAATTAATATACAAAGAGAGAAAATTAAAAGATTGAGATGTTAGAAGCTAAAAAAAGGAAAGTAGTACTACTATACCGAATAAAAGCATTGCCCGTTGGTTAGTTCATACAATTGAGTATGAAGGAAAATAATTAAATGATACACATAAGCATATAATTGTATGTTTATTTAGAAATTGAATTGACCATATTTTTGCACATGTAATGTTGCTAGCTCATCTTTAAGAACATCTATCAGTCATAAATGAAAGCTTAAAACGAAAACAGAAAGTGAATAATTAACCCAGCAATTGTTTCGTCTTTAAAGCCTCTCAAAGTCAGATATAAATAAGAAATAAATAGAAGCTTCTAAATAAAGTATAATTTATTGTCTATCCATAAAGTAAAACCAATTAATGGTATAATGTTATTTTTAAGAATTATATATTTTGACCTCATATCTTCTATAATGATCAATTTAATCACTATTCTTTTATTTTTGATTAAATTGATCCAATTTAAAAATCCCAAAAGCTGAATTGCTGGACTACCACGTGGATGACATGTCTGCATCCAATGAGCATACGTCAGATTGTAAGTTCATACGACAGTAAAAATTGTCACGTGGCTTATAATGTGGTAACCCGGTAAAAATTCTTCAAAATTACCCCGCTAAAACCCCCAATATGCCGCTTACAACTTGCAAAGTTACGATCCATTGTTTTTATATTTAGTGTCAAAGATTTTTAGGTTTTGTGTAATATATCTCTTTATTGAATTTTTTAAAACAAGTTTATCTAAATCAAATTTAACTAATTTATAACAAAATTATTTTTTTTATAATTTTTCAATAAATTTAAACTCACATAATAATAATAATAATAATAATAATAATAATAAACACTCGCTTTATCAGTTAACTATCGCTAGTACAACCCATTGTTTTGACAAATTCAGTCCCCATCTGGTGGAATTTTGACAGGTTTTCCATCCAAATACAAACAAGGAACATGCTAAGGAAACGCTAGATATAAATTTTTTTTTTTATTTTCTAATTCTCGGATTGGTTAATGATATTTCTGTAAATATCTAAAATGAAAAAAAAAAAAAAAGTGGAAAACAGAGTTACATAAGTGAGTAAAAGATGTTCTGATAAACTTGGCTGGTACCTAGGATTATTACAAATGCTCAACTGTTGTGGAGCAGTAGGTACTGATCAGTCTCTCTCTATCTTTCTTTGAATTCACCAACCAATCCTATCTATTTATTACTTTTTTTTTCTTCCTCTCTTCCTCTATATAGTTCTACCCTTTAACCTATCTTCATTATCCCTCAACAGTCCCAAACATCTTTTTTTTTTTTAATTTCCGGGCTTTTGTTTTTGTAAACTTTGCTTCACGTTCTTCACTTCTTTTTTGAAGGTTTTTTTTTTTTTTCTCATTTTTCTTTTTTATCATAGAGGAGAAGAGAGCAATCAAGCAAATAAGTGGGCTTTTTTTTTTAATCTCAAATGGGCGTCCTTATTTCACATATCTAAAGATGGGGTTCCAACTTTTTTTTTTCTTTTCTTTCTGTTTCATTTGGGGTAATTAAGGATTGGGTTGAAGTAGGGTTAGGGTTTTTATCTCTGTTTCCTTTTCTTTTGCATGGTTTGATATGATGTGATACGACAGTCATTATTTGCTGCTGCATCATTATCAAGATTGACAAAAACCTTTTTGGGGCCGTTGATCAAAGGTGAAGATCATCCTTTGCTTCACTATACCAATCAGCCCTTTGAATATATATTGTGAATCTTGATGATGCTGCAGCGGCAATAAATGGCTAGATTTTGTTCCAATTTGGACCAATTTTCCATCTACAAATTACAAGCAAGACCTATCCCACCAATGATCGATTATATGTTCATGATGATATGAACTTTACCAGTTTAAACAATAAAGGTGAACTGATGATTACTTATTTTCTCAAAAAAAAAAAAAAAAGAAAAGAATTATTGTTCTCTTTTGATGTTAATAACTTGATAAAAGTGTTTAATAGTATTTGATTATATTATTAGGATTTTGTCTATGATCCAAGGTTTGAAATAATGTACTGATTATATCTGTCTTAGATTTTTTTTATTTTTTTTATTTTTATCTTTATTTTTTTTTACTTTTCAGTGTTGGATTGTTCATCTCACTATTTTCAGAAGATTTTTCAGCTAGAATTGATTTAATGGCCAAGATTCTAAGGGAGAGCATGGAGCTTATTGTATGTAAAAATGACTGAAACTATGGAGGTCACTGCAAAAACACCTGATTTTCAGTGGGTATGTCTGTACTTTGCTTTTAAATTATGTTCCAAAAAGAGTTAATGCTGATGAGATTGTTGCGTTGTTTCATGGATATTTGGGGGATCTTACCCCTTTTTAGTCCTCTACTGGTTCTTTCTTTGATCTTCAAATAAATTTCATATTGAGAGAAAAGAAAAAAAAAAATTAAGCAGCTTTTCTCTTACATACGATGCATTGCTGGGAATATATAGCATGTCTGATCATATAAAATCATTTTGCTATTAAATATGATGTACATGAAAATTTTTTATTGAGCTTTGGCTGTCTTTTCTGGTTATTGTTGTGTTTCTTCAGTTTCTTTAACTATCTAGCCCTTTTTGCTTTAAAACACTAGATTTGGTTCCCAGTCTGAACAAGGTTTTTGAAATTTTACAAGAAAATTTGCAAGCTTTTTTACATATCGCCAACAGAGTCAGAGTACTAGTGCTAAAAAGCTGTATGTTCTGTTACTTGGATTACTTCTTGTCATTCACCTTATATACTGTTACTAGTATTTGCTTTGAATGGTTCTCTATGGTGGAAGATAGGTTATCTTTGGATGGTTCTTTGTTATTAAGGTTTGAAGTTAATCAGTTTGCGAACGCTTCATTTGAGTGCCAGACTGGGGTCTAGCCATAAAATGAATCCTTTGATGCGATGGAAGCATCCCAATCAAGCTCTCAAATGGAGCCTAAGTACATATGAAAATCAATGTATTTTAAGGTTTTGTTTGTTTCGAAAAAATAATTTTCAGAAAATAATTTTTGTATTTTTTTATATTTATTTGACAGAAAATTAATTGATTATATAAAAAATATTTATTGATCAACGAAAATGATGTCATTTTTTTTAAAAAAAGTTGTTTATAGGTATGATCATTTCTCAAGTTAGTGAGTATAATTCAACTCAAATTGAGTATTAAATATGATATTTTAAACTCGAACTTAATTTGATTCGATATGAAATATTATTTTATTAATAAAAATGTTTTATTTAATTTTAATTTAAAATATTAAAGTATTAACATTAAAAGTTTTTTAATATTTTAATTTTAAATATTTCTATAGTTTGCCATTAATAAAAATATATCAAATCGAACTTTGGATATGATTATTTAGATTTGGGGTTAATTTGATTTGACTTGAAAAAATATTATATTAACAAAAAGTAATTTTATTTGATTTTACATAAAAAAATCAAAATATTTTAATATTAATATTGAAAGTGTTCTAATATTTTAATTTAAAATATTTGCATTTTATATATTATTAAACATAAATAGATTTAATATTTCAATAATAAATAGTATTATATTATTATTTTAATAATAAATATTTATATAGTAAATAATTTTTTATCATTTTACTAAATAATATTGTTTAATATAATAGTATTATTTTAATAATATAACTATTTTTAATCAATTTTAATATTTTTAATTTAAAATATTTTATTTTTATATTTTATTGATAAATTGTATATATATATATATTATATTTTAATAATAAATATAAACAAATAATACCCTTTTATAATTTAATAATAAATATTTTCAATATAAAATATAACTATTTTAATATTTAAATAAGAAATAATATTAAAAATATTATTATATTAATAGAAATAATATTTCAAGAAAAGTAATACTATTTTAAATATATTAAAATATTAATATAAGTAATAATTTTATAATCTAATAACAAATATTATTTATTAAAATACATAATAATATAATAATATAATAATTTCAATATTTTAATAATACATAATTTTGAATATTTTAATAATTATGTTAATATTATTTGAATGAAAACCACTTCCTTGTGCAGGCTAATTATGGTCATTTTAGGTTTATTAAGAGCAATATTAACTATTTTGTACACCTAAAAACTATTTTATTTAGATAAAATCCTCTAATTTATATTATTATGGGCATAGTTTGCATCTTTTGCAAGATTTTTTTTTTTTTGTGTAAGAATTATATAAACTATTTAATTATATTCTAAGTTGGTAGGATATTAATGATTTTATTGTGTTGTATTTTTTAACTATTAATTGTTATTTTATATTTATGACATTTAAGTGTAAAACTATTATTTATATAGTTATGTTAAGAATATTATTTTGATGAAAATACTGATTTTTCAAGAAAAAATATTATATTTATGACATTTAAGTGTAAAAATATTATTTATATAGTTATGTTAAGAATATTATTTTGATGAAAATACTGATTTTTCAAGAAAAAATCTAAAAATTAAAAAATATTTTTAACAAGATCATTTAAACAACAGAAAACATCAAGTTTTTCAGAAAATAAGTCAATGTTTCAGAAATTATTTTTAGTGAAACAAGCTAAGCCTGAAAGTTAAAATATATGTAATAAGTACTAAGAATTATTAATTAAAAGAGAAGGTTCATATTACACGCCATTAGTTTAATCATGTTCTGGAATTAAATACTTTAATTAGAATCTTAAATGGACAGAATTGATTATAACCAGGTTCTCCCGGCTAGGCAATATGGTGTTACTTTTATCTATATCATATTTGACTAACAAAAATATTAACAACAAATTAATATATATTTCATCCGTCTCATTTTGTATATCCCCTATCGATATTTTTGGTCGAATCAACTCAACTTTGACCATTATTTTTAATAAAATTATTAAAAAATTAAAAAATAAAATTTTAAAGTTTGGGTTTCAACATTTTTAAAACGTATTTGTAAAATTTTTAATTAATAATTATCAAAATTAAGTTCGTTAGACAAAAAATTCAATAAGGGATATAAAAAATAGGACGGACAAAGTATATATATTTGTGAAAATTTTGAATTATAAATTATTAACTAATAGACTTAGTTCCTGTCATTTTGGTTTTTCATTGTAGGTATGTTCTCTATGGCGCTTTAGGTGTGTCTGTTATAATTTATTGATCCGGAGACTCGATCGCTAGATATAAAATATTTAAAAATTATAAAAAAATATGAAGAGTCATTATCAATCTTTTTTAAAGTGTGATTGACTATCCAAAAATTTTATCTTTTTAATAAAACAATAAAACATGTTTAAAGCTTTATTAAAAATATATTTTTTATCTATAAAAACAAGATTGGGTTTGGGAGTTAGTTATGTGTGGAGAAGGATTACCACCCCCATAATGTCCATAAATTAGTACAAATTAATTATATGTTTATTTGTAATCCTGAATAAAAATGATTTTTATATGAAATTTAATTATAATTTTCTTCATTTTGTGAGAAATAAAATTGGTTAAAAAAAAATCCTTACTTAGAAATGTTATGAAAATCTTTAAATTAAAGTAATACCTTCAAAGTCCTCAACATAGAGATAGAATTCAAATATAGTCTTTTCACTTAAGATTTGTCATAACATTCCGTCTAAAAATAATAAAATAACATTCTTTGTAAATGATAATTATTTATGACTCTCCAACATCTAAGTAAAGTATCAATCAATTATATTTTATGAAATACTATTTTAATTTTATTTATTCAAAACTTAAAATTTCTAAGAAAAAATTTTATGTTGCAAAAAGAAAATATAATTAATATTAAAAATCCATAAGTAAAGCAAACACATATATATATATATGCATTATAAATGAATATATTAATTTAAAAAACAAAACATATATAAATGATGATCAAATGTGAATTTAAAAATTGAATCTTTAAATATAAAAATACTACTCAGACTCTCTAACCTCTAGGCAGAATTTAAGTGTGACTTTTTATTATTTAAAAATCCCATTCAATGATTTTTATTATTTTATATTTTTATAATTGTGGTTTTAATAAAACGAATTTATTTTGAATTGTGAAAATGTATGAAAATTCTTAACAAATTAAAATTTCTTAAATACCCTATTATCTAAACGACATTTGAAAATAAATTATTTTATAAAAAGTTTTCATACAAATTTTCATAAAATTCCCTTACGTTACATTTATGATTAGATAAATATAATTACACATAATTAAATTAAAAGCTTAGCAATTTAATATGTTTTGTCAAAAATAAATTGATGATTAATAACTCAAAATAATTAAATATAGATGCATGTAAAATAAATAAATAATTAATTAATTAACAAGAAATTAAATAAATTAAAATGGATTTACTACAATTTGTGTTCCAAACCCAATCTAATAGAAGAGCTTTAAAATTAAATGGGTTGAGGCTTGGGCTTTTTCTATAGCCTAGTCCAGAGGTAGGTCCAACGTGTGAGGGCTTGGTCTAGCGCAGGTTGAGGTTGAATGGATTACGGGTTGAATAATCGGGTTGGGTTGCCCGTTCAACTTATTTTTTAAATACTAAAATGTTTTGCCTAATTCATTTCAAACATTCATTAAAAAATAAACTCTCCCAACTCTTCAAAAACTTTAACCAATCTCTAGTCGCTGGTCAAACACCCTAGATTCTGGCTATCGTTGCCCGCACTGCTGCCATCACTGCTTCGACCACTTGTCACCGAAACTTTTCTTCGCCTGTTCTCTTTTTTTTTTTTCCTTTCTGCTCCGACGATCTCAACCCCAAAAAATTTTTAGCAACCAATCCAGGTGATACCTTAGCTCTTCCTTTGCCCCCTCAGCGTGGATGGCTTCTTTTTTTATTTTTTTTCATTTTTTCTTCTTCGTTTCTTTGCCTAATCTCTTTTTTTTATTCTCTTTTTTTAAAAAAAAAAAAATTGATATCGATTTTTTCTTGTTTTTTCACAGGGTCTTTAGCGATGGCGCTGGGTTCGTTCTTACGGAAGGACTACTTTTTTTATTGTGGTTTTTGGCTGGTTTGGGCTTTCTGTGAAAAGTGAAAGGAAAAAAATTTTTTTTTTGTGTTGATAGTGGTGTTTGCGTGGGTAATTTTTTTGGTTTTTTTGGTAGGTGCTCATGGTGGGTACTAGTGTGTCAGAGGCCAGTTCTTAAAAGGGTGGAGTTGGTGTGGTTGAGGCTTTAATTTGTGGTGATGTTGATGGTGGAGAGGGTAGGTGTCACGGTCCGCGCTTTTTTCCTTTTGAAATCACGTGTCCGTATGATATCAAGATTAATCTTAGTCAAGGTCAATCTTTCATCGTGTCCATTTTTTCGCGGAATGACCAATTTTGATCTTTCACTTTGCATGCCCCTGAGCCTTTTCTAGCTCTGACTCGTAGAGTCACTCATACCGAATTCAATAAAGAGGAATCCAACTCTCATCTTGCATCCAACCTGCGATTCTTCTGGCTGCAGTGCTTAGGCCTCGAGCATTGACTTTTGAATCTCCACAGGGGCACACAACCTTCTATTCTTAAAGTAGTCTCGAGCACCCAGCTCTGCCCGCAAGGTTTTGGATCTTGGACATCGATCCTCGGATGCTCGTAAGGACATTCAATTTCGATTCTCATGATATTATTACTTCTTGATATGATGAGAATCTAACATTATGTTCGCTCGTATAATACATAAGCTCTCGTATCAAGTTTACGCAAGCATCACATTTAAGTTGGTCAACAGTCAACTCGAAGTTTCTAGGCTTATCTCGTCCTACGGGACCCGATTTTTAGGGCTTAGGCCCTTAACATTAGTATCGACTGTCTGCACGCATGATTGACACTCAACATCATGCTAGTCCCGTAAAAAGACTTGGGTGGACTACTCCAGTTGCAGTATACCTTTACTGATTGGCCACAAGGGTCTAGCAGCGTGCTTGCTTGCTAGCCCGTGCATCTTTCAGGCTCGATGGCATCCCTCCTACGTAGATGACATTTCATGATCTTTTCGGCTCAAAGAAAGGAAACCGAAGGGCATAACGATCTCTACCGTATAATCTTGTGGTTTAACGTAAAGGCACGATACGAGGTCCGTCGGCCCCAACCATCTCGGGTTTATCGTGACTCGAGGAAACATCATGCCACGCTCGTGATCCTACGATGCCCGTCCATCTAGCCACTACTAGTGACTAGGAGTAGCTCACTTCAGACTAGTCAGGCCCCCGTCTGCCCGTTAGCCAGGAGGTGGTAGAGAGCTGACACCAGATGTCCCCTTATAAAGAGCATAAGAGATTTTTTCAGTCTCCTACCAGTGATCGTAAGATTGTCCGAAATGGAGACACTTTTCTCTCCAGCCATCTCAAGACCTTTCTTTGGCTAACTCAGGGCCCCATGACCTTCTTCTTAGTCACCACTACTCTTTGATTCTGTTCGTTGCTCTACCAACCCACTCAAAAATACCCGCACATGGCTTCGACTGACAGCACCTGACTGGCTAGCTGATCTCAGGGCACCGACGTACTGCTTTATACTTACCTGCGTATCTTGGGGTTTAGAACATGGACCGTCCACACACAATATCCCCAACATATTTTCATGCTCAAAATGTCCGTATACTGCTTCTACTGGTGGCATCCGCCAGGCTACTTGGCTTGAGGGTGCTTGACCATCATCTCAAACTTCGCTACGTATCTTGCGGTCCAGGGCTCCCATTACCTGCACAACATGGTAGAAACATGTTCCAAGGCTCCAAATGCATGCCCGCATCTCTTAGAGCCATTTTCTCGCAAGCTTGGTCTCGCCCCTGCTCGGTTCAGGGTAAGTCATGGTAGGACCAAGGCCTGGCCATGACACTAGGTCAGTGACTCGAGTGGGCTGTTTAATGGTAACTAAGGGTTGAAGATGTGTAGATTGTTAATGGTGTTGGGTTAGTGGCTCAAACGGGCTATTATAAGCTAGGAATGGGGTTTTTGGGTTGATTCTGGGATCGAATAGGTGTTTTTAGATGCGTACGGGTTGTAGATATAATGGTGGTAGTGAGCTTGGGGGTCAATAGTCGATCAGTGATTGGTTGTGATGGCAAGGCCTGGGCTAATGCATGCTAGCAATGGGGTTTTTTGGGGTTGGTTCTGGTGTAGAGAAGAGATTGGGATGTTTTTTGGATGCATACGAGGTGTAGTCCAAGGTTCTGGGGGCACAGAGGGTTGAGAGATATGGGTATAGAGGGATTATGCTAGGGGCTCTAGAGTGGGCATGGTGCTTGGGTGAAATTGGGGTAGTGGCCGAATGAGGTCGTGCTGTGTTGAGGCCTTGGTTTGTTTAGGTGCTTGAGGCTTGAGGCTTGAGGCGGTGCTGGATATGGACGAAGGCTTAGGACTTGTTTCTTGGAATTTAGGTGTGCACCGAGGTTCCATCGGTGCTGAATGGAGGGTGCAATCTTGGTCTGATTCTTGTTTTTATTGGTAGTGAACCCCAAGGAGAGGGCTCGATAGTGAAAAGGTGTGGGGTCGAGGCTACAAAGCTGAGATGGCTTGGTCAGGGCCTATTTGGGTGCAGGCCATGGAATAAGGGTGCTAGAGCTGTAGGTCTTGTAAGAAATGCTCGATCGAATGCTGGTGCTTCCATGTTTTCGATGATGATGCCTTCCTCTTGGGTTCTAAAGTTATGAGGCTTTTATCAAAAAAAATTTTTGTTTCCATCTCCAAGCCACTTTTGCAGGGTCATGGTTTAGCAGGGCAATACTAGGTAATGGAGTAGGGACTGTGAGTGTTCGGTGCTAGCTTAGGGCAGTGGTTGGTGCACTGTGCAGAGCCCTGGCATTTGGCTTGTTGAGGTAGAGGCCAGACAGAATTGGTAGCGGCTGTTGGCCAATCTTTTTTGTATTTTTCTTTAATTTTTTTTTTGGAATTGACTCCGTAATTTAATTCTTCTCTTTTTTTGTAATTAATTTTTATTTTATATATTTTTTATAATTTAATTAATTATTTATTTATATATTTTTTACAATTTTTCAATTAATTAAATTAATTCTAAATGATAATAACAAGAAAATTAAATTAAAAACAACTAATTCATAACAAGTTTGAACAAATTTAATTCATTTAATATTTAAATTAATTCAAATAAAAATATGTAAATTGAGCTTAAAACATCAAATAAATTCGAATTAACTTGGACAAAATTGAGTATTTATAGTTTTTTTTTTTACACATTATCGAAAATCAGGAATAAAGTAAAGATATAGATAATAATTTTATTTAGAATTATGGTTCAAAATTTTTTCAAAAGTTATTTTTTTTTTCATTTTTTCCATGATTTTTGTTTTTAATTTTTTTTCAATTTTTTGTTTTTTTTGTTTTTGATTTTTTTAAAAATTAATAAGCTGGATTATTTGAAAACAAATTTAAGCAAAAATTCAATAACTTTTGGAAATAAAATAAAAGATCATGTCTTAAAATCTTACAAATTTTGAAACTAATATAGATTCAGCTCGAGAGATTTATAAATCCTATCCGAAAGACTTAAAGATTACATCCGAAAGTCTTACAAATCTTGAAATTAAAATAGATTTAGTTTGGAAAACTTATAAATTTTACTTGAAGGACTTAGAGGTTACACCCGAAAGTATTAAAGATTGTGCCTGGAAGTTTTAGAGATTTCAAAATCTTTGAATGCTTTTCATACATTAAAGGCATTGAAACTTTAAAATTTTTAAATTGTTTTGCCCGTAGGTCTTAAAAATTGTACCTGAAGGTTTTAAAAATTATACTTTGAGGTATTAAAGGTTTCGAAATCTTTGAATGCTCCTCATATATTAAAGGTATTGAAACTTTAAAAATTTAAAATATTTTGCCTTGATGTCTTAAAGATTGTGCTTGGAGGTCTTAGAGTTTGTGCTCGGAGGTAATAATGATTTTAAAATCTTTGAATGCTCCTCATACAATAGATATGTTGAAACTTTAAAATTTTATAATGTTTTACCCGAAGGTCTTAAAGTTTATGCCCGAAGGTCTTAGAAATTGTGTCTAGAGGTCTTAAGAATTTTAAAATATTTGAATGCTCTTCATACAATAGAGGTGTCAGAATTTTAAAATTTAAAAATATTTTGCCTGTAGGTCTTAAAAATTGTACCCGAAGGTCTTAAAAATTATGCTCAGAGGTTTTGAAGATTTCAAAATCTTTGAATGCTCCTCATATAATAGAAGCATTAAAACTTTGAAATTTTAAAATGTTTTGCTCGAAGTCTTAAGGATTGTGCCCGAAATTTTTAGAAATTATGCTGAAAGGTCTTAAAGATTTCAAAATCTTTGAATGCTTTTCATACAATAGAGGCATTGAAACTTTGAAAATTTAAAATGCTTTATCTGGAGGTCTTAAAGAAATTATGCCTGGAGGTCTTAGAAATTATGCTTGGAGGTCTTAAAGATTTCAAAATCTTTGAATGCTCCTTATATAATAGAGGTGTTGAGACTTTAAAAATTTAAAATGTTTTGTCCGGAGATCTTGAAAATATATCTAGGTGCCAGCTTAATTAGACTTAAGTCTTATCTTGCATCATATCTCTTCTTTTTCATTTTTTCAACAATCCCTTCATTTTTTGCAAATAATTTTTCTTTCAACTTTTGAAAACCTTTTTGATATTTTGATCTCCTATCAAACTATTATCATATTTTCATGATAGACTTTTTTTTTCTCTCTCTTTCTCTCTTTTTTTCTTTTCTTTTTTTTTTCTAACATTTACAAAGTTGACAAACACAATCCTGATACAAATATCTATTTTCATCAAATGATATGAATGTAATATCAATACGAATGCAAATGTTAATGCAACTGCTTGACGCAAATACATGTGACTTTTTCACAATGCAAATGACAATGTTCATTTCATGTAAATGCCCTTACAAATACTTTTTCTTAGGATACAGATGCCTTGATGCAAATGCAAGTTTTTTTCTTATGGTGCGAATAGAAATGTTTTATACAAGTGCAAATACAAGTAATACGAATACAAATGTCTTTCTTGTGATGTAGATGCAAGCGATGCACATGTAAATGTCTTTTTTATGTTATAGATGTGAATGCAGATGTCTTTCTCATGATGCACAAGCAAGTGCAAATGCAAGTGATACAAATGCGAATGTCTTTTTTTGTGATGCAGATGCAAGGGATGCCAATGTGACTGCGAATGTCTTTCTCATGATGCACACGTAAGTGTGAATGCAAGTGATGCAAATGCGAATGTCCTTTTTTGTGATACAAATGCAAGTGATGTAAATATGAGTGCAAATGCAAAGACTCTTTCTCATGATGCACACGTAAGTATAAATACGGATGTTCTTTTTTTTATGATGTAGATGTAAGTGATGCAAATGCAAATTTTTTTTGTGATGCAGATGCAAGAGATACAAATGCGAATGTCTCTTTTTTTTTTTTAGATGCAAGTTAATTTTTTTTTTGTAAGTGATGCAAATACAAAGACTCTTTTTTATTTTTTTTTTAAATGATCTTTGTTCAAATTTTCAATGTTTACTTTCACCATAATGATCTCAATATTCTGTACAAAATGCTCAAGTAAAAGTTTTCAAAAGTGATCACAAAATTACCTTACATAAAGTATCTTCATAATTAAATGAGAAAAGTTGAAAACTCATGACTTTCGAATCTCTTGCAAATTGATGATTACTATTTGGAATGCTTATGGATGGGGTGATTGACAATTTAATTTTTTCATTGGTGGTCATTTTTTAAGAAAGGCTTGACGTGAGTTGCAAGGATTATTCTTGGGCTTATAAAAGAGATAACTTTTTTAAAACACTTTTCTTTCATTGAAAACATGATACTTTAATGTGCGTCAAAACTAATCATTATTTTTTTAAAAAGATCTAAGAAGGGAAAAATGTTGGTTTTTTATTTTCTCTCTTTGGTGAAATGAAAAGTCTTTTAAAAGGTTTTATATAGCAACTTTATATTCTAGATAGAACCTTGAAACTCTAAAATTTTTTTGGGGCCTTAAGAATGGCTTTAGCTCTAAATTGCCCTTTTTGTGTTTTCACCTTAGAGCTATATTTCTTAACAATAAAGAATTTGTTAAAATTTTCAAGGACATAACTCTTCAATTCAAGTGTCCACATTTGATCAAAATGAACTTTTCAAGATATGTGATGCAAGCCAAGGTTTGGGGTTCTAAAAGAATGGATAAATAAGGTCTAAATATACTATTCAAGGTAATTAGGCCAAGGATCTTATGGAGCATTCTCTGGATAAAAAGCCATATGTTTATCTTTTTTTACTTTTTTTTTGTTTTGTTTTTGTTTGTTATTTTTTTTTGTTAACACATCACGCACTTAAAAAATTCAAAACTAATTCGAAAGAGGAAAAAAAATTTTTTTAAAGGGGTTAACGGTCTAAACAAAAAACTATGTAATAAATGAAAACTCAAAAGATTAATGGTCATTTTTTTAAGAGAAACTATTCAATTTTAAGCCTTCATGTTTGATCCAATATGGACTTCTCAAAGGTTATAACAAGGGTTAAGGTTCAAGGTTGTTAACAAAAATGATAGAAATGCCCAAAACAAGTGTTTAAGGGTATTTAAAACCAAGGATCATTTTTTCATTCAAAGGATACACTCTAAGATCTATTCCTTTTTGCTTTCCACCCATTCATCTCTTTTTTTTTCTTTTCTTGTCATTGCATTTTTCTTTTATTTTTCTCTTTCTTTGCCTTCTTTCACTAAGCAGATTTAAAACTTATTGTGAACTTTTATATTGAGACTTTGCCCCAACATACGGGATTCCATTTGGCCATCCCCATTCTTAACCCATAAATGTGTTCTTTTTTGCCCTCCAATATGGAAGGTGATCCTTAATTAAGGTTTATTTTGAAAGAATTCAATCAGGCTTAAAAAGGTATCAATAGATAAATTTTTACATTTGTGAAACGATAATGAAAGACGGCTATTTGTCATTTCAAGTATGAAAACTTAAATTGAAGAGGAGTTTTCTTTAGGAAAATTGCCTGGAAGAAAGGTTTTCATTTTAATAGTTTTTTTTTTCATATTTTCTATTTTTGGGCCTTTTTTCTTATCTCTTTTCTAAAGCTTTGAATTTGTCAAGATTTTATTAGAATTTGTTCAAATTTTCTAAGTACATGATGTCATAACCATTTTTTCATTTCTCTATTTTTCTCTTCTCTTTTTTTTTTTGGGACATTTGACTTTATTTTTAGCAATCAACTTCTTGAATTCTGTTTTTCTGAAGCTTCATTCACTTTTTTTTACCTCAAACTCTCATTTTTGAAATGTATGTTAGACATTTTCAATATCAGACACTTTTCTCAAAGTTGGGCTTTTGAAGATATGCTTATTTTGCCCCTCCCAATGTAAAAAAAAAAAGGATCTTTGGTCAGGGTTCATTTTGGGAATAATAAATTTACTAAGCTTAAAGAGGTAGCAAATGGATAATTTTTTTATAAACGAAGGATAAAAAAAGATAGCTTTTTATCATTTCAAACATGATCACTTGATTAGAAAAGCAATATATTTGAAGAAATAGATAAAAAGCTCATCTTTGTTTTTGTTTTTGCTTTCATTTTCTTTTTTTTTTTAAATTTTTTTTACAACCATCAATCATTTTTATGTGACTGATGTCCCATTTTGTTTTCCTGCTCAAGGTTCTTATGAGGTCATGTGGGATGTCTCAAATTTGATTGAACAGTTCATAAAAAGGCTCATTTTGGTTCCAAATTGTTTGGCATTTAGGTAAAATAAGGGAAAAAGGTATTAAGGCATGAAATAAATTGTCTTAAGCAAAAAGGAAGTTTACTTCTTTTAGTCAATGTGCCTTAAGACATGAAACAATGGTTACTTGAGAAAGAAAGCTCAAGCATTTTTCGTGTTTATGTCGTCGAAAAAATTTGGATGGTTCAATCATATTGGTAAGATTTGATACACATTAAATTATCAATTAAAAACTTAAAAGAGTACTTTGCTTGGTTTTCAAAGTTTAAAATGAATTTTTTAAATTGGCCTCTTTTGTTCATTGCCCAAAAAAAAGTTATGGTCTCAATATATCAAATGATGACAAGGTTTGTAAGTTGAAATCCATGCCTCTTTGAAAGATTATGACTGGTGAGTAAAATTATTCAAAAAGATTGAAACATATGAGTGATTAAGGAAAAGTGTAAAGGTATTAGATGAGGTTTTTTTTTTAATAGTAATCACCAATTACTTCGAGATTCTTGCCATAAAAAAATTGTATATTTCCCTTTGAAATGGTTTTTTTTTTTTATATTGAAAACTACTTATGTGGGACTTTATTGCAAATCATTTTTTTATTTTTCTTCCCCCTTTTTAGCAAAGTGCTTTCTATTTTATGATTTTAAAAATTAATTATGTGAGACTTTTATTCAAACAAATGCATAAGGATAAAATTTCATTAAAAAAAATTGAAAAACATTCATATCTTTCAAAATAAAGTGCAAAAGATTAATTTAAATAATTCCTAAAGACACCATTCACATGTCATACATAAAAAGTTAAAGGTTCAAAATAAAACTATCTTATCTTGATCTTTCAACACTCGAAACCTTCTTTCATATTTTAACTTTTCATATTTTACAACTAGATAGGGCCAACTTCCATTGTTCCATTAGTTTTGGGGTTAGAATACCACTCTTGATAAGATTCTTAACCTTTTTCTTTAGTTGTTTGTATATGTCAGTTGAATGATCAGTTGCCCCCATATAATAATCACACTCACCATTAGAATCATAACTCCTTGCTGATGGATTAAGTGTTATTTTTAGAGGCACAGGAGTCAAGTATTGGCCTTCTATTAGCAAAGGCAAAAGGTTATAAATAAAGATTTAAAGTTTCTTTTAGTCATTTTTTTTTTATTTTTTGTTGGCCAGGTAGTAGGCTCAAATGTAGGGACAAAGTTATGAATGGTCATTTAAGGATGGGGACTTGCTAGAAAACTTAGATATTGGCTTGGTTAGCAAAGATATAGGCTTTGAAAATTATTATTTATGATTGAGAAGCGAGGTTGATAAAAAGGATAAAAATTACATGGGATAAAGTTCTTGGGTAGATACCTATCGGGTATGATTGCTTGCATCTTTCTTTCTTTTTTTTTCGTTGTATTTCCCTTTTCAACATAGTTGCATCATTCAAGTTAATTCTACCATTCTTGACTGTATTTTCTATCATTTCCCTGGTAATCACGATGTTAGTAAAATCTTTGGAGATATTCCTAATCATTTTTTTTGTAATAGGGAGTATTTAGGGAATTGACAAATATAATAAGGATTTCTTTCTTTAACAAAGGTAGTTGTACTTGGGCTACCATGTCTTTCCATCTATAGGCATATTTCTTGAAAGTTTTGATTGCCTTTTTCTTCATATTCTACAGGGACAACATATCTAATGCCATGTTTTCAACATATATTATGCTAGGAAGGCCCTAACCAAATCATTCCAAGAGCAAATCTTACTTCTATCTAGCTAGGCATACCATTTTATTATAGACTCGATGAGACTACCTTGAAAGCAATGGATCAATAGCTTATCATCATGAGTGTGGCCTGTCATCTTTCAATAGTATGTGGTGATGTGTGTTGAACGACATTTCATTCCATTATACTTCTTGAAATCTGGAGCTTTAAACTTTGAAAAAATGACAAGATTAGGCACTGGACTAAGCTCGCTAGCATCAACACTTCTATATATGTCATGGCCTTCAATTGCCTTTAGTCTCACTATATCTCTTGATGGTCTAGCACCCCTTTTAGTTACTCCTGTTCTTTTGGATTATCTAAATTAAGCACATCAATGGAGTTGTAAGGAGTAGGCTTGGGGTTGGCATTTATCTGAATTAGAGCTAACTTGGCAGAATTATCTATATAAGGTTGATGAATCGCTGGAAGTGCTTATGACATATAAGGGTTTGAACATATGGATGTGTGAACCTAAGTGGACACAATGGTGCTTCAACAATTATTTCCTTCCTTGCCTCATGAGTTTTAACAATTCTTTTTCCTTTTGTCCAACCAGCTAACATTTGTCTTAATTCTTCCAACTGTTTATCCATATTCTATTGTATTCTTGTAATTGTTTTCCTGATCTCTCCTTGGGCCCTTTTCATTCTATCCATCAGACTTGCATTTTTATTTCCCATGATTCTGGTAAAGCTCGAGTGTTGTAAGTGCTTGGATTTAATTGATCTTGTTTCCTAGGATGCGCTATCCTTGAACCTTTTATTAATTACTAAATGTCAGAAATGCATGACATAAATTCTATTTTTAAAGCTTTCAAAAGTATATATTTTTTTGTGCTTTGAAATTCACAATCGCCATTCCTTATCCTTAACTGGCATGACAAACAATGAATTTAAACAAATGATGTGTGATATACAAGTCAAATTTTATTATTATTAAATGAGCTCAAATTCTTTCATATATTCAAGTCGAGTTATTTAAAGACATTTTTTCTGCCTCAAAAGTTTAGTGAAAATGTATTTGCAATCATCATTCTTTCTTATAGACTTTTTTAGGCACACCATTATTAACAATGAAATGTAAACAAAGATATCTATTCATAGAAAATTCAAAAGTTTTCCTTCGTTCCTAAAAGTTTCAAGTTTATACATCAAGAACAATCCTAGGATAAGGCCTAAAAAGTGCTAGACTAGCTCTTACTCTCTTTTGCCTTGCCTAAGAAATAAAAAAAAATGGATTATGACTACTGGTAAGGATAACCCTTTACTTTAAGGTTTCATCTTGTTTTTTTTTTTTTTTTTTTTATATTCATCATCTTGGTTAGTTTGACTATCACCTACAGCACTAATTGTTATCTCAATATGGATTGGTAAAGGATTCCTATAAATAACTGGCTTTATTTTGGTGTCAAAACTCAAATATTTGACTTTCATCAACCTTTGTATCCTATGTTTCAAAGCCATACAGTCTTCCAGAGAATGGCTTGCGATGCCAAGATGGTATTCACATTGGGCATTAGGTTCATACTATTTAGAGAAAGGTGATTTGTAGGGTTCAGTAGGGACAAGGGCAATGAAGTAGTTTTCTAAGAGCAGTGGGTCTAACTCTATGTAGAACATGAGTATTGGATCGATAAAGGTTTTTCTTTTAGTGTTGTGAGGTTTTTCTATTCTATGGTTGGTTTGTTTTGCTAAAAAAATTGTGGTATAGCTGGTCTTGAAGTTAATTGAGAAACTCTGGGTCAAAAATTAGGTTACAATGTGGAATTCTCGGAGGTTGCATGAAATTTGGGGGCCTAATCCTAGGTGCTTGGAAAAGAGATCGAAAATAGTCATGAGAATACTTTAGGTGCGGGTTTGGACTCAAAAAACTTGGTGAGGGTTGTTTGAAGCCAAGTGACTTCATCTTGGAAATCAAACTTAATTTTGAGTTCAATCATTTGTGTGGCCGATTCATCCATTCCTTTTTTGAGCTCATGGTCACTGTGCGAATCACCTAATGCCTTAGCATGCTTGAGAAAAGTGTTGGAGCCAATAGGATCTAGTTAATTTTGATTTGATAGAATCGAAAGTGATAATGATCTTTGAAGAGCAACAAACTTAACCCTACTACTACCTTTAACCATTTCTATTAATTGAGCCATCTGTTATTTCATCTCCTGAAGCTTGAGCTAAAATTTTTCTTGATTCAACTCCAATGCACTAATCTTTCCTTCCAATTGATCTCTCATTTTCACCATTCTAAATTTCACCAAGATAGACATTTTATTCTAGGATTTAGGCCAAAAGTTTTATATTATTACATTTATTGAATGAATGCCACAAAAATTATTTCTAACTTATGTGACACATAGAGCATGTTTATGAATACATGAAGATTAACAAATGTCATGAAATGCAAATATGCCTAAGACAATGGATTTTTATATTTACAGGCCCCAAATGGTAAAAGTTTCCTTATCCATGAATGTGTATGCAAGGAATGTAATGCTATGTTGTATTAATGGTGGAATATGAAATGTAATGCATGTTTTACAAAAACCTACCATTCATGAATCCATATACATGAAATGCTATAACATGTTATATGAGTCATGAGATATACCCATGACTAATGCAACATACTTATACGAAATGCACGGACCTATCATATGCATGAGATATATCTACTTGAAATACAATGCATGAGTTGTGTTGGCCTAATGAGGTTGACACTGCCTTAAAATATATGATGAGATAGAGTGCATACACTACCTATTAAAATGTGCATGGGAGGCATGTGTATTTACCAACATGTGGATGCATGTACTATCCACTGATATGAATAGGATACAATGCATGTATTATTTTATTATGATATACATTAGATAGGATGCATGTACTTCCTATTAAGATGTCTGAAATGTGATGCATGTACTATTTATTAGGATGCATGAGATGGGCTATGTATACTACCCTATTTTTTTTAATAAACATGTTAAAAATATATGTAAAAGATTAAATGAAAATGTGAAAGATTCAAATTTTAAATTTTTTTTTTAGAAAAGGAAAAAAATTTAAGAACACATTTTTTTTATCACTCGAATAACTAGATTCGAAGATTTTTCTCTTTTTCATTAATTTTTATTTGGCCAATAAACGAAGAATTTAAGAAAAACCTTTATTTTTGAAAATTTTGTTTGTTTGTTTATTTGTTTTTCTTTTTGGTTGGATAATGCTAAAAAATTTCTTAATTTTATTTTAAAACATTTTTGAAAATGCAAATTTTGTATAACTAGAAAATGAATAAACTACATGTTAAGAGAAAATTTACTTTTTTCAAGAAAATGTTTTCCTTTTATTATCTATTTCTTTTTTCAAATTTTAATATATATTTGGGTTATTTCTATAAAAAGGTCGATAGGACTTTACCTTAGGCAAGCTTTTTATGGCTTACGGTATACTGGGTTAAGATTTATACATCTAAAGGTTTCCAAACTATTTCTCACATTATCATCCATTATAAACTAGTAAAGTTCTCTAATCCTCACCCATTACAGATTACCAACGGAAAGAGTTCAATCTGAGTGAAAATATTTCGCTAACAAATATGAAGGTTATCAACTCACAAGAACGTAACTATTTTACTTCCTTCAAAAAGGAATAGAGTCCGAGTCTAGAGCTCAAGTTTAGAGCTTATGCATGCGAGTGAGTATGCAAAGTGTGTGCAAAGTGACATTAATCAAAATATCATAAATAAATAATAAGCACAAAATCAAAACAAAATAATAACTAACATACAATTTATTTTATTTATTAACTTATATATATATTTTGAAAAATTAAAATAAAGGGAATTAAATTAATTATCAAATAAAACCAATTAGATTCAATAATTATTAATAGCGCATAATTAAAATTTTTAGCTTTACTCTTAAAAGTCCTCAGTGGAGTTACCAAGCTGTCGTAATGTATTTGTTTGAAAACTCAATTGCTAGACGTAAAATATTTAAAAATTATGCAAAAATATAATGAGTTGCCACTGGTCTTTTTTTAAGGTGTAATTAGCTACCAAAAAACTTTACCTTTTTAATAAAATAATAAAATGGGTTTAAAGGTTTATTAAAAAAACGATTTTGGTCTGCGAAAACAAGATTAGGTTCGGGAGTTGGTTACGTGTGGAGAAGGATTAGCACTCCCATAACGCTTAAAAATTGGTACCAATTAATGATGCACTATTTTTAATTCTGGACAAAAATAATTTTTATATGAAATTTAATTACAATTACCTTCATTTCATGAGAAATAAAATTAGTTAAAAAAAATCCTTACATAGGAATGTTATGAAAATCTTCAAATTAAAGTAATACCTTTAAAGTCCCTGACAAAATGATAAAATTCAAAGATAGTCTTTTCACTTAAGATTTACTATAACATTTTTCTAAAAATAATAAAATAACATTCTTCGTAAATGATAATTATTGATGACTCTCCAACATCTTGGTAGAGCACCAATAAATTATATTTCATGAAATGCTATTTTAATTTTATTTATTCAAAATTTAAAAATTTTGAGAAAAAACTTTTATATAGCAAAAATGAAATATAATTAATATTAAATATCCATAACTAGAGCAAAACATATATATATATATATATGCATTATAAATTAATATATTAATTTAAAAAATGAAATATATATAAATGATAATCAAATGTAAATTTAAAAATCAAATCTTTAAATATAAAAAGATCACTTGAACTTTCTGACAGAGTTTAGGTGTGACTTTTCATTATGTAAAAATCTCGTTAGATGATTTTTATTATTTTATATTTTTATAATAATCGTTTTAGCAAAACGAATTTATTTTGAGTTGTGAAAATGTATGAAAATTCTTACTAAAATAAAATTTCTTAAATACCCCAACATCTATGTGACATTCGATAATAGATTATTTCATAAAAGGTTTTTCATATGAATTTTCATAAAATTTCCTTACGTTGCATTTATAATTAGATAAATATAATGACACATAATTAAATTAAAACCTTAGCAATTTAATATGTTTTGTCAAAAATAAAATCGATGATTAATAACTCAAAATAATTAAATATAAATGCATGTAAAATAAAAAAATAAATATTTAACAAAAAACTAAATAAATTAAAAAAAATTTATCACAATTTAGGTTTCAAACCCAATCCAATAGAAGTGCTTCAAAATTAGATGGGTTGAGGGCCGGGCTTTGTCTATAGCATAGTCCAGAGGTGGGTCTAATGTGTGAGTGCCTAGTCTAGTGCAGGTTGAGGTTGAATGGATTATGCGTTGATTAAAAAATACATAAAATTTTTGCCTAATTCATATCAAACATTCATTAAAAAAAAAAAAGAAAACTCTCTCAACTCTTTAAAAACCTAAACCAATCTCCAATCGTTGGTCAAACACCCTAGATTCTTGCCACCTTTGCCCGTGCTGCCATCGCCGCTCCGACTGGCTGTTACTGAAACTTTTCTTTGCTTGTTCTCCTTTTTTGGCCTTTCTGCTCCGACGGTATCAACTAAAAAAAAAAACTTTTTAGCAACCGATCTACGTGCCGCATTAGCTCCTCCTCTGCTGCCTCAACGTGGATGGCTTCCTTTTCTTTTCTTTTTTTTTCTTTTTTTTTCTTCGCTTCTTTGCCTAATCTCTTTTCTTTTCTCTTTTTTTTTAAAAAAAAACTAATGTCAATTTTTTTTCTTGTTTTTTCGTAAGATCTTTAATTATGGCGCTGGTTCGTCCCTACGAGAAGGACTGTATTTTTTTTTTTTGTGGGTTTTTAGGTGGTTTGTGTTTTCTGTGAAATGTGAAAGGTGAAAGGTGAAAGGAAAATATTTTTTTTTTTGGGTTGACAGTGGTGTTTAGGTGGGGAATTTTTTTGGTATTTGTGGTAAGAGCTCGTGGTGGGTACTACTGGGTCAGTGGCCGATTCTTAGGGGGTGGAGTTAGGTGTAGCTGAGGTTTAGTTTGTGGTGATGTTGACAGTGGAACGGTTGGGTCAATGACTCGAGCGTCCTATTTGATGGGGACTAAGAGTTGGAGATGCATAGACTGTTAATGGTGTGGGGTCAGTGGCTTGAGCGAGCTATTATGTGCTAGGAATGAGGGTTTTGGGTTTGGTTCTGGGATCGAATGGGTGTTATTTGGATGCCTACGGGGTGTAGGTATGACAATGATAGTGAGCTTAGGGAGCGGCGGTCAGTCAGTGATTGGTTGTGATGGCAAGGCCCTGGCTAATGCATGCTGGGAATGAGGTTTTTGGGGTTGGTTCTGGTGTAGAGAAGACGTTCGGATGTTCTTTGGATGCATACGAGGTGTAGTCCTGGCTCTAGAGGTGCAAAGGGTTGAGAGATGCGGGCATGGAAGGATTGTGCTGGGGGCTCTGAAGTGGGCAGGGTAATTGGGTGGAGTTGGGGTAGTGGCCAAATGGGGTCATGCTGTGTTAAGGCCTTGGTTTGCTTAGGTGCTTGGGGCGGTGCTGGCTATGGACAAGGGCTTAGGACTGGTTTCTTGGAATATAGGTGCGCATTGAGGTTCCACCGGGGTTGAATGGAGGGTGCGATCTTGGTCTAGTTCTTGTGTTCATTGGCAGTGAATCCTGGGGAGAGGGCTTGACAGTGAAAGGGTGTGGGGCTAAGGCTATAGAGCTAAGATGGCTTGGTCAGGGCCTATCTGGGAGCAAGGCCATGGAATAAGGGTGCTGGAGCTCTGGGTCTTGTAGGAAATGCTCCCTCGGATGTTGGTGCCTGGGTGTTTTCGATGATGATGCCCCCCTTTCGGGTTCTGAAGTTACGAGGCTTTTATCAAAGAAAAATTTTGTTCTCGTCTCCAAGCCAATTTTGCAGGGTCATCATTTGGCAAGGCAGTATCGGGTAGTGGAGTAGGGATAGGGAGTGTTTGGTGCTGGCCTGGGGCAGTGGTTGGTCACTGTGCAGAGCCCTAGGCATTTGGCTTGTTGAGGCAGTGGCCAGACAAAATTGGTAGTGGTTGTCGACCACTCCTTTCTGTATTTTTCTTTCCTTTTTCTTGTAATTTAATCTGTAATTTAATTCTTTTCTTTTCTTTTTTTTTGTAATTAAAATTTATTTTAGTTTTTTTTATAATTTAATAATTTATTTATTTATATATTTTTGTAATTTTCCAATTAATTAAACTAAGTCTAAATTATAATAATAATAAAATTAAATTAAAAACAATTAATTTAGAATAAATTTGAATAAATTTAATTCGATTTAACGCTTAAATCAATTCAAATAAAAATATGTAAATCGAACTTAAAAAATTGAATAAATTTAAATTAATTGAAACAAAATTGAGTGTTTAAAGTGTCCTAATGTTTAATTTGTTCTTTCATTATATTCTTATGTGAGCTTGTGGACCTTCCAGAAAAAAATTGATAACTTATTAATTTTGTGTGTTTTCGATTCTAATTAATTATTGAATCTCCTTTTCGTATAGTTAAAAAAAAGAAAAAAAAATGTCTGAAAAAGAATTAGAAACTGTCATCCTGTTTTTCAGCAATGGCGGAAACATGTACTTTAACAATTTATGTCTGTAAATATATAATCATAACAATTTTTAGTTTGGCTTGATTTCTCCATTCGTATACCTTGGTTTTTTTCGACACAGCATTCATACATCTTTTTCCTTTATTCTTTTTGAGCTGTCATTGCATGTACTTTGTAATGTGGTCAGGAATTAAGCTTAGATTTCATTTAGAAAAGGTGCCCCAACTAGCACATACAGTTTGTAAGGGTTCTTACTTAGTTCATTGAAGAATATGTAAATAACATCAAATCTTGTTTATGCTGTGAAAAGTAAATAGCCAAGTTTGCATATTGGCATGCGAGATCCGTTAATACAGATCTATAAAAGAAATGCAAAACTTCTAATTAAATTTTGATTTAATGCTTGAGTTGAAATTTATATATAAAAAAAATTTGTGACTAATATTTTTCTTTTTGAAAAACAGATGATTTATTGAGCCGAATTAATGGACAGTCAAAGACACAGAAGAAATAAAAATAAAAAAATAAAAAAATGAAACAATCTATTCATAATCAAGCCATCAAAGCTATAAACGAAATCACCTTTAAAAATATTGATTTAATCACTTTCGATGATTTATATTTATCATCAAGATCATTAATATTTTTCTAAATGTAATGATTTTTTTTTTCTGCTAGGTCAATGAAACTTTTTCTTAATCGTTTAGAAAATCTCATAGCAGCTAAGATACACCTTATCTAATAACATCAGACACATCCCAGACATGTTAACTCAAATACCCGAAGTGCACCAATCTATTGCCATCATGCACTAAACAATTCCATGCGACCCACTCCCTCTTTGGTCAACGTGTCGGCCATCCCATGAACTATCGTCAATACATTAGTCGTAGGTACTTCTTTCAACTCCTCACCTTATGAATTAATCGATAAAAAATGTCCCACATTCTCCATGGTCTACACTTCACCTGTTAACACCAAGCAACGGCAACCTTTGAATTTGATTTAATGATTAAACCAACTTGACCCTTCCAATCAGTTATCACAGAAAACTCGATTGTAGTTTCAATAGCCCTCAAATCCGTTACATTGGAGTCTTGAAATCTTCCAGGCCCTGAAAACATAGCCAGTAGGTAACCTTCTTCATTCCTTAAAACACCTCAACACCAAGCAGACCTTGGTTTTTCCCTCGCCGACTCATCTCATATGGCCGTTCGTTGATAGTAAGTTAGGACAGCACTCAAAGACCGACTTCTACAACCCTTTTCTGACATAGATCTTCCAATGAGACACTCCACAATTTGTTCATCCATTTAGCACAGAAACTTCCATTTCAACTTTAATATTCAACCACATTAGACTGAATAAACTCCAACCAGACTATGAAACGGGGGCATAGCATAACTTACATCAACAATGATCAACATGATAAATGCCAGGAAAACAAATCAAAATGATCAAAACTCCTAAGGAAGCCAAGAACTACAAAAAATCATTGAGCAGCACCACAAAATGCTCTTCAATCCTTTAAAGAAACCAAAATTACCACCAAGCCATGAGAAAACTTTTCTCAATACACTCCCGCCTTAGCCAATGCACCAGGCATACCGTTGGAACCCTTGAAAACAACAGGCTAGTTCAGTAACCCAATTCAACAAACCAACTTAGCCCTAATTGCTAAGGTATTGAATCAATAATTTCGATAAAAAATAGCACCACATCAAATGACTTATGAGCATAGCAATTTCAAAAAGTACAATCCTTCCCACACTACAAACAACCACCATTAGACCAGATTAAAAAGCCACTGATCTAGTCCTTAAACCCCAAAATCAATGCAAAAATTCCTTCTATTGCCACTAATCCTAACAGCACACTCAAGTATGACAAAGAAATAAATCAATTGGTGAAATCAGAAAGCGAAGTATTAATAAACACACATCGAGTCCCTATCTTCCATCTCTTGCAATTTTTTGATAATCAAATGCTCTTCACAGTTTGCTGATAGTACTAGCAGTTTGCCCAAATTCCATGTTTCTTGAGCTTCCTTCAATATAATGTTATTTCTATTATGAAAATCTCCATCAGATAAGGATTCATTCACAATCTTCTGTTCATGGTTCTTCACAGCTTTCCATTTCAGCTTCTTACTTAGTTTCCTAGCACGCCTCTTATCTTTCTTGCTCAACTTGTTAACTAGTTCTTCAATATCTTCTAGAAATTTTGCTTTTCGTCCCTTTGTGTCAGGGAAGAATTTTTTAGGACATTGATAGAAGCAAGTTAGCTGTTGTGATATCTCTTTCCTACTTGCATTATCAGATAAAGGTTGGGCCTTCTTACTCTTATTCAACTCATCACTTACTGCCCAATGAGGATCCAAGTTATCCATACCTTGGGCTTCGATAATCTCATGGCCTAAGGAAGGTAAGCCAACTTCAATTTCCTCATTAAAATCAGCTTTATTTTCGTGTTCACTAAGGATTAGTTTTGAATTTTTTTTAATTGTATGGTGCATTAATAAAAAAAATGAAAAAAACAAGTGGCTCTATGGTGAAAACCCTAAAAAAAAGTTGTCTAGAGCAAACCTTGAAAGCCACTCCTAATGCTAAATGTGGTAGATGCTAAGCCAAACCTTATTGAAAGATATGAAATATCAAAGTCACGAAGTTTGAGAAGAGTTGACTTTTAAAATTTGAACCTTTGTCCATTTTCAAATAACCTTTCAAAATCTTAAGCCTTTACAGCTAACTTTGACATACATCAAATATCACATTTGAAAACTAACGAAAATGTTTAACATGTTTGATTTTCAAGGAATTCATGCTTTCAGAAAAATTTATGTTTCATTTATGATCTTGTATGGAAAAAGTATATGCCTTTTTATCCCTTGCACGTGCTAAAACCCTTTTGAATAAACATAAATTTCCATATATAGAACCATTTGACCCAATTGGAAAGAAAATTTTCACCTTTCATTTCTAATAGAGATCGCCAATTCTCAGGCATGCAAGCCTAGATTAGTTGGCACATAAGCTTAGATTAGTTGGCACATAAGCCTAGATTAGTTGACCTCTGATAAAATTTTAAGTCCAGTTTACCTAGCTCATTGTGAAAATTTTAAGCCCAGTCTATTTGGCCCCTGATAAAGATTTTAAGCCCAATTTATCTAGCCTCTGATGAAGATTTTAAGCCCAGTTTATCTGGCCTCTAAAGATTTTAAACCCAGATTTGTTGGCCTCAATGAAAATTTTAAGCCCAAATTAGCTGGCCCTTGATGAAGATTTTAAGCCTAGTCTATCTAGCCTTGGATGAAAATTTAAGCCAAATTTAGCTGGCACTCAGTGAAAATTTTAAGCTCAGTTTATCTGGCCCCTAATAAAATTTTAAGCCCAATATAGCTGGCACCTAAAGTTAAGCCTAGTTTATCTAGCATTCAAAAAAAATAATTATAAATCACAAAAATAAAGAAAAAAACATTTGCATTTGCATCATGAGAAAGACATTTACATTTGCATTCATACTTGCATATGCATCATGAGAAAGACATTTGCACTTGCATTTGAAAAAGGCAAAAAAAAAAAAGAAAAAAAAGAAAAAAGACATTCACATTTGCATCATAAGAAAGAAATTTGCTTTTACATCCTAAAAGAGATAGGGACATTTACATGGAAGGAATATTGTCATTTGCGTTGTGAAAAAGTTAAATGTATTTGCATCAAGCATTCGTATTCTTACATTTGTATTGACATTTGTATTCTCATTGACATTTCTATTAGCATCATTTGATGAGAATAGACATTTGTATTCTAAACTTTGTAGATATTAAAAAAATTAATTAATTAAAAAAAAGAGATTGACTTAAGGAACCTTGTTACTACAAATGGGATACGTCATATTGGTTTCTAATAATGCTTGCATTATATCCATTGCATTCATAAATATATTCCCTATGAAAATTTGGACTTTGCTTTTCAAGCAAGAGTCATTCAAATAAAAGATTGATGTATGAAAAATGATTTTGAAACAACCACAATTCTTGAGCCATTTTCAAAGCTTGATTTCTGTTTGGGAAGAGCCATTTCCAAACAAGATTTTTTGAGTTTCAAAACCTCTGATTTGGGGAAAAACATTTTAAATTTAAAGTTTCTTGGCCTCTAATTAGAGGAGCACTCAAAGTTTTATGGCCTCTGATTGGAGGAGTATTTGAAGATTTTAAGACTTGTAAGACCTTTGGACATAATTTTCAACCATTTTAAATTCAAAGTTTCATGGCCTCGATTGGATGAGCACTCGAAAACTTTTTCAAATTTAATCTCTAAGACCCACACTCTAAAAAAAATAGGGAAAGAAGAAGAGAAAAAAAAGCATAGGTTTGCTCACTCAGAAACATCATCCAGACAAAATTACCATCTATGTCTTTGCATTATTTCTGATCCTCAGAAGTATGCAAAAATGGATAGTTGTAGACACTAAATTTTATCCGAAATATTTTTCAACATAATTGATCTATGACTCATTTAAGAGCAAAAGGCTAAGACCATTTACGAGAACCATTTAAAACCCATAAGGACCTCATAAATCTACAATTGAAAGCCCAAAGTTAACTTAGGTCAAAATGAGTCAAATAAAGTCAAATTATGTAAAATTTAGTCAAAATGAATAGAGTTCGGGTTAGTTCTAAAAATTCAAAACCTTATTGAAATCAATGTATTATTAAATTGAATTTGAGATTTTTTTTTGAAAACATTGAAATTTTTATTGTTCCCCTAGAAAGGCCAAATTACCAAAATACCCTTATAGTTGGTATTTTTGTAATTTGACCTTCCCAAGCTTGAATTTTCATTAAACATTCTAGACCTCAATCCTATAATATTTCATGATTTTTGATGCATTTAAAATCACAGTAGCATCCCAAAAAGTGTGAAATTACCAAAATACCCTTTTAAAGGGTATTATCATAATTTGACCTTTCTAAGCTCAAAATTTTACGAAACTTTCCAGATCCTAGTTTTATAACATTTCATGATTTTTGATGCATTTGAAATTATAACAGTACTTTGGGAAGTGTAAAATTACCAAAATACCCTTATAGGGTTATTTTCGTAAATTAGCCTTTTCAAGCTCGGAATTTCACAAAATTTTCCAGATCATAATCCTATGATATTTCATGATTTTTAGTGTTTTAAAATCCCAAAAATGACCATGGGAACCTTGATTTCCAAGGAAAAGGCCTAAATACCAAAAACTTTGCAACTAAGGGTAAAATAGTCTTTTCACATGTTTGGAGGGCATAAAAATATCATCTTTGCAGTAATTAATATGGACCATTGGATCTTTATTTGATCCTGATCCAAAGGTCAAAGATGGCCCTTTTGAAGGAATAAAAGAGCAAGCTTTGACCCTTGGATGAAATCTCATCCAAGGGTCCATGCTTGTCAAGATCAAGATTTTTTCCTTTCTTACCTGACCATTAAGGAGGCTGGGGGTTTCGATCAAGAAAAAAGAGGAGAGGAGGGCTGGAGAACAAAAGGAAAAAAAAAAGAGAAAGAAGCTGCTGAAAAAAGAGGTAGCCTAATAAGGAGGTGAAGAAAGAGGAGAAAAAAGAAAGAAAAAGAAATGGGGGCTGCCAAACGAAAGGGTTAGAGAGGAAGCTGCCAAAAGTGAAGAAGAAGAAGCTGCTAGAAAAAAAGAAAAAAAGAAAGAAGCTGCCAAAAGAGGAAGAGAAGAGGCAAGCTAAGGTAGAAAAGGTTTCAAGTCGGTTCTCTTTGTTCCTTCATGCGCATAATTTCAAAGGCTTCTTTGATATTTTTGTTTATCTACTATAGTATTCTCATTTTTATAACTATTGTTGATATAATTTGCTTCCTTTTCTTTACATCCATATGCATTTTTAGCTTAACATCATAGAAGTTGTGGTCAATATGTTTCCAAGTTGATTTGTTTGACGTATTGGGTCATTAATCTTTAAACATTCATGGAATATACTGATCTTTGGAATGATGAATACTCATGAAAGCTGGAATTTCTGTTTTTATTTTTTTTGTTAATGATATTATTTCACCTAGCTTAAAATCATCTCTTATTCTTCTTTTTGGATTGTTTACAACTTTACAAAGTTTTGAAAAAAGGTTGAAATTTTTATAAAAAGGCTTATTTTCATGTATGTTTTATGTCACCGTCATATTTCTCTAATGTTGTTTCAAATGTGAATATAATTTAAATCCCATGCATTTTCCTTTCATTGTTAGTTTGGTTCAATTTCCATGTTCACTTTAATCTTTATGCAACTTAGTTTCATACCTTAATTTGTTTTAAATGTAAAATTATTCTTCATTTATAATAATAAATCAAATGAAATTTTTTGAGGATGATATTTTAGAGAAGTTTGAGTAGAGATTCTCTAAAATGTTTAGGTGATGATATTTTCTAGAATACCACCATCATATTGGAGTATTTAGAAAAATATTCAATAAAAACGGGTTTCATTTGTCTATCTTTTTATAATTTTGATTGATGTTAGTAATAATATATAATGGCTTCCTTTGGTAACGAAATTGATATGATCAAAGTTTAAAATGAAAATTAAATAGCCAAGTAAGAAAGAACTAAATGAATAAAATTTTTTCAAGTATGGGATTCTAAGGAAGTCCAAGTAGAGATTCCTAAAAAATCCCTAGGTGAGAAATTTTTTCTAAAATACCACCAAAGTATTGGAGTATTTAAGGAAATTTTCAATAAAATTTTTATTTACTGTGTTCCTTCCAAAGGTGTTATTGATAATTAGAGGATAAAATAAGATGATTAAGTCATAATCAATTTATATATTATTTTGTATGCATGATTGCTCACGTTGTATAATTTTAAATGAAATAAAATTTATCTGAGGATGGGATTCTAAGGAAGTTTGAGTAGAGATTTTTAAAAAATCCTTAGGTGAGAAAATTTTTCTAAAAATATTGTCAGTGTATTAGGGTATTTAGAAAAATTTTCAATAAAAATTTTATTTCTTCTATTCCTTTCAAATTTTTAGTGATAATTAGAGATTGATTAAAAAAGATTAATTCCCAACGAATATATATTTTGTGTACATATTCTACTTTATTGTTTGCATTACATGTTTTAAAAAAATAATTTTTTCCAATGATTGGATTCCGAAAAGTCCGAGTCATGATTCTCGAGAATTCCCTAGGTGAGGAAAGTCTTCTAAAAATTGCCAAAGTATTGAAAAATTTAGAAGTTTCTTTTCAATATGAAAAATTTTCATTTTATGATTATTTTCTTTAATTTGAACAGTTTTTTTAATAAATAAGATAATGTTTTTAAGAAATAAATATATTTGTGGATAACTGTATTGTTACAAGATTTTGAATTTTTTTTTAGAAAACAAACGAAAAATCTCCGAGAATAAGATCTTAAAAAAATCCGAGTAGTGATTCTTTAGGAATCTTTAGGTAAGAAAATCTATCTAAAATATTGCCAGCATATTGGAGCATTTAGATTAATTTTTGATAAAGATTTTTTATTTTTTAGAAATAAGTCCCAGAAAATACTATTTGTTTTAAAATTACAAACTACTTTATGTTTTTAAATAAGTTTTGGAAATGAATATGAACCACCGAAGATAGGACTTTTGAGAATTCCAAGTAGTGATTCTTAAAAATTCCTTAGGTGAGATGGTTCCTTTTAATATTACCAACGTATTGGAATATTTTTAGGAATTTCTCAATATAAGGTTCTTATTTATTTTTAAGCTTACTAAAAATAAAAAATATGTTTTTAAAGAAAATTAAGGAAATTAACTTTTTAAATACCAAATTTAAGACATTTTAGTCAATATTAAAAGATAACATATAATTAATTGGTACCGTTTTAAATGGGCACTGTGAGGGTGTTAACCTTTCCCCACGTGTAATCGATTCTCGAACTCAAACTATTTTTATAGACCCAAAAATTATC
Source organism: Durio zibethinus (assembly GCF_002303985.1). The sequence continues at coordinate 6,814,795 of NW_019168026.1, forward strand.
TTTTTGATAAATTTTAATTAATTTTAAAATTTATTGAGAAGGTAAGGTTTAATAGGTGGCCAATCACACCTAGCCAAAAAATATTGGTGGTGACTCCATCTCTTTTGTTTTTCAAAATTTGTCTAGCGGCCCCCAAAACCATTACGACATGTATAGGATGCACTGATTAACTTGGAGCTTCTTCCATCCCTAAGGCTTCCAGGTTTTATTCAACTCCCTCCAAAGCTTTTCTTGGGCTTTTTCTGTCTTATCAAAACAATTGGTGCTTTCCTGTTTTTCTATCTAACTTGGGCTCTAATGTTGTATTTGTGGTGAGTTGATTGTGTAGGGTTCTTGGACGGTGAAGCTATCTTTGAACCTTAAGTACCACAATTTTTAATGATTATAAATGATATGCTTATGTGCTATACTTTAATGCATGAATGAAATCCACTAATAATATTTGCCACATAACTATCATTGATAAAATGAACCTCAGTTTGAAAATCTATTAAGCTCAAAACTATATCCTAACAAAGCTAGAACAATATTCTAAAGTCCTAAACATCAGTTGGAATGTCTCATTATTCTAATGCTTCTTTATGAACTTTCTAGCTTACTAGTAATGGTCTTATGCTTCATCCAGAAAGTTTAGCAATTGCTGCCCATGAGCTCCTACTAATTGCACCATTACCTTTAGTTCTTCCATTTTTTCTTCCATTTTCAATGCTTTGTTTACAATCATGCATAGCTGATCGAACAACTACCTCAAATGTTTTTGTTTTTCCATGCATATGCCTTCCCATTACTCGCTTTTGTTTAGCATGTTTTTTGCATTCATTAGTCAAAATCCCTACCTATGCTATACGTTGATCCAATATCTCTCGTAGCATTTGATTGTGTCTTTGCACCCTAGTAGCTACCTTTTGTCCCTCCTACACCTTTGCTTTCAATAACTCATTTTCTTTTAAGAGTTGGCAAGCTCAAGTTTGATCGATGAATGTGTCATGTCTAAATCATTGAATAAGGCCTTCCATTGGTTTTTTTGTTCATTGAGGCTTTGGATTTTCTACTCTTGCAGCTTCAAACTTTCTTCCATTGCCTTCTTCAGTCACTTATTTTCTTGTTCTAACTTATCTTTCTAAGTTTAGAGTTTTTTTTAGTAGTTTTCTACCTTCAACAAAGGATCTCGGGGAATAGGCTTTAAAGAATGGTTAACTCTTCATTCTTCAGTAAGCACAATATTCAAGAGTAACATCGTATGTGAGTCTCCCTTGGTTAACCCTGATGGTCTATTTTCATGCCTTTTTTATTTCTTTGATTTTTCCATATGTTTTTTTCTCGGTAAAAAAAAATTCTCACTAGTTAAGTCCATATGTTTCTAGAATAAATTGTTCACATCTAGACTATCTTTGAACCAAAGTTGGGGCATAAGTAATAGTGCCCCATAAGCCTAATAAGAAAACCCAAGGTTGATTTCCACAACTATACAACACCGAATCATGACAAATCCAAAGTGCTCTCCAAATTATCTTTTGGCTATCAAACGTACAAAGGTACGAAACCCACTCATCTTTTGACTTTGCTTTCGACCATGTGCTATAACAAAACTCCTTGATTGGAATTTTGGAACAAAGGTATGGTTTACAGAACTTACTTTCTTCATATTCGATATAACTTTTCATCTATACATAAAGCTGTTGTACACACCCATTGAATCGACCTTTGCATTTCTATGATAAAATTCAAGGATCGAATGGTTTCTACTAGAATAGTTGATGTTGAATTAACTTTATTCTCTATCTAATCAACAAAATATACCATTGTGACATCAACATATTCGAGGACTTTCAGAAAGATCACCAATCCATATAAAGCTATAGCTATTGTAGCTATTCCCTGATCATCACCCAAGTGTTCATGAATAAAGTTTCATAGAAAACTCTATAGAATACCCTTGTTCTCGCCTTTTGTTTTAGCACATGCCTCAACTTGAGGTAAGTTGAGTTTAAACATTTACACAAGCTTCTTACGATAACTCAACTTGTTTAACCAATAGATTTTGACTAGGTTTGGCAAATCCAGGCAAAGTAAGAATATATACTCCTTAATCATTGGCACTGTATCTACTTCATTGAAAATGAAGCACTTATAAGAAAGATCCTAAAATTGTAAAATTGTTCTAATCAGATTATAGTCCATATCTACTCGGAGTAGTAAAGCTATATCCCCATATCTATTCTTAAATATCTTATGCCTTGTTCTACTCATGCATATCTAAATATTGTTTAAGTCAGCCAGGTCCTTTTGTTAGAGATTGAAATGAACTCTTTCGAGCAACGATGAAACAAAACCTTTAGCAAACAATTACCCTATTTTCTTTGGCTTTTCTCTTACCTAATTTACAATCAGTGAGAAGATTTATAATGAATTGATACTGACTTTGATTGGATTTGGCCTTCCATAGTTGTAGCCATGCGATCTGGTTTATCAATAATCAATATGTGGCAAGTATTTCCTATATGAGAGTGATGCATATTTATAAAGTTAAACATGATAATGAAAATGATGCACAAAGTTAAATGGATAATATCAAAATGATGCAAATGCATAAAGTTAAATAAATAAAATGGTTATATAATCAATATTTCACATAAATTATTCCTTCTTAGGTCCAAATTTTAGGTTACATCTATCAACGGGTAGGAATAGCTTTTTCTTAAGGTTGGCCTTTTAAATGTAAACTACATGCAGGGCTAAGTGATTTTGACCACTAAAAGTTCTCAAATTGTTTCTTACATCATTGTCCACCATAGACTAGTAAGGCATTCCAATCCTCACCCATCACAAGCTACCAATAGAAAGGATTTAATTTGAGTCAGAGTATTTCGTTAGCCATTGCAAAGATTATCATCTCACAAGAGTGTAAGTACTTTACTCTTTCCTAAAAAGGATGAAGACTGGGTATAGAGTTCATGTAATGCAAATGCATGTGATAGTGTGTGTGTGTGAAGGAACATATATAGTTTTCAACTTTAAATTTCTATAAATCAAATAAAAGACAATGAAAGAAAAAAATGTTTGTAAATAAATAACATAATCATTACATTTTAAAACCATTAAATCAAAGAATAGGATAAATTTAAAATTTGATACCCTGGCTCTCTATGTCTCTAGTGAAGTCTCCAAATTATCATATCATATAGATCTATAGACCTATCACTAGACACAACCTAAGGAATCACCACAAATCTTTTTTATCTAGGAGTGATTGGTCACCTAATGAATCTATCATTTTAAAGATGTCCTAAGTTTAATTAAGGGTCCCTAAAAGAATAGATTTTGATCTATGATTTTAGAACTAAATTTGGGAGTTTGGTTACATATAGGGAAGGTTATACCAACCCTACATGCCCATCGTAAAATGGCACCATTTAATTTTAAATTATCCTAAAGATCTTTGGTTTTAATGCTCTTTTATTAAATTTTAGTGTTTAAAATATTGAAAATAATTTCTAAGATTTCTCCATCAATTTGGCAAATTTCCTAAAAATGCTTCATCACCTCAAAAGTATTCAAGAAACCAATTTATTTTCTCAAAGAGGCTTCGTAGTCAGAAAAACTTAATCATATACCTTTTTGTTAAAATTTTTGTTTTATTGAAAATATATATAATTCTTCCACCATTTAGGCTAACATTAGAAAAGTTTTATCACCTAAAAATTTTTTAGATAATCATCCATTTACGATTACTAAGAATTTTATCCTCACAATTTATTTTTTATTTTACAAGTTTCATTTCTAAATTTTTCTAAATTTTTCACCATTTGGGCCTAATTTAGAAATATCTTACAAATTTCAATTCTAAAATTTTCACCATTTGAGTTAAATTTATAAATATCTTTATGAAAATCTAAACTCTCGTTATTTGTCATTTGTTTCTTAATCTTTAGAAAGAAAACTATATGACAATTATTTTTGCAAAGTCTCATCCAAATTCTTTCACCATTTAGGTTGAATTAAAAAAAAAAACTTTAACTAGAAGTCTCATAGAAGTTCAACCATTTGTATTTTTCTTTAGATTTCATCCTTGGATAATTGTAAAATATTTTCACAAAAATTTTTTAGTTATATTTTTAATACTTATTTAGAAAGGAATACAATTATTTTTATTGAAATTTCATCTAAATCATTCCACCATTTGGGCTAAATTTAGGAAAATTTCTTATTTACAGATTTCTTAAAAATTTACCATTTGAAATTTTTAAAAATCTCATCATAGGATAATTGTTAACTCACTTCCAAAATTTTGTTAAGGTTTATTTTTTACTCTAATTTTGAAAATAACTATTAATTATTATTATTATTATTGAAACTTTATCTAAATTTTCCTCTATTTAGGTCTAATTTAGAAAAACTTTCTCACTAGAAATTACCTAGAAATTAACCATTTATAATTTCTAAAAATTTTATCATTGGATAATTATTATTTATTCTCAAATTTTTATTAAAGTTTTATTTTATATTTTTTTAATAATTTAGAATAAACCTTTAATAATTTTCCTAGAAATTTAAACACGCACAAAAAAAATAATAAAATAAAATAAATGGATAACATGTAAAGATAAAATAAAAATACCAAATAAAATCAACTCGCTCGACTCAAGATTTGGCTCGACTCAAAACATAGAAGACATCTCAAGAGGTAGGACTCCTGACTTGGTTTAGCTCAACTTCACGGCTCAACAATAAGGATGAGTTGTCGGGTTACCAAAATGGATCAGGCTGGGTAAAATGAAAACATGAGGATCCTGAGGTCTAGTTAAAGGCAAAATGGTGCCATTTGAGTCAAGTATAAAATCTTAGAAATTTTATTTTTTTCTTCAGAATTTTCCATGTTTTCTCTCTTTCTCTCTCTCTCTCTCTTTTTCAACTTTTCTCTACTTTTTCTCTAGAAAATGAAGAACCAAATGAATTCCTATCAGTTTCTAGAACTTCCACATTAGAAACTAGGTAACTTTACCGAAAAATTGCCAAGAAAATCAACCTTTGCTTAAATCTTCAATTGGGATATGAAAATTTGCATAAAAAGAAATTCTTCAAAAAGTTTCCAAAAACACCAATCAGACTCCTTGAATCTTCCTAATTCTAGAATCAAACTAAACCAAACCCTCTCAAATCTAAACTCAAAAGAAAATTTCTTCAACCTCAATCTGCCAGAAAGACTTTATTGCTTTTTTTCGAATCTTTTTTTCAGCAACTCTGATTGCTCTGTGCATTCTTTATTTTTGTTGTGTGTTATTGTATTATTTTATCTTCTTGTATGCTATCGATTTGTGTCCTTTTATAAGGGCTAAATCTAGATCCAATCAGTATTTCATTTAAGGTTGAATTCTTTAAATTTTTATCTTATCACCAGATTGAGTTTTATCAACAAAAGACTTCTAAGTTTGAAAATTATAAATTATCACTTTAATTCATTACTAGTCACTCTTCCAATCAAAATTTTAGCCATTTATGATTTTTTTTCAATTATCTTTTTTATTTAAACTAATTGGATAAAAGAAAATAAAAAATGTTTAAAAGTAACTAAAATTGAAATTATAGATAATCCCTAATTAACATTTAACTAGATAAAGAACTGACTAAAAAGGTAAAATAACTAAGCAAATAAGATAAATCATTAAAATAAACACAAAATCATCATAAAGTCATGTACAAAAAAAATGAAAAAATGGATAATTAGGCTTGGATCAAACTCGGGCACCAATTGGTTTTGCCCTAATTGATTTAGACCCAATTGGTTTAGGCCTGGACCAAATAGGGTGTCTACACACAATGCACTTAAAAATTCAATCTTATCCAAAATGAGATAATGGATCGAACGAGCAATTAAGGGATAAAGGGAGACAAAAAAGGTTTATAGGTTTTATGATAATTCCTCAAAGAGAAACTATTTAGTTTTAAGCATCAATGCTTAATCCAGTATGAATTTTTTTAGAGACGTAACATAGGCGAAGGCATAGAGTTCTCAAAGAAAGGAACAAATACGCCCAAAAACAATTGTTTAAAGGTGATTTAAACCAACAACCATTCTTTTGTTTGAAGGATTCATTTTGGGGCATTCGTCCTTTCATTTTCCCATGCTTTCCACTTAATTATTCATTTTTTTCTTTTCTTTTTTTTTCTCATTCTTTTCTTTTGTTCTTTTTTTTGTTTTTGTTTTTTGTTCTTCCTCTTTTATTTTCATTTTCTTCATTTTTCCTTGTTTTTTTTTTTTTCATCTTCTTTTTGTTTTCTTTTTCTTGAGTAAATTTAAAACTTGGGCACCTTTTATTAGACATTTTAGCCTTTGATATATAGGGTTCTTTCTTGGATATTACTATATTTAACCTTTTCAATACATATTTTTTACCCCTAGGGAAGAGGGTGATCCTTAGTTAGAGTTTGCTTTGGAAGAATTTTATTAGGCTTAAAAGGGTAGCAAGGGATAAATTTCTTTTATTTGTGAAAGGATGATGAAAAATGGCCATATCTTATCTTAAGCACATTTACTCAAAATCAAGGAGTAATTTTTTTCAGAAGAAAATGTTTGAAGAAATGTTTTTTATGTTTTTTTATTTTTTTTTTATTTTTCTTAGACTTTAACTCTCTTTGAACTCTTTGGTTTTCTCTGATTGGTTTCTTTATAAAATTATTGAGATCTTTTTCATTTCTGGATTCATTCAAATGCCTTAAGTGCATGATGTTATAATAAAAATTTTTCCTTTTTCATTTCTTTTCATTTCATTTTTTTTTTGCATTTTTCTTTTCTCTTTTTTCTTCTTTGCATGCCCCACCACCATTCAAGAAAGATACCTTGCTTTGGCAAACTACTTCTATTGAAAGTTAATGTGAAAAGATGAGCTTTGTGGAATGAACTTGCTTAAGGTGTCAAATGGTTCATGTCATTTCACAAAAAGGATGGATTGATCATGCAATCTCATTGTCAGGGCAATGAAATCTTTCTTTTTTTTTTAGGTCAATGTGTCCAAAGACATTGGACAAGAACAATTTTTAAGGTAAAGAACTAAAATACTAGTATGCTTCTGGTCATTTAAAAAGATTTGGGTGGCTTCAATTTTAAAAATTTTTGAAGTTTCAACATAATCTTAAAACATCAAATTACCAAATCAAAACCATTAAAAATTGGTGTGTTTGCTTGATTTTCCAAACATTTAATTTTTTTTTGTGTGAAATTGGCTATCTCATTGTTCATTGTGCAAGAAAAGAATATCACATTTTTATACTACAATATTATCAAGCGAAGGCAAGGTTCACAAATTCAAATTCAATTTTCTTGAAGGGTTATGGTTGATAAGTAGAGTCGTTTGAGTGATTTGAAAATGATGTGAATGCATTTGTTGAGTTTATTTCTAATAGTAAACGCCAATTCTTTCGAGACTTCTTTCACTTTTTATTACAAAAGACAACCTTTGTTTTGTTCTTATTTTTTTTTTATGGCATTTTTTCTTTTTTTATGATTTTTGGAAATTAATTATGTGGGGCTTTATTTAAGTTCAACAAATTTTCTTTTTTTTTTAAAAAAATATTAAAAATCCAAAACTTAAAAAGGAATGGAAAACTTGCAATGATAATATTCATTGATTCATGGGACATTATGATGCACAATAATTGAAAATTAAAGTTTATTCATTTGATGCAAACATTCAAACCCACCCCAACATTCACAAAAAAAAAAAAAAAAAAAAATTCCACTTGGTGTTGCAATCTTTAGAACTTTGATTCTTAACTCTTTCATTAGTCAACTATCATCGCCCTTAACCCTGACTAAACAAAATTGACCTTTATTACTCCATGACTTTCGAAGTCAAAATACCTTCATTGATGGGATCATCAATCTTTTCCTTCAATTGCCTGCATTTTTCCAACTAATGATCGATTACCTCCATATGGTAAGCAAATTTACTTTTTGATTCCTTTCCCCCTATCTATTGCATTGGTGGTGCCCTTAGCATGATTGAGTAATAGGTTTCTTCCAATATTCAGCTTTGCTCGGGTGTCAAAATTCAATCGTCTAGCCTTTACTAGACTTTGTACCTTATATTTCAAAGTTGTATAATCTTCTAAGGAATGGTCCATAACACCAAAATGGTATTCACGTCAGGCATTGGGGTTGTACCATTTGGGATATGGTGGTTTGAGATACTCAATAGGGACAATGACAATAAGGTAGCTTTCAGGAGCTGTGGGTAAAGATCTATGTAAGACATAGATATTGTGTCGATTGGGGTTCTTTGCAAGAGTTTTTTGCTTCAATGTTGGGTTGTATGGTTGGTATTAAATTGTATTGGAGGACTCCAAGTCAAAAATTGGATTAATGCATTGGTTAAAGAGGTGGTGGTGGAATAGCAGGTTGAACAAATGGTTATGGAATGTGAGATAGAGAACATGAGTTCAGGTATGGAATTTTCAAAGGTTGTATAAAGCTTGGAGGCCTGGTCCATGCTTGAAACGTAGGTGAAAGGTAATCATGAGAAGAGTTTAAGTGTAAGTTTGGATTTACAATAGTTGGTAAGGGTTGCTTAAAGCCTATTGAGCTTGCCTTGGAAATCAAACTTTTGAATTTAACCATTTGTGTAGCCAATTCATCCATTTTTTTCTTGAGCTTATTCAAACTTTGATCTTCACCATATGCATCGAGATCTTCTTAAAGGATATTAGATCCAGCAAGAACTAGTTGATCTTAATTTTATTGAATTGGAAGTAACAATAACCCTTAAGGAAAAAGAAACTTAACCCTACCATCACCTTTAACCATTTCTAGCAACTGAGCAATCTGTTATTTCATTTCCTGAAGCTCGTGGACAAATTTCTCTTCATTCAATTCTAATGCATTGATCTTTACCTCTAATTGGTTTTCCATTTTTATCTTTTTGATGCCCACCAAAAAACATTTTATTCCAAGGTTTAGACCAAAAAAGTCTATGTTATTACTTCTTACTAAATGAATGCTACAGAATAAATTGCAACACACAAAACATTTTATGAATGCAAGAATATGATAAAAATGCTAAAAATGTCATGAAATGCAAAGATGCCTAAGACAATGGATTTTCATATACAAGGTCAAAATGATAAAAATTACATCTCTTAAAAATATGTAAGAAATACAATGTCCTGTTGTAGGGGCAGTGAGTGCAATTTTATACAATGCATATTTTATAGAATTCTATTATTCATGGATCCAAATGTTTGAAATGAAATGACATACTATCTATGTAATGAGATGTATACCTATGACTGATGTAACATATTTATGTGAAATGCATTGCTTATTATATGCATGAGATTTGTTTACATGAAATGCAATGCATGTGTTATGCCGACCCAATGAGGTTGATGCTATAATTAAGATATGAATGTGATGAAATGCATGTACTATCTATTAAAAAGTGCATGAGATGGAATACATGTACTACTATTGAGATGTGTATGAAAAAGAATGCATGTACCATCTGTTGAGATGTGCATGAAATGGAATGCATGTACTACCTTATTGTTTTCAATTCTTAAAGCATGAGAATGTATGCAAACACAATCAAATGAAATGCAAGGAATGAAACAAGATTGAATCTCTATTTTTTTTATCTTTTTTGTTAGAAGGGAGAAAAAACTTAAGAACACATTTTTTTGTTCCACACAGAACAACCAGGATTCAAAGATTTTTTTAATTTTTTATTAGCCAACAAAAAATTTAAGAAAAACATTCCCTTTTTTTTTTTTGAATTTATATGTTTGAAACTTTTTGTTTTTGTTGTTCTTTTTTTTAATTTTTCTTCTTTTTTGGGTTTTGTTATATAGTAAAAATAAATTTTATTTAAAAAACATATCTTGAAGTTACACACTTTAAATAAGCATCAAGCAAATTAAATAGTAAGCCAAAATTTGTTTTAGAAAATTTGTTTTTTAAATTTCAATTTTATTCAAAATATTATTACCCCTAAATACATAGAGTGTTATATAGCATGGCTCTACCTAAGGCTAGTTCTCTAAAACTCACGATATGTAGGGTCAAGAATTGAAGCATCCAAAGGTTCCCAAATTGTTCCTCATATCATCGTCTATCACAGACTAGTGTAGCACCTCAATTTTCACTCATTATAGGCAACGAACAAAATTTGTTCAATTTTAGTGGGAGTGTTTCACTAGCCATTGCAGATGTTTACTTTATTTTTTTCAAAATTTTCAATTTTTTTGATTTTTTTAGTTTTTTCATTTTTTTGGAAAAATAAGAAAATTAAAATTAAGGAATTAAGATTAAACACCAACTAGGGCCATTAAGCCAAAATTTAGTATAACAAGAAATCAATATTTGGCCTAACTTTCTAAAAATGTGTCCCCAATGGAGTCATCAAGTTGTCATGAAGTTTAGGGACCTTGAAGTGCCTGTCCACTGGACAAATGAGGAATGAGAAAAAAGTGAGGGGGCTTTAAAAAGCATTTTCAGTAAAAAATAAAACAAGGAGTCACCACCAATTTTTTTTAAGGTATGATTAGCCATCTAAAAATTCTTGTTCTTTTAATAAAATATTTAAAAGATTTAAAACTTTTACAAAAAGAACAAATTTATGATTTATAAAATCAAATTTATGGTTTAGTAGTCAATTACGCATGAGGAAGGATTAGTACCCCTATAGTGCCAATTGAAGATAGTACCAATTGATTGCATACTATCCTTGAATTTTGATAAAAATGGTCCTATTATATTGTTTAAAAATTAATTCCCTTTTTAATACAAAAAAACTTTAATTTTCCATTTTCTTTCTTTTTTTGTTTAAACAAATCAATCTTTTGAAAACAAAATGTTTTTTTTTTTGGATCAAAGTGAAAACTTTTTAAATATCAATACATTTTTTTCACTCTCTTATATTTAGGTAGAGCTTAAAAAATATCTCTAATTTAAAGGTTTACAAATTACCTCGAAAAAACCAAAAGAACACCTCACATAAATAATAACCATTGAGAATCGCCCTATAGTTAGGCTACATCTCGATGATTATATTTAGTTGAGATATTATTTTATTTGAAAGCATTTTTCTTTCAAAACATATGCATGAACATAATAAAAATGAATAAATGTATGAATGACAAGATACAAATGCATGATGATTTAAGTATGTATGACAAAATAAAAATCGAATGCAAATGCACAAATAGGGTTAAAGGTTGATTATAAGGTTTGAGAAGGTTTTTTTTTAAGGTTTGAGGTAGGTTTAGGGTCTACATTTGGGTTTAGGTTTTAGTTTGGTTTAGGGGTTAGGATTTTAGGGTTTAAGGTTTTAAGGATTAGGGATTAGGGATTAGGGTTTGGGTTTTAGTGTTTAGGGTTTAGATTGTAGGGTTTAGGGTTTAGGGTTTAGGTTTTCATGGTATTTAGTGTTTCATGGGAATTTGGGGTTTCATGGAATAATGCATGTGACAAAATCAAATTACAAAAATGCCATTAAAAATTCATGCGACATATGTATGACATGAGGACAAACTAGTTTCAAATCTAGGTATTTACAAAACTAAATTACAAATAAGATATGTATAATAAAATATGAGAAAAATGGATCAAACACAACAATTTTTCAAACTTTTAAAAAATATGCCACCATTTTTTTTTCGTTCTTTAAAACCCATCCAAACAAACACTAAGATCAACCAAACAATTTATTAAACTAGCATTTTTTTTCATTTAAAAATTAATCCAGCACATTAAAAGCTTTGTAAACATAACAAAAACAACAATCAAACATGTGAAGTCAATGGAAGCCCCTAAAAGTATTAAACTTTATGAAGAAACTGGAGAGAATTTTGAAATAGAAGAAGATCCAGAAGAATATGAGGAAGATCCAAAGGAATTCATTAAAGGTTCAACTGAAGAAGGTGAAAAGTTAATACAAGTAGGAAGAGCACCTCTTAAGAGCATTCAACCTGACATGGAGAAACAAGAAGAGAATCTTGAAGCTAAAAGATTAAGAATGGACCCAAGAATGTCGACTCGACTACAAACTTTTAAGGTAGCACTACAACGCCTAAACCAACATCGAAAGTGCTACTTAACGAATTGAAGAATGCCACTTTTATTGAAAATTGTAGTCTTCTACTTGGACAATTGTTTTTGAAAAAGCAAAAATATCTAGAAAGTTTAACTATCTCTTGTAAAATTGGTCATTTAAAATTTGATGAAGTTTTTTGTGATCTTGGGTCCAGTATTAACTTGATGCCTTTGAATGTTTTTATACAGTTAGGGTATGGTAGATTGAAACCTCCAACTTTTGCCATTAAATTTGCTGACAAATCTATTAAGAAACCAAAAGGAATGTTGGAGACTGGTTTAGTAAAAGTTAGTAAGTACATTTTTTTTGTGGATTTTGTTGTTTTAGAAATGGAGGATAATGAAACTCCTTTAATTTTAGATAAACTTTTCCCATTAACCTCTAAAGCTCTAATTGATGTCTATAACTATGACCTTACTTTGAGATTTAAGGACAAAAGAATGCAATTTGTAACTAGTGGATATGGTGTCCTTAGAGATGACAAATATGTTTAAGCAATATCAAGAGTTAAGGAAAAAGATAACCTGAAGAAGTCAAACTTGATTTCTAAACCTCCTCACCCATGTCGCAAGTTCACCAAGCAAAACCCTTAAGTCATAGCCTTAGTAAGTTCAAAACCAAAAATTCAAGCCTGAAGTCGAAATTATCCATGTGGAATCCTAGTCCAACATATATCATTCCTGCAATGAGAGTTAGTACACCTTCTAGAACTAGTTTAGTTTATGTAATTTCGCAAAGAAAAATGCAGCAACATAAACTTCCTCCTGAATGGATGTGATGATTTTTAGAGTTTAGGTATGGTCAAGCTTAACTAAAACTAGCACTGTTTGAGAGGCAACCTAAATTTTACTTTAATGGTCTATGCAATTATTTTCTTTACTCTTATTTTATTTTTAAGATAGGTATACTTTAATTTGTTTTTGTTTTGAGTTTTAGTTGGGATAAAATGGATGTAAGGCAACACCTCATGAAGAATACAAGGAGATTCAACCTTAAAGCAAACAAGTGGGGGAGTATTTCTTTCCTTGTTCTTAATTATTTCAAAGTATAGCTTAAAATAAGTGTGGAGGAAAAGAATGCTTTCTGAACTTGATTTTGAAATCTTTACCTATTTTTGCTTCAAACCAAATTAGCATGCTAAATTCATTATGATGCAAGTTTAGTTGATATTGCATGAATTTTTCAAGATCGATTTATGTGTGATTCTAGACACCTAATTTTGTCAAGATATTTTCTTCTTTTAATCCAGGCTGGATGTTGCAATTGGGCTCAATTTTCATTTTTTAAGCCCAAAGTATAGCCCACTTTTAATACTCCGTATAAGGCCCAAAATGGCCAGATAAAAGGCCCAATCTTAAAAGCCCATTAAGAGCCCATTGTTGGTTATTAAATAATAATAATAATAATAAATATATAAATTTAAAAAATTAAGGATTAAGGATTAAAAATTAAATTAAAATTAAAAATAATAAAAATTAAAAATTAAAATCAAAGATATAATAATAGAATTATAATAATAAAAATAAAAAGTAAAAAAAAATTGGCCCAAAATAAATGGAAGCCCAAATGAGGATATGAAAATAAAAATGATAAAACCCCAAGATAGGGCCATTGAAAGAGGCCCGTTCAGTTAAGCCTTGCAAGGGCATACCATACAAGCTTATGCGAAAAAGAAATAAAACAAGACGTGGAGTGGACAAACAGAAAACGTGAAAATTTTGAGGAGAAGGCAGCGGTTATAGGGGAGAACGTCAAGAAGAAACTGACGGGGAGGAAAGGAAGGAACGAAGGAAGCAGCGCGCGCAATAACGGGGAAAGGAGGCAAGAAAGGGTGAAAAAAATTTGTTGCTGAAGGTGGACGTGCAAAGGGGGACGTGGGACGTTTTCATGAGATAAGCTGGCAGCGAAAAAAGAAGGAAAAACTGACCAAAAAGCACGACGTGAAAACGGTTGTTGAGGAAGCCATGCGGAATGTGCAAACTGTTGTTGAGGAAGTCATGCAGGTTGTGCAAAAGAAAACTGCCATGAATTGATGAATTGAGGGGCAGCAACCAGAAAAAAGGAGAAAAAAAAGAACCAGAAATAAACTGGCAGTGACCAGAAGAGGGGACTGGGTGAAAGGAAAGGTAGTAGCGCCAGGCAGAAAAAAAAAAAGGAAGCAACCAGAAAAAAGAGAAAAAGAACCAGAAAAAACTATCAGTGACCGAAAGAGGGAGGAAGTAGAACAGAAAAAGGAACCAGTAGCGCCAGGCAGAAAACAAAAACAGAAAGAAAAGCAGCAAAAGCGCAGAAGCCAGGAAAACTGCAGGAAAACAAATAGAAGAAAAGGAAGTCACGTGCAGAGAAGCAGGAGAAGCCAGCAAAAAGAAAACCCGAGCAGAAGAAAGCAGAAAACGTGAAAAAAGAAGAAAAAGCAGACGAGGACGGAGGCAGCAAAGGAGAAGGCTTTCGGAAGAGGGGACAATTAAAACAGAAATTGGAATATTCGATTACTGCTTCTGGTGAACGAACAGAAAGTACGTATGCAGGTCTTCGCCAATAGCATTTTTTCTCCTTATCTGTACTGTTGTTTTTTCTTCTTCCTTTCTACATTAGGTTGCTTGCTGCAAGTAGAAGTTCCCATTTTCGAAGTATGTCTTCTGGTTTTAGCGATACAAAGAAGTTTTGCTTGTTTTGTGCGTGAAAACCGAAAGATATGTGGAAGCATATGTAGGAAAGGTTTATGGAAGTTATATAGGACTGCTTAAAATTACTGTGTATTCTTATCAAACTTCGTTTTACTATAGTGGGAACTTAGGGTCTTTCATCTTGGGTTTGTATCAGGTGAAAGGAAACTTCTTTATTTTTTTTAGGAAGTAAAATCACTTAATATAAGGGAAGGAATCATAGAGGGTTTGGAGGAAGAATACTGTTTTCTTTTGGTTTCATTTTCATCTATGATAAGGTTGGAAGTTCTCCCTGTTAGATTTTTTAAAAATCCATGGTTTCTTGTTCATGCTTTAGGTATGGTTATTCATGCAAGGCATTTCATGGTTACAAAAACATAATAATAATAATAATTAATAGAATGAGAATCTCGCAAAGACAAAGGAGAAAGTCCAAGAATTAAAACCCTCAAAGCTTACAAAACTCTGACAAGGGACTGTAGTTCTCGAGAATCTTGTCGTGTAGTTTTTTGGTTTGAAAAAAAAAAATAATAATAAATCCAAATAATATATAATAGTAAAAATTTAAATCATATGAATCGATAGTTTTTTGCATCATTTTGGTTATTATTTTTACCAATATATAATATTTTTGGCTTATGTTTGATTTTGGTTTTTTGATGGCTTTGCATAGGTGTTTATATTGTTTTTTTATTATATTCATGCATCCTAATTGTTATTTGCAATTTTAAAATCTCCCAAAAAGAATAATAAATAATAAATACTAGAAATAAATAATAATAATAATAATAATAAACTTTTTAATTTCTCTACCTGGACGTTGGAGGGAATGAAAAAAATCATATTTTAAAAAACTAATAGGTAATTTGGTCTAAATATAGGGGAATTATTAAATACTAAAAATAAAGTAATAAATAATAAATAGTTTTTAAATGAAAAAGAAATTTTAAATATGTGTATAAATAAAAAATTCAATTTTTCAAAAAAATCATAAAAAACGAGCTTGCTCTGAAAGTTTATCTAAATGTTAGATATTTTTATAGAGGCTCATAAATTTATAAAATTAAAACCCTAAATCAAAACCTTAAAATCAAAACCCTAAAATTAAAACCCTATGGTCAAAACCCTAAATAAAATCCTAGGATCGAAACCCTAAATAAAACCTTAAAATCAAAATCTCAAGTGAAACCCAAAACTCTAAATCTTAGGTAGAATTTGAATCCTAGTTCTTCGTTAAAAACCCAAACTCATTTTAAATTTTAAAGATTCGTATGAAAATCTTTTTATGAAATAATTTGTCCTGAATGCAACTAGATGATGAGATATTTAGAAAATTTTATTTCATTAAGGATTTTCATATATTTACATAACTTAAAATAAAAATTTGAATAAATAAATAAATAAATAATAATAAAATAAGATTTTAAATATAAATAGTCGCACCCAAACTCTACCTAGAGGTTGGAGAGTCCAAGTGGTCTCCTTATATTTAAAAACTCAATTCCTAAATTCACATTTTATCATCATTTGCATGTGTCTCATTTTTAGATTAATATATTTATAATGCATATATATATATATATATGCTTATTGTAACTATTGGTGATTAATATTAATTTTTTAAACAAATAATATTAAAATAGCATTTCGTGAAATATAATTGTTGGTACTTTGCCTAGATGTTAGAAAGTTGTCAATAATTATCATTTACAAATAATGTTATTTTTTTAAAGGAATGATATGATAAATCTTAGATGAAAAGGCTATTTTTTAATTCTTCCTTTATGTCAGGGAATTTGAAATTATTTCTTTAATCTAAAGATTTTCATAATATTCCTAAATAAAAATTTTCTTTAAATTAATTTTCTTTCTAAAAGATGAGGGCAATTATAATTAAATTTTATATAGAAACCATTTTTATCCAAAATTATAAATAGCACATAGTTAATTGGTACCAAATTTGTGGGCATTGTGGCAGTGCTATTATTTCCCCACACGTAACTAACTCTTGAACCCAATCTTGTTTTGGTAGACTAAAATTGTCTTTTTAATAAATTTTAAACTCATTTTATTGTTTTATTAAAAGGATAAATTTTTGGGAGGCCAATCATACCTTAAAAGAGGTTGGTGGTGACTCTTCATGTTTTTCACAATTTTAAATTTTTACGTCTAGTGATCAAGTCTTTGGACTGATATGTTATGACCATGATATTAAGATAAGTATAAATGTAGTGAAGCACGAAATAAGTTCATGACTATGTTTTTCTTTGGAGTGTGATTTTTATGTATATGCTTTTATTCTTGATTTATCAGATGCATTAATTTTTGTGAAAAGTTTGTGGATAATAAGTTGCATATATAATTGAAGTAAGAGTATGATTTTAAAATTTACCTACTCAACCCTTAAGGTAAAATTTTAGACTATACTTAATTCAAGAGATGATTTAGGCATTCCTTGGATCGTTTGAGCCTTTTCAAGCCCACCTTTGTTGATGCATCCTAAGTACCTTTATTTTTTAGCCTTTTATTGTGTCCTTTCCTTTGTTTGTTTAGCCGCATTAATAAGCCTAAATCTTTTTTTTTATATAATTTATCCCTTTTTGTTGTTTTCCCCTAACCCAAGTGCTTATACATGTTTTGGACATATATATTTGGGAGGTAAGGAGGCATAAAGAAATAGAAAACAAAAAGAAAATGCTCAGCTAAAACAAAAAATGAATTAGACAAAGCTTAAACAAAAAGCTGAAAATGGCTTAGTGAAAAAAAATTTGCCAAAAAAAATAAAACATGCCTCAAAGTCTTGAAAGTTCAAAAGTTCTTAAAGTTTCAATATTAAGTCCAAGAAATTCAAGGAAGTAAGCAACAAGGGTTATGAGCCTAAAATTTTCTTTTTCCTACCTTGACCCAAGACTTACGTTACAAGCCTAAAAGACCTTTTGATCTTGAGTCAAGTATGTAAGTCTAACATTAGTGGGAAGGGAAGAGGAAAGCAATCCTATAAAGTATATGCTATCTTTAAGTTGATATGTGATGATGTATTTGCCATTCTTTTTACTTAAATTATATGTATGGATTGGAGATGGAATAATTTCATATGCATGAAAATTTTATGAGATTGAAAGCTTACTTTTTAAATAAGCTTCTTATGAATCTATGTTTGTAATTATCTTTGTATTATGCTATAGTACATGATTGAGAATTTGTTCAATTTTTGACTTTGTGCATATGTATATTGATTTTTAGTGATGTTAATTTAAGAGTTTTGCTTGATGACAAGCAAAGGTTTAAGTGTGAGGGTATGATAACACTTAAATATATAGTGATTTTCAAGTTCATTTTAATTGAAAAACTTTAAAATTTGATTGAATTTGGTGTTTTTAATGCTTGTTTGCTTGCTCTATAGGTTTTCTACTTCGAGTAGAATTTTTACTCATTTTCATGTAAGAGATCATGCAAAATTAAGACAAGTAATATTTTTGTAAAATTCAACCAAGTATGTAAAGAATGGAACTGAATTTGACTTGAAGTAGGAATTATGATGGCATGATAACTTTCACATCGGTTTAGTTTTCCCATTCATAAGAGGGCTTACCATGCATATGTGATAATGGAAGAGTTTTGATCAAGAAAGGACTCCAAAGCATTTAGACAATAGAGATTTTGTTCAACCATGACTCTTTTGATCTTCATTTAAAGAGTTGTATTTCAAGAATGATTTGTGCAAATATAAATCTCACCAGTTTGGATTGAAAGCAACATGCTCTTAGAATTCAAAGCTAGCTAAATACATTAAGTAAGCAAGATCAAGATGAAAGCCAATCAAGATCAACGTCCAAGATTGCATTTCAAGAGGCATGAATGGCCAAGACTCTTTCAAACCTAAAAGACCTATGTTCGGCCAACACTTATGGATCAAGATAAAGTTTTATTTTTTGTTGTTTTGATAAGATTAAACTTGTATGCTTAATCTCTACCCCTTAGCCAAACCTACATCTATAAATAGGGAGGCTAGTTCTTGAAACACACACCACACATTCCTTTCTTCTTTTCTCTTTTTGATTTTTCTCTAGTCTCTTTAGATTTTTAGTTCTTTTTCTAAGTTTTCTTTGTATTAGGCTAAGGTGACAGATTAGCATTACAAAAACTTTTGATTTCTTAGTTCTTTATATTTAATTCAAGTATTCTTTCTTTTCAAAATTTCTTTGTTTTCAGCTACAAGTTAATTCAAAGCAATCTTTTGTTTTCTTAAGTTTTTTTATGGTTTATGATTTTCCCCATTGTTGATTTCTTAAATACAAAGCTTTTGGTTTATGTAATTTTTGTTTTCCTTGCTTCTTTCTTGCTATTATAACTTTGGCAATCTTAAGCTTCCATATTTTTCAAGTTTTCAAATCTTGGTTTTTAGGTCTAATATTATTCGACTAAATCTAGCGCTTGCCAAGTGACAGTTGGTTAAGTAGATCTAGGCCTATACAATATTTCTTTCAATCTTTATTTACATTCCTTTGAAATCAGTCAAAGTCTTCATTGGTGAAGTTATAAGAGTTTGGTTTATCAATTTTGGTACTTGTATCCACCTAACAATTAAATTCTATAATTCTCATGAGAACAATACTTTACTTCACTCACTATTATTACTTGATGTGATCCGTGCACTTGTAGGCATTACAAAAATAAGCAATCAAGATGCAAAAAGGTTATTCAAATAGTCTATGAAATACAATAAAGCCTGATTTGAGTTCACTTTGTACTAGTGACATTTAAACCACTAAATGCCTTTGAAAAGGCACAAAAATACCTATTTTAGGCTAGGTTTTCTATAGTAAACAAAGCCTAAGATAATTCTTTCTATTTTAAAGGTACATGAGAGAGAAATTTGATGATTGTCAAAGTAATTTTCATCACCTTTCAAATGTGTTCTTCCATCTATATTTATATAGAATGAAACCAATGATTGTGACCTTTTAATAGTGTTGTTTCCATTAACAAATTGTTCTTTCATTAAGGAAAAATCATTATGAATAATTATAGTTATAATTATTTACCTTTTATTAGTGAAAGATCACTTTATGAATGAGTATATCTCATTCCAAAAGAAACCATTTTTTTTAATAGAATAAACAAGATTTTTGAACTAGAGTATTCGGATGCTTGACCAAGCATTTGAATGCCTTTTGTATTTTTCTTCCAAAACACTTTTCTAAAGTTGAAAAGTCGACTGCTTTGACTAGGGCAATCAACTGCCCCCCGAATAGAAAGTCAGCATTCGAAAGCAAATTTTGATCATCCAAATATCCTACCTGGAAGTCACAAATACAAAGCTAACATTTGATTGCCCATGTTTAGTCATTCGAATGCTTTAGCTTGAACTCATGTATATTAGCTCTTCCATGCCTCCCAAGTGTGTTTCAGGCTTCTCTTATCTTTGGTTTCTCATTTCCTTAGTTAAATATCATACTTAACTAAACATCTTTCACTATTTTGAAAATATTTCCAACAAGCTCCCACCTTTTTTTCAAAATAGAGCAAGTCAAATATTTTAAAAAAATTCCTGATTTAAAACCTTTGATTTAGTTATAAGGTGCTGAGCTAATCAAAATTATATGGCAAAACTATTATTTTTAAGAAATAATTTTATGTAATTAGTATACACTAAATCACAAATAAGCTTTCACACCTCAACAAAAGTCATTTAGCAATACTTGACACAATGTCACTAACTATATGCCCTGTATCTTTTCATAAGTGCTTCAGAGGCAAGCCTTTAACTCTTAGAAATAACACCACTTCTATTCATATAGGTGAAGTCCATAAAAATGCCACTGTATAAGGCCTTCTAACAGTTTATTTACATGTTATGGGTCCATTAAGAGTTATAACTCAACCTCCCCCTAGAACATACAGTTTCAAGTACTTATCAACCTTGGGATGATGTATAAAATTAATCTACTTTCAGTCATATTCAAATGATGTACTTGGACTCGTTAAAACTAAAGACAAATCTCTTATTAAGCATGAAGTTGAGGTTTCATCATGTGTGATTTAGTTATTGGGGTTAAGTCCCATCCCTTTTAAAAGTCTAAACATAATTTTTTTACAACTCTTTTTGTCAAAGGATTTGTTTTCTTTGGCTTGACAAAGTATATGGTGCACACCGCTTATCATATTTTGATACATAGTGTCATAAGGTATAAATCCATAGACCTATAGCTAGACTTCATAAGAAGAGTTGCTACCAATCTTTTTTATTTATGTGTGATTTGCCACCTAATTAATCTATCCTTTTAAGGAGCTCCTAAGCTTGACTAAGGGTCCATAAAGAATAGGCTCTGGTCTACTAATTAGAATAGGGTTCAAGAGTTTAGTTACATATGGGGAAGGTTATAATATTCCCACATACCCATCTAGAGAATGGTACCAATTTATTTTAAATTATCCTAAGGTCTTGATTTGAATGACCTTCTATTAACATTTAAATATTGGAAATAACTTTTAAAATTCTCCATCAATCTCGCAGAATTCTTAAAAATACTTTCTCACCTCAGAGAGTATTCAAGAATCTCATTTATTTTCTTAAATAAACTTTGTCATTGAAAAGCTTAATTAATTTATTTTATTATTGGAAAATTTTTGTTTTATTGAAAATATATCTAATTCTTCCACCATTTGGGCCAAAATCAGAAATATTTTCTCACCTAGAAATGTCTTAGATAATCATCCATTTGGGATTACTAAGAATTTCATTCTTAAAATTTATTTTTTATTTTACAAGTTTTGTTTATTATTATTATTTTTGGCTTGGAAATGAATGCGATTACTTTTATTGAAGTTTCCTTTAAATCATTCCATCATTTAGGTTAGATTTAGAGAAATTTCTTACCTAGAGATTTATTAGAAAATTTACCATTTGAAATTTCTAATAATCTTATCATTGGGTAATAGTTAATTCAATCCCAAAATTTTATTAAAATTATTTATGTTTTTTTTTTAATTTGAAAATAAATATTAATTATTATTATTGAAACTTATTTAAAATTTTCCTCAATTTGGGTCAAATTTAGAAAGATTTTTCACTTAGAAATTTTTAAAAAGAAAAAAAAATCAACCATTCTTGATTTCTAAGAATTTCATCATTGGAATAATATCATAATTGAAAATATTTTTATTCAAATTATTATTTTTTAATTATTAACTAATGTTTCTAAATCATAAAATATATCCTTAATCTAAATTTAACAAAATAAAACAAGTGAAAAATAGATAAATAAATGCTAAAAAAAATGCAATACCCAAATTCGATTAAGATCCAAATCAACAATCAACTTAGGTTGACTTTTTTTGGGCTTGATTTGATCATAATAGGTTACCTAGAATGGGTCATGGAATAGAGTTGACCCAAGTCAATTGGTTAATTCTTAAAACTAGTATTTTTTACCAAGTCAATAAGCCTAAGTCATTTGTTTCTGGCCACCCCACTTTTTTATTCTTTTTCCTTCCAACAAATGCAAACATGGCTGGTCACTCTTCTTTTCTAAAACTTTCGATGTTGTGACTTGAATCTGCCAACAACAAGTCTCTTGCCATTCCAAGCAGTAGGGAATTCTTCCCAGCCTCCTCCTCTTTGCTTTTCTTCTCTTTTTTGACTTTTTCAACCTAACAACCACTCTACCAGCAACACCTTCCTTCCATTTTCGATCCAATAGTGTCATCCTTTCTATCATTCTCTTTCTAGCGGTGTCGTTCCATTTTGCACTTGCCTCTGCTTAAATAGAGGATAGTCTCGATTAAGAAAAAGATGGAGATCAAATCTGATTCTTGATTAAGCTCTATCTAATCTTCTTTTCTTTTAAAGTTTTGTCAAATAAAACTTAATCTTCAAAGCTTGATCCAAATCAAGTTTTCAAGAT
The DNA here is from genome assembly GCF_002303985.1 of Durio zibethinus. The sequence goes on from NW_019168026.1 coordinate 6,837,454, forward strand.
CCTCCGATCCTAACTTTCTTTTCATTTTTTTTATTTTAAAATTTTTAAACTAAAAAGATAAATAAATAATAAATAAAATAAAATGAATTTTAAACCCCAGACAAAATGAGGTGTCTACAACTACCTCACTTTGTGCATTTTTTGTGAAACAAGAATGGTGTAAAGACATAGACACCTATTATGTTCAGATGTGACTTAACAATAATTACAAAATCTCAAAACTTTAAAAATTCACAATTTAAAGTATTCAAAAATTTCATAATCTGACATTTGTAATTGAAACTCAAAAATTCACAATTTGAGTTCAAAGAATCACAATTCAAAGATTTGCAAGATTTTCAGATTCACAAGAATTTTTAGTTTCATAAGAATTTTCAGATTCGCAAGGATTTTCAAGTTTGCAAGAATTTGATTATCAAAATTTTAGATTTGCAAGAACTTAGATTCACAAGAATTTTTAGTTTTGCAAGACACAAAGATTCACAAGAACTCAGATTTGCAAGATTTTCAATTTTGCATTTGAAATTCATATCCAAAGTTTAATTCAAAGAATCGTAAGAACTCAAATTCACATCAAAATTACTAGGCTCACAACCAACATTTAAAACATATAAAGATTTACATTATAAAATGTTAACGATTCACACTAAAAAAGTTAAAGATTTTATTTGAAAAACATTAGAGATTCACTTCCAAGATTTCAAAGTTTTTGATTAAAAAATTTTAGTGTTTCACATCCAATATTCCTCATTTAAAAACTTTAGGATTTCATCCAAAATTTCAAAGCTTCTCATTCAAGTTCAAATATTCACATTCGATAACTTTTAGAGTTTCACATTTAAATTCAAAGGTTCTCATTTAAAACTCAAAAACAAAGATTCTTATTCAAAGATTCTCATTCAAAGATTATGATTTAAAACTTAAAGATTTTCACTTAAAACTCAAATATTCTCATTTAAAATTTTTAAAGATTTTCATTTAAAACTCAAAGACAAAGATTTTCATTCATAGATTCTTATTTAAAACTCAAAGATTCTTACTTAAAACTCAAAGACAAAGATTCTCATTCAAAGATTCTCATTTAAAACTCTTTAAAGATTCTCATTTAAAACTCTAAGGTTCTCACTTAAAACTCAAAGATTTTCATCATTTTTAACATTAAAAATGCTCCTTTAAAAGGCTCACCGACTTTAGAATTCTAAATGTTTTCCTCATAAAACATATTTCCATTTGAGGATTCCTAACCTTATCTTAAAAAGCTTTCCTGAAAAAGTTCAAAATTTCTTATCATGAAAATACTCTATCTTTCATCAAAGTCAAAATTTTGTATATAAAGAATGTCATGATAATGATGAAAAATTTTTTTAATGATGCAAATGTAATAGTCTATATTCTCACAATAATGCAAATGCCATACTCTAAACCATGATTCAAATGTTCACTGCACAATACAAGTGCATAACTAAACCAAATTTTTAAATATTCACCAAATTATCTACATGTATTGTTTAAACTACAATGCAAACATAATGCATGTGATGCAAATGTCACTAACATTAATGTCATGAAATTCTAATTAGTTATGGTAATATGGTTCTTAAGACTCCACCAGCACACATTTCTTTTCTAGCATCTTAGCACTAGCTATTTTAGAATAAATTTTGTCAACTGATCCACATTATTCCCATCATCTAATCACAACTCACAAGTTATGTCATCCAATCCATCACCATATTCATCATTTTCTCATCCCAGGTTTTTTCCATCTTTTCATTTTCCTTTTGCCTCATAGATTTTTTTTCAAAGGAATGCAAAAATCTTTTATGAACATTATCATTCATTAATTATCATTTCAAATCATGAAAAATATAATGCAATCATACTTTTTCTCAATTTATTCTGGGGATGTAAAAATAAAATAGTACGAGGTGAATTGAGAAAAAGGTAATCAATATAAGAATGAGTCTACTATGAAAATAAATAGGCGAAGGAATAAATTCAAAGTATGTCTTTGGGGTATATGAATGGTATAACAATATCCAAACAATGAATATTCAGACAATTTTTAAAATTAATCTAGAATTCTTTTTCAAAAACTCATTCCATTGACTTTTGAAATCATTTTGAACTCATCAAACTTTACCCTAGCTTTGAAGGATCTTTAGCTATCTTTGACTACCCATTCAACTCTCAATTCAAATGTTTTTCTACCCAAATCGCCCTTTCGGGTTTTCAATTTAAGTTTCATTTTCTCTCATTTTTTTCACATTTCTCATTTTTCACATTTTTCACATTTCATTTTCTCTCTTTTTCATTTTTTACATTTTTTTCCTTTTTTTTAACTTCATCCATTATTGATATCACCCACACATTAATTTCTAAAACATGAGAACATAGTATGATTCCATTACTCCATCATAAGCATGTCTTAGCTCAACATATGATCATTTAATTTGAGCATTTACATTTGATCAAAATAGACTTTTAAGGGTTATAATGTAGGCTATGATGAGGGGTCATGAAAGAAATGGATAAAATAGGCTCAAAACATATGTTTAAAATGCTCAAAACTAAAGGATCATTATTCATCATGTGATACAACTTGGTAGTTTGCCACGTTCCACATCATTTCACTAATTTCATTTTTCATTCATCTTATTCCTCACAAAATGATTCTCATTATTTTACCCCAAATTATTTATGGCATTCATTTTTTTCTTGTTCGTATAAAAAGGTTATTATTTCTTTTTTTTTTTTAGTCTCTATTTTTGAGACCTTTTGTGATCTTTTACCTCTTTCTTTTTTCAAGTAGGTTCTTCTCAAAATTTGCCCCTAGTATGGAGAGTGATCATTGGTTGAGGTTCTTTAGAAAAAATCTTAATAGGCTCAAAAAGGATAACAATGAATGGTTTTATGAATAGTAAAAGAAAGATAGCCATTTTTCATCTCAAATGTGAATGCTTTCTTTGAAAATCATCTATTGAACAAAGATAAACTCACAGATCATTATAAAAGACTGCATATCTTCAAGACATATATATTTTATATCTGCTTATAGATTGTTTCTTTTACTCAAATGGTCTCCACAAAATGAACTTTATCACTGTGAATGAGTTTTCAAAATTAAATCCTAAAATTATTATTATCATTGTCTAAACATTCATCATTTACAATTTAAGAATAGGAATAAAAAGACATAGGAAATAACAAGGCATGGAATAATGGCTTGGATGAAAGAGAAAATGTAATGAAATGAATCAACTTGCCTTTTTATTAAAATGATAAAAAAATGAAATCTTATTACATAAAAAAAATCCTAACATTGTTCTAAATGAAATTCCAAAATGACAAGCAATTTCTAACCAATCTTAACATCATTGTCTTTCTCAAAATTATGCCCATGTGGGATCAAGGGAAGGGTTTTTATTGACATCTGGCCTTTTTGATTTGTTGAAGCTCACTAAGCCTTTTCGGAACAAACTTTGCACCTTGTGTTTGAAAACAGGGCAAGGTTCAATAGAATGACCCATGTTCCCATTATGGTAATCACATGTGGCATTAACATCATATCATTTAGGATAGGGTGGTTTCAATGGTTATAGAATAACTAGAGATATCAAGTCATTCTTGACTAGTTCTGGGAATAATTTAGTATAAGTCATACAGATAAGATCAATGTAGACCCTTTCTTAGTTATTTCAAAATCTTTTCAAACCACTTTCTTAGTTGTCAAGTCTTAAAGCTAATTGAGTAATATGACTAGACCCATATACAGGTACTTGAAAAGCTAATTAGTAGTTTTATGGGTAAGCTGGTTATGGATATGATTGGTAAGGGGCTTGCATAATTTTATTAACTACGAGGTGGTAAACAAGTTGAACAAGTGGTGGATATGGAGCATAGCTTCTAAATTGTTACTTATCAAAATTCATAGCTTAAGCTTCGATTTCTTTCTTTTTAGGCAACTTTTTTTTCTTTGTCTTAGTGGTATCTTTTTTCTTAAGCTTGCCACTTTTTATGGCAATTTCAATCATTTCTCCTTAGATCACCATATCAGTGAAGTTCTTTATTGCATTCCCTATCATCTTTTCATAGTAAGGAGCTTTTAAGGTACTAACAAACAATATCATGGTCTCTTTTTTAGTCAGAGTGGTTGGACTTGAGTAGCCATAACTCTCCACCTCTGAGCATATTCTTAGAAAGATTTTGTGGCCTTCTTCTCTATGCTTTACAATGAGAGGCGATCTGAAACCAAGTTTATGATTTACCAGTATTAGGTGATGAATGCCTTTGTCAATTTCTTTCATGAGGTAATGCAAGTTTTATCCAATTGGATTTACCATCCAGTAGTAGAACCAGTAAGACTGTTTTAGAATACATACATCAATAGTTTCTCATTACTTATGAAAGTAACCATTTTTCAACAATATATGGTAACATAAGTCATTGGACATTTTGTACCATCGTATTTCTCAAACTTTTTAACCTTGAATTTCAACAAGATCACCGCATCTAAAACTAAGCAAAGGTCAGTTGTATCCATTGAGCCATAAAAATCTATCCCCTTAACTGCTCATAAAATTTCCTCGAGCTTGTTCATCTTTTAATTAGCATTTGAGCCCTCTAAAGTCTCTACCACCTTTGGCCTCAGTTTTTATTTCTCTTCTAGATCATTCAAGTTAGGGACTTGTATTGATTATTTTCCCTTTTTCCTAAAGACAGGATTGGCATAACTCCAAAAATGCCCCTAAGTTGATGCAAAAGGCTTTTCAAGGTAGGTATATCCTACCGGGCATGAGAATTGTTACGAAAGAATACATTGTGTGGACTGAACCTGATATAGGCCATAACTAAAAGGATAATGAGGATGAACAACATCCTATGATGGATGGTTTTGTAAGCTAGCATCTTCTTCTACGACATTCCCTTTGTTCAACTTGTTTAGGACTTCTAAAATTTTACTCAACTCCTCCTTAAGTTTTTCTTAGACCTTCTCTATTTTTTCTAGACAATTTGTATTTTTTATTCCATTTGCTTGGCTCGAGCTCTAGTGTTGTACTGATGGTGAATAGGTTGAAGTAGATTCTTAGATAATAGAGCCATCTTTGAACCTCATACCATAATTAGCATACTTATATTACTAAATGTCTAAGTAAAGAAGCTTTTTAACCTAACTTTTTTAAGAATCCTATATATAAGAATGTATGAATGCATTGAATACTTGACATAACAAACTATGATTCATAAACACATAAATGTATTTACAGTAGTGTATGAATGCATATACTGATGTTTGTAACATCATGATGCATGAATGAATACATATATTAGTGATGATGGATTAAAACATAATATACAACATACAACAACTTAACTATAAATAAGGATCAAATAACATTTGTCATGAAGTTGATATGAACAAAGCTCAAAAGGCCTACTTATATGTCTTAACTAGGGTTACATTCTAATGATGGATAGATAAGGCTCTAACTTAAGGTTGGCCTATTAAGTGTAAATTATATGTAGGGCTAATTGATTTTACCACTAAAAGTTTCCAAATTGTTCCTTACATCATTGTCCATCACAGACTAGTAAGGCATTCCATTCCTTACCCATCACAGGCTACCAATGGAAAGCATTCAATTTGAGTAGGAGTATTTCACTAGCCAATGTGGAGATTATCATCTCACGAGAGCAAAGATACTTTACTCCTTCCTAAGAGAGATGGAGCTTAGGTATAGAACTCATATAATGCAAATGCACGTGATAGTGTGTGTGAAAGAACACATATATCTTTATTTTCCATTTTCACCAACCAAGTCAAAGAATAAAAATAAATGCAAACAAAAATGATGAATAATTTAAGATCAGTCAAACCAAAGATTAGGATAATTCAAATTAATTAATGACCTGACTCTTAGAATCCCTAGTAGAGTCGTCAAATTGTAATAAGGTATAGATTCATAGACCTATAGCTAGATTTAATAAGAGGAATCGCCACTAATCTTTTTTATCTATGTGTGATTAGCCACCTAATGAATCTATCTTTTTAAGGAGTCCTAAGCTTGACTAAGGGTTCTTAAAGAATAAGTTCTAGTTTACTAATCAAAAAGGGTTCAGGAGTTCAATTACATATGGGAAAGATTATAGCACCTCCACATGCCTATCTAAAGGATGGTACCATTTTATTTTTAATTATCTTAAGGTCTTGATTCAAATAATCTTCTATTAACATTTAAATATTGAAAATAACTTTTAAGATTCTCCATCAATCTAATAAAATTCTTTAAAATACTTCCTCCCTTTAAAAGTATTCAAGAATCTCATTTTTTTTTAAGAATAAAAAGCTCTGTCATTAGAAAGCTTAATCAATTTTATTTTTTTATTGGAAATTTTTTGTTTTATTGAAAATATATCTAATTCTTCCACCATTTGGGCCAAAATTAGAAATATTTTATTATTTAAAAATGTCTTAGATAATCATCCATTTAGGATTACTAACAATTTCATTCTTGGAATTTATTTTTTATTTTTCAAGTTTTGTTTATTATTATTATTTTTGGCTTAGAAATTAATGCATTACTTTTATTGAAGTTTCCTCTAAATTATTCCACCATTTAGGTTAGATTTAGAGAAGTTTCTCACCTAAAGATTTATTAAAAAATTTACCATTTGAAATTTCTAATAATCTCATCATTAGGTAATAGTTAATTCAATCTCAAAATTTTATTAAAATTATATATGCATTTTTTTTGTAATTTGAAAAAAAAATAAATTAATTATTGTTATTGAAACTTATCTAAATTTTTCCTCCACTTGGGTCAAATTTAGAAAGATTTCTCACTTAAAAATTTCTTTAAAAAAAACAATCATTCTTGATTTCTTATAATTTTATTATTGGATTGAAAATATTTTTATTCAAATTATTACTTTTTAATTATTAACTATTGTTTCTAAATCATAAAATATATCCTTAATCTAAATTTAACAAAATAAAGCAAGTGAAAAATAGATAAATAAATGCTAAAACAAAACAAAACAAAACAAAAAAGAAAATGCTATACCATAATTCAATTACGATCCAAGTCAACAATCAACTTGGGTTGACTTTTTTGGTGCTTGGTTTGATCACAATGGGTTGCCTAGAGCGGGTTGTGGAATAGAGTTGACCCAAGTGAATTGGTTAATTCTTAAAACCATTTTTTTTACCAAGTCAATAAGCCAAGTCATTTGTTTCTGGCCACCCCACTTTCTTATTCTTTTTCCTTCCAACGATGCAAATAAGGTTGACCATTCTTCCTTTCCAAAACTTGTAATGTTATGACTTGAATCTGCTAATAACAAGTCTCCCACCATTCAAAGTAGTAGGGAGTTCTTCCTAGCCTCCTTTTCTTTGCTTTTCTTATCTTTTTTTACTTTTTCAACCCAACAGCCACTCTACCAGTAACAACTTCCTTCCATTTTCGATCCAACAATGCCATCTCTTCCTATCATTCTCTTCCTAGTAGTGTCTCTCCTTTCTACACTTGCATTTGCTTAAATAGGGGATAGTAATGGTTAAGAGAAAGTTGGAGATCAAATCTAATTTCTAGTTAAGGCATATCAAATTTTATCTTTTTAGAGTTTTATCAAATAAAACTTAATCTTTAAAGCTTGATCTAAATCAAGTTGTCAAAAATCTCTGATCCTGTTGTCAAAAATCTCTGATCCTAACTTTCCTTTTGTTTTTTTAAAAAAATTTTAAAATAAAAAGATAAATAAACAATAAATAAAATAAAATAAATTTTAAACCCCAGACAAAATAGGTTGTCTACACATAGCTATGCTTTAACCAATGTGTTTAGATTTTTATGTGAATGACTTTTAGTCTTGGATAGAGCAACTATCATAATAAACTTGTAGGACATTGGATTAGGTCCTAAAGAAATTATAACTTTTACTTTATTCCCTTGCTAGTGTTGTATCCTTGCATAATAATAGATTTCGTTTAGAATCCTTAAATATAATGAGATTGAAAACTCACTTGTCATATTTAATTCCCAGTCACATTCATAACAATTTGCTTTTGTAGAAACTTTTTGATACTTTTATTTGTTCTTAGTCATACCAAACATGTTGAATGACTATATCATTTATTTGTATGATATCATAAGCCAAAATTACCTCATCAAAGGTGATGCCATTTTTTAAGAGTTTAGTTTAGTTCAATTAAGAATTAAACTTATCGACACACTTTACAACTTTTTCTTGTAAACCATAACTATTTAGCTTATTCCATATAAACCCTTTTTGTCTTAATCTACCTTTTACAATCATGCAAATTCGACATCCTTTTGTGAATTTAACACAATAAGCATTAATTCTTATTCCAATGTATATAATCATTCCATATTTGTGTAAATTCTCTTAACAAATATTTTGCTTTAGTCTTGTCCATAGTCTTATCAACTTTTATTTCTATGAAATTTATTTACAACCTATTGGTTTGCAATGAAGGATATTAAGTCTACTAACAATTTTATCAACCATAATTGTATTACAATCATTTATAATCTCTTCCTACAATGATACTCCTTGAGACAACATTTGTCTCATCAAAGCATTAAAATTAACTTTTATACTAGCAATTTATATATGTTTATATACAACCGCATTTGTTTTTTAAAAAGTATCATTTAGAAATTTGAGTCATATGATTCATTTATTCTTTTTAACAAGAAACTTTAATCATATATTATTTTACTTTTCAACTTTTTATTCCAAGATCTTTATATTTGTCAATTTAGAAGATTTCTTTTTAAGTTTATATGAACTTCTTGGAGCAATTTCTTTAATTTGAGAAATTATCTCAAGTCTTTAGGTTCAATTACATTATAATTTAGTCTTTGAATTCCTTATTGTGTGCATAATGCACTTAAATCCTTTGTAATTTCTTTTTCATAGGTTTTGAAAATCTATATTATTGGTCAATGTTTCCAAACCGTCGGATATCTTAGATTTGTTTTATATCTTTCAAAATTCTTAAGGATAACTTGTACCCTTTGTTTGGAACTTTATTTTGATAATGACATGAAGTCATTATTCTTTTACCTTATGACCTAATCTTTTAACCAAAAGTTTAGATATTATCTTAACCATATTGGTTAACATTCATTAAGTATTCAATCACACCGAAAAAGTGTTACATTTCATTCAGTAAACTTCTATAATTAACATTTATCTCCTACTATTAAACTTAAACAATTGAATAATGCATTTAATCTCATGATAAAATATCAAGCATATATAATATATCATATTTATTATGCATTTAATAACCATAGCAAAAATAATCAACAATAGAAGTTATATAATCATCTTTTCCCTTTACGAGTCCATAGCTATGTAAATTATTCTAAATTGATTCAAGCATTTTATAACATGATTGTTCATTAAGAAAACAAATCCTAAACTTGTTATTAAGCATGTAAATTTTTTCAAATTTATTATCTAAACTTGCTTAATCATAAAATCATTTAAAACATGCTAAATCGTATAATTTCATGCATATAATCAATTTAGATATCTTAAGTAACTCATTTATAAATAAAATGTTAAAATAATTTGCCTAACAATATCAAAGTAAACAAATATTTTATAAATAACATGTTAAAATAATTTGCCTAACAATATCAAAGTAAACAAATATTTTAACTTGTCCTTTCCTTTTATACATAATCCTTTTCAAGGTATATTCCATATTTGGACAAAACAAATTTGTCTTTGTCACCAATATTAACTTGAAACCAACCTTAATCATACTATAAATTATAAATTATAAATTTATATTGTTTTATCTTTTGTTTCAAAATGAAGGAAATCCATTGTTACATTTCTTGGTATATATTGTTAGAATACTTTGATTAATTCTTGCTGCCATATTTTGCAGCACTTGACTTTATTCACCATACAAAACTAATCATATTATTCATATCTTGTAACAAAGTTTAACTTTGTTGTCATTGGTGCATTTTCTTTCTTTAAGAAAAAGTATCAATTATTTTCATATAATGAAACATGTACCCTTTTACTTTACTATGAATTTATTTAAAGCCTTTTTCTTTGTGAATTATAATAGACTGGCGCTTACTCCATCCCATGAATATTTGATGATGGTAGTCATTTGTTCTTTGTGGTACTAATTTTTTTTAGAAGACTACACACAAATATTTCTAAAGATACTTTTCATTATCTGAATAATTAATTTCTTGAAATCTTTATCACATGATGATGGAATTTTATAAATTATTGAAGACAACATTGACTTAAGAAAATCCATCTTAAATAACATGCAATTATTACCATATAATATGTTTAAATGTAACAACTAGTATATCATATAACTATGCTTATAATCAATAAGTAAATCAAACTTATCTAGTATATCCCATGGGTCATATTTATGTTTATGCTTGTAATTTAAAACTTTAACTAGCACACATCTAATTAGAATCAAACCAACACTCAAAGATCTCATAATCTTGAGTGATAATAGTCCTTGGTTGTCTATGAAATTGAAAAAGATCAAGACCCAAGCCATTCAAGTGTTTGGCCTCTAAAAGTGATTCATATAACAACTCTTATCGAAACTTTCATAAGGTAGGACTCTAATCTCATGCTAGTAAGTGTTTAATTTTACAAATTAATCAAGAAACCAATCTTTATCTTGGTTGAATGCCTTAAGCTATCAAGGAGAAGAAAGAAAGCAACTTTTCTTAAGAAAAATACAAGGTGCAATCAAACTAGAAAAAAACCCTAGTTTTGCCACCACTTTTTTAATTTGTTACAAACTTGCAATTCTCAATTGCACAATGTTTATTCTTTTTGGCTAAGGCTACAAGAAGGGGTTTATAATCCTCATTAATTTTTAGCCCTAACACTTAAAAATGTATGTTTTACACCTTTTACAATTTAATCTTGGTTGACTTAAATTTTAACCTTCTTGTTTTTTGGCTCATATCAATTAAGTGCTACTTAATTGAATAATCTCAATTAATTTGACAATGTTTTGTTATGTGTGTAACCCATTAGGTTTTCAATATGTTATAATGAACATAAAATAAAATTGATCAAGGATGACCAACATATATTCATATATCATAAGCGGCATCTAGAATGTGTTATGACCACCTAAACATTAAAAAGTCAAGATGGTCTCGTCTTAACCTTTCATTGTTCAATCTATCATTTTAATATGGTCCTTCCATTATATATCCCGAAAATCCATGAGCATGGATAATATCTACTCATGAACTCCTTTCATGTTAGTTTTTACAACTCTTAGTTAACATGTATGAATTTAACATGAAACTCTTTCTTCTAATTTCATCATCATATACTTTAGCCAAAGACTTTATAAGTTAACTAAGGTAAATAACAAATGAGGACGTCCCCTCATTCCACTTGAAGTGATGAATCCTGTATTGACTACTCATCCACTTTCTTATACTTTAGATTATACCTAAAAGCACCATTTTTAGGCATCAAGTGTCTTGACTCATAAAGGTGAACTCATAGTATGATGATTTACATGTAAGATGATCTGGTATCTCAAGTACAAAACCTAGTTACACAAATGATACATAAGAATGTCTCCATAGACACATAAGTGTGTTATTAAATAGAGTTCTCATTGTGTACCATATTTAATTAACTTGTTCTCTAATAAAAACCTACATGTTTTTCCTAGGTATCTCTACACTTTAACCTATGAGATCAATTACTTACTTCATGAGTAAGAAGGCTTAACATGCACTAGTCTCTAAACATTGTTGATGCCCTTATCAATAATATATTGGTGAAAAATAATTCTAGGTACAAGACCTTAATGCATAAGGATCTCATAATTATAAACCTTACAATTCTTTTGTAAGGTCATTGTGTTCATGGACTTCATACATTTAGCACTTTGATAACTCTTTACCCTCATACTCATGGTCTTTACCCTTGTGCTAAAATCATTAGAATTTAATTATTGTTGCAACCTAGTTGTATGGCCTTTGGCTAAACGCTTGGCCTTAAGGCACATACATTAATAGGTTTTCTATAGTAATCATGATAGCACCAAAATATATACTATTTTTACATGTTAAAATGATGCTAAAATTTAAAATTTTGGATGATTTGTAATGCGTTTCATGTTATTTTTATGGTTTTAGGTTTCCAAGCTCAAGAACTTTATTTTTATATAAACAACGTATGCAAGCATGCAAGGAAATGTTCAGCCTAATTATGGAAGCTCAATGCCACCCACCTTGATCCACATTCATGCAATTATAAGCTACCTGGACTCCATCACCTTCGGCCAAGGCATTTGCAAGAAAGAACAATGCAAGTTTGAAAGAGTTTGCAACTTTAAGGACAATTCCATCACCCTTCACATTAGGCCATCTTTTTCAAGGGAATTCTATGCAATTTCAAGACCATTGGAACTCTATCCATGTGCAACTAAATCAAAGTTAAGAAAGATAAAACTTTCATGCTCCAATTTGAAGAATTTTGAGCTACCAAGGACACAAAAGGATTTAGCCAAAAGAGTTTGAAGCGCCCATGACTCTTTTCTTAGCTTCGTTGAATTTTATTTGAAAAAAGAATTTACCCTTTTAAACTTCAAAAGTTTGGATAATAAGCAACTACATAGTCTTTAAAATCTTACCTTACCCAAACCAAGAGTGAAGATTTAATCAAAGTTTGCATCAAGCATGATCAAAGGTCAAGATTACATCCTGAAAGCCCTATTTGGCCAAGCATTCCCAAAAGGAAAGCATCCCACTCTGCCAAGAAGCATTGAAGATCATAATCAATTTCACAAATTGTATTTGAATTGAAATCAAACACTTGTGAAGCCTATCGCCATTGGTTGAACCCTTCACTATAAATAAGGAGGCCATTCACTCATTTTCATTATCGTTCACTTTTCTTCTTTTATTTCTTTTCTTAATTCTATAGTTCTTTAAGTGATTTATTGGCTTAGGTAATAAATTTTCCAATAACCACAAAGCCTTTATTTTCTTTAAATTTCTTAATTCAAGAAAAATTATTTTCAAGATCTTTCTTTTCTTGTTTTCAAGGTACAATTCATGTTTTTCTTTTCTTTGATTTCGACAAGCACTTATTTTCAAAGATTGATCAAAGCATTCTTTTATTTTCTTTTTTAGCTAAAGAGGTTCATAAACAAAGTACCTTTTTATCCCCATGCCCTTCTAAAGTTGGTTCGATTAAAAAACAAGCATGAAAATTAACTACAAAAATAAAAGTGAATAAAGCATAAAAATATATATAGCTATTGTTTAAAATGAAAATTAAGAACTAAAAATCACAAATTCAATTAACTAGCCTAAATTGAAACTAGAAGGAAAATTATAAAAATCGTAACTAAATGAACATTGCAAATTGAACAAACTTCTAGCTATTGTTTTGCATTAAAATTTCACTTGATCAGTTTAAACAAGTTAGAATTTCAAAGTTGTATAAAAGAACAACATGAAAAATCACTTTGAAAAGAAAAAAATCAAAGAAAATTTGCACAAACTCAATGGAAGAACCAACAAAACCAAAACTAGTAACTAGTTTATAAATTGAACTTGAATCAACTCTTTTAGATCTAAATGATACATAAACAAATGCAAAAGAGCTAGAAATGAAATGATCTATTAAGGAACTAGAATTAAAATAGATTTAAAGAACAAAAAGTGCAAGAAAATGTAAGATCTAGCTAAGAAAACCTAAAATAGAATTTAAAATTTCAACTTGCAACTCATTGAATTGAAAACAAAAAATTATGTCTAGCAACCTATAATGAAAATGAACTTAAATTGAGCTAAGGAACACTTTATCAACAAGTTTTCTATATTCATCTTAAAACTCACAGAAATTAACTAGGAAATTATCTCACTAAGTTAGAAAACCAAATAGTACACAACTAAGCACAAACATAAAATTTTCAACAATTTTGATCCAAATTGCTAATAAAATGTAAAGAAATGAACTAGATCAAGCAAGATTCAACAACTAAACAAGTTAAACTAAAGATTTAGCATGAAAAGAAGACAAACAACTCACCAAGGAGAGAGCAGTTCCATGCCAAAGTTGACTAATCACATTTAACCTACACCTATCACTTGTATCCAGATGAATCTTCCATGCTAGATCTGGAATGCTGAGATGCGAGGTTGAAGCTAAATTTTTATATGTTGTAGTTAATTGAATTAGGAAACAATGAAAAAAAATTGAACAAAAACAAGCAACATTTATATGAGATGTCATTAAAAAATGTAGGTAGATCAGAACTGGTAAATTCAAAAATAAATTTGAGTATCAACAAAAAAATTAGTAGATTTGAGCAAGAAATCAATAAAATTTACAAGTTTCATTGCCAAAATCATAAAGAAATTTGAAAAATACTTGAAGAAATGTAAAAGTGCAATCAAAATCAATAGAAAACATGAAAACAAAGGGTTGTTTGGTTGCTAAGAAAGTAAAATGCAATAAAGGAAAGTGTAAAAATTAAGGAAAAAAATAAAATCCTAAGTAAAAATCTCTTTAAAATGGCTGGCTCCACTCTTATTTATAGTCAAGTGAGTAGTGAATGAAGCCACAAAAAATCTCTCCAAAATATCTACAACAAGGAGAGCTTCTAGAGACTTCTTTCCTTTTTGTTTCTTCATTTAGTGCATGGCTGGTTATAAGCTTCTTTGTTTTTCCTTAATTGCATGCCTTCCTCATGCCATTTCCAAAAAGTCCAAGTTATAACTAATGAAAGCACTCTTATATGCCATGTCATCACCTTTTAAAGTCTTCTTTTAAATACCAAAATGTGATGCCCAATTCTCATGCAAATGAAGGTTGCATTTCACACTACTAGTGCACCATTTTTTCCTTGTTAAGCCTTTTGCATGCACATATGTTTTCATTTTTTGCTAAAAAAAATTCAAGTATTCCATGAGCAAATTTAGCAATAAAATCACTACAAAAGTGCTAGAAATAAGGTTAAAAAAATTCATTGAAAAAAGGTTTAAGAAAACTCTTTTAAAAGCAATCTAACTTAATGACACTAGTTTTAGGCCATTTTCACAATTTGCACCAAAATCCTCCAAAATGCATCCAAATTGACAAAAATTCCTCATTTTCTCCATTTTTACCTACACATGAGAAAAATGTGCATTTAAGAGTATTTTTGCCATAATTTGCAAGGAACAAGCTAAAATATAAAGAAAATTGTACTAAAAATAAGCATGAAAAGACTAAAGTTTCAGTGCAATCAGGTGCATGTTTTTTGCATTCATTTATCTTATGCTATTGTTGATTATTTACTTTGAGGATGATTGTTTTGAAACATAAAAAATTAATAATAAATTTTTGAAAATTAAACTATGAAGTCCTACCAAACGATTGGAGAATTTAAACTTTGAATTATGAATTCTACCAAACTATTGGAGAATTTCATAATGAATTTTGTGAAAAGTAAATTGTTTTTTAATCCTATCAAATGATTGGAAGATTTAAATCTTGAATTAAGTACTACCAAATGATTAGAGGATTTAATGAATTTTTGTGAAAAGTAATTTTTCAATCATACTAAATGATTGGAAGATTTAAATCTCAAGTTAAATCTTTCCAAACTATTGGAAGATTTAATGATTATTTTTAAAATTTCATAAAAAGGTTTTCAAATAAAAATCCCACCAAACTATTAGATGATATGCAAAGAAATAAAGGCCTACCAAACTATTAAAGGATTTTATTAATTGTTTTAAAAAAATTAATTTTTTCGAAAATCAATTAATGAACCCGATAATGGAGCCTCTTCAGAGTAGAACACTAGTCTCCATAAATATTCTTAAGGTGAGGAAATGGTCTTAAATTGCTACCAAGTGATTGGAGTAATTTTAAGATCAATTTATAATAATTAAATTATTTGGTAAAAATAGAAATATGTTTTAAGGCTTGGATAACATAAAATCGAATTGTTACCATCCTTCAATGGCATTGTAAGAGTTTTATAACCTTTCTCACAAGTAACCATGCTCTCGAACCTAGATTTATTTTCTTGGATTAGAATTTATTATTTAAAGATACTCAAGTCAAGCTTAGGACATCTCATTAAAATGGGATAGATTTAGTTAGGTGGCCAAGCGCACCTAAAAAAAAATTGGTGGCAGCTCCTAAAATTATGTCTAGTGATAGGTCCACAAATCTATACATTATGATAGTTTCATAACTCCACTAGGGACAAGCCGAGAGTCAGGCTAGTAAATGAATTCATGTTATCCATGCTTATCTTAATAAATTTAAAAATATTTTTTCTTTAAAGATTTTTTATATATTATTTATTTTCAACCTTGTAATATTTTGTCATTCATATGCACAGGCATAGCATGAGCTCTACACTCGAGCTCTATCTCTTAGGAAAAAGTAAAGTACCTACACTTTCATGAGGTTTCATGCCTACTCTTACTCAAATTGAACCTTTTTCACTTGTAACCTATAATGGGTGAGAATTGGGGTGCCATATTAGTTTATAATGGACAATGATGTGAGGAACAATTTGAGAACCTTTAGATTGTGAATCTAAACTGTATGTAATAAAACATAGGAAGTTAACCTTAGGTTAAAGCCTTATCCACCCATCATATGTCAAACTTTAATGCATGCATCATTCACCCATGCATCATAATATGGTAAACATTTGTATATGTACACATTTATCCCTTCATACATTATTATGCATATAGTCACGTGTTTATGCATCATAATGTGCTATGTATCAAGAATTATTTCATTCATTGTATATAGGATTCTTAGGTAAGTTAGGTTAATCTTGAAAACTTTTTTTTTTGGCATAAATCACTTAGTAATATGAGCATGTTGAAGTGGTACACAAAGTTTAAGGATAGTTTAACCATCCAAGAATCCAATTCAGCCTACTCATCATCAGTACAACACCCAAGTCTTAGCCAAATGAACTGACTAGAAGAATGCAAACCATTTGAGAAGATAAGAGATCAGGGGAGAGTTGAATAAAATCTTAAAAGCCTTCAATGAGCTGAACAAGAGAAAAGATATAGAAGAAGATTCCAACCTCTAAGACCATCAGTCACAAGATGTCATTGATCCCATATACCTTTCTAAGTATGGCTTATACCAAGCCTAGTCCTCTAAAGG
This sequence comes from Durio zibethinus, assembly GCF_002303985.1. The sequence goes on from NW_019168026.1 coordinate 6,854,656, forward strand.
AATTCTTTCATAATAATTTATATTTCCTACAAGATATACCTATCTTAGGATGCCTTCTCTGTTGACTCATAAGTAGTTTCAAAGTTTCATTAATCCTATCTTTACAAAAAAGGTAGTTGAACCATTCTAATCTCCAACTTAGATGACCCATAGGAAAAAGAAAAAAAAGCTGAAGCTAAAGGTAGTTAAGACTTTGAAAGACTCAAAAGCTTAACAAAAGATGAACCTATTAAAGAAGAGGTTACGAGCTATCGAACGAATAGATTTTTATGGCTTTATGGACACAGCTGGCCTTAACTTGGTCTTAGATGCTATAATCTTACCAAAATTTAATGTCCCAAAGTTTGAGAAGTATGTCGGTACAAAGTGTCCAATAACTCTATCACTATATACTATCAAAAGATGACTATTTATACAAGTAATAAAAAGCTTAATGCATGTATTCTATAATAGTCTTACTAGCTCAGCTAAGAGGTGTTACGTCTAATTATATAGAACTCGTATCTATTCTTGGAAAGAGCTTGCTCAAGCATTCATTACACAATATCTCCATATCATAAACTTGGTTCCTAATCACCTTTCTTAACAAAGCATGGAAAAGAAAGTGGTATAGTCATTTAAAATGGTATAACACCCAAGTCTTAGCCAAATGAACAAACTAGAAGAATGCAAACTGCTTTGAGAAGATAGAGAAGGTCTAAAAAGAGCTCAACGGGGAGTTAAATAAAATCTTAGAAGCTTTAAATGAGTTGAACAAGGGAAAAGATATGGAAGAAGATTCCAACCTCTAAAACCATCCATCATAAGATGTCATTGATCCCATATACCCTCTCAAGTATGGCTTATACCCAGCCTAGCCCTCTCAAGAAATTCTTCCACAACAATTTATATTTCTTATAAGATATACCTATCTTAGGGTACCTTTTTCTATTGACTCAGGAGCAGGTTCAAATTTTTGTTAATCCTATCTTTATAGAAAAGGTAGTTGAACCATTCTAATCTCCAACTTAGATGACCTATAGTAAAAAGAAAAAAAAGTTAAAGCTAAAGGTAGTTAAAACTTTAAAGGACTCAAAAGCTTAACAAAAGATGAACCTATTGGATGAGAGGTCGTGAACTATCAAAAGAATAGATTTTTATGGCTTTATGGATACAACTGGCCTTAGCCTAGTCCTTGATACTATAATCCCACCAAAATTTAATGTCCCAAAGTTTGAGAAGTAGGTCGGTACAAAGTGTCCAATAACTTTATCACTATATACTATCGAAAGATGATTACTTATACAAGTAACAAAAAGCTGCTAATGCATGTATTCCATAATAGCCTTACTAGCTCAGTTAAAAGACATTACATCCAATTATATAGAACCCGTATCTATTCTTGGAAAGAGCTTGCTCAAGCATTCATTACACAATATAACTTCATCATAAACTTGGTTCCTAATCACTTTTCTTTACAAAGTATGGAAAAGAAAGTGGTATAGTCATTTAAAGAATATACACAAAGGTGAAGGGATGTAGCAACTCAAGTCCAACCCCCTAACTGAGAAAAATACTATAGTATTATTTGTTAGTACCTTAAAGGCACATTATTATGACAAGATGATAGAGAATGCAATCAAAAACTTCACTGACATGGTGATTTCATGAGAAATTATTGAAAATATCATTAAGAGTGGCAAGCTTGAGGAATGAGATACTACCAATACAAAAATGATTAGGATGCCCAAAAAGAAAGTAAGTGAAGTTTAAACTGTAAGCTTTGAGGGACAATAATTAAGAAGTTATACCCTTTATCCACAATCAGTTTATCCTGTTTACTACCCCATAATCAATAGTATTTTGCAAGACCCTTACCAACCTGTTCCATAACTAGCTTACCAATCAACCATTCAGATACTTGCATATGGGCTTACTATATCACTACACCAGCTTCAAGACCTAACAACCAAATGAGTGGTTTGAGAAAATTTAAGAATAATCAGAAGAGAGCTCGTATTGATCCTATACTCATAACATATACTGAGCTATTCTCATAACTATTCAAGAACAACCCGATATCTTCAATTCATTTGGAATCATTGAAACCACCCTATCCCAAATGGTATGATATTAATGCCATATGCGATTACATAATGAGAACACAGGTCACTCTAGAGAAAGCTACCCTATTTTCAAGCACATGGTGCAAAGTTTTATCTAAGCAAGCTTGGTGAGCTTTGACGAATCAAAAGGACTAAATGTCAATAAAAACCCTTCGTCGAATCACATAAGGGCATAATTTGGGAAAAATATATGAAAAGGTTGGTTGAAAGCTACTAATATTTTTAGGATTTCTTTTAAAGTAATGCTAGAATTTTTTTTTATGTAATAAGATTTCATTTTTCAATTATTTTAATAAAAAGGCAAATATGATACATTTCATTACATTTTTTCTACCATCCAAATGACTATTCTATGCTTTGTTATTTTCCATATCCTTTGTATTCCCATTCTTAAATTCCAAATGATCAATATTTAGACAATATTAACAATAATTCAAGGATTTAATTTTGGGAAACTCATTCATATTGATAAATTTGATCTATGGAAATTATTTGAGTAAAAGAAGCATTTTGTGTAAAAAAGAGCAGATATCTAACAACACTTAACTATATAAAGTTTTTACATATTAAAATCGATGCTAAATTTTAAAGTTTTGGTGGATTTAGGTACTTTTAATGTTATTTTCATGATTTTAAAGTTAAGGTTTGTGGAATTGATTTCACGCAATCCATGCATGAAGATGCATATTTAGCCATTTGTTGCAAGGTGGTAACTGAACCCTATAGCTTCCCATCATCTATTGATGCAATAAAGTAAATGTTTAAAGTGCATAAGGATTATTCCATCCCCATCTCATTCAACCATTTCAATTTCAAGAAAGGATAAGGCACATTTGATCAAGTTTTACAAGTATTGAAATTCCATTATGTTTGGCCAAGGCAAGCCAAGAGAGCTACCATTTACTTTTTTCATAATGAAGCTTGGTGCATTTGACCAAGAGGAGTATAAAGCTCACTATAAAGCTTGTTGCTTAGCCTTAAAGGATTTAACTTGGAATAAGATATTGTCCATTTCAAATTCAAAGACATGGATAAAAATCAACTTGTTCTTGAAATTCTAGGCCCTAACCAAATTAGTTGAAGAGATTATTCAAGATTTGATCAAAGATGCAAGCAAAGGCCAAGATTGAACCATCAAGAGACCATTCGACCAAGAACACTCAGCCATTGAGAGTTCCATTTGACCATGAAGCTTTGGAAATCAAGATTAAACTTATCCATTTGTATTTGAATTAGAAACAAACTCCTGTAAAGCCTATCCCTCTTGGCCAAACACTCCACTATAAATAAAGAGGCCATGCACTTATTTTCATCATCCTATTCGATCCCATTACAATTCTCTCATCTTCTTTCTTTAGTATTTTTTTTATTTTAGTTTTTTAGTTCTTTAGGTGAGTTATTAGTTTAGGTGATAGATTTGTCAATAACCACAAAGCTTTTGTTTTCTTTAAATTCTTTTAATCAAAGAAGCATTATTTTCAAGATCTTTATTTTCTTGTTTTTGAGTTTCAATTCTTGTTTTCTTTTCTTTAATTTTCGGCAAGCACTATTTTTCCAAAGATCAATCAAAGCTTTCTTTTAATTATTGCAAGATTCATCCATCCTTTTTCTTTATTCTTCTTTAAATTATTTTTATGCAATCTTTAATTAAAGACTTCAAGCAATCGACAAACTCTAGTTTCTTTACTTTTCAATCTTTTAAATCTTATTTTCTTAATATCTAGTTTTTGGGAATATTCTTTTACTTCTAAAGTGAAAGTTGGTGAAGTTAAGAACCTTACCTATACATCGCCTTTAATCTTTACTTTTCTCTTCAACTAAATATTGAATTCCCATTTGTTTAGATATAAGATCTTAGACTTTCACCTTTGGTAATTATGAACAACCTAACATTACATTCTATAATCCCTGAGTAGACAATACTAAAATACTTCCTTTGATTACTTAATCTATACACTTATAGGTTATAGAAAAAGCAGCAATCAATATCATTCATGAAAAAAAAAATAGACATGTCTTAAATAGACATGTCTTAGAAGCACCCATTAGTTTGTCTTGCTCCAAAACATGGTCTTTAAAGAAAGAATTCACGTTTAAGATGAAAAATTACCTTTTTTTTTTTGCCATTTACAAAAATGAAATTATCTATTGCTACATCTTTTTAAGCTTATTATGTTTTCTTTTCTAAATAACCCTAATCAAGGATCACCTTCCATATTGGGCGTAAATTTTAGGAAGATACCTATTAGAAAAAAATTAAAAAAAAAAAGAAAAAGGCCACAAAAGGTCTCAATAATGAAAAGTAAAAGAAAAAAAAAGAAAAGAAGTCCTTTTTTAGAAAAGGAAAAGTGAATAACATAAAAGACTTGAGGAGCAAGGTAAAAAAAAGCTAGCTTGTGGATGGATTCCTTGTGGAAAAAGATAATGAAAAATTGAAAAGTATGAATGAAAAATGAGATGATAAATAATGGAGCAAAACACCAAGTTACTTCACATGATGAGAAATGATCATTTGGTTTGAACCCTTTAAACATATATTTTGAGCCTATTTTATCCACTTTTTTTATGACCATTTACCTTCGATTATGTTACATACCTTAAAAATCCATTTAGATCAAATTTGAATGCTTGAATTAAAGGATCATAAATTAAACTAAGACATGCATGTGATAGAGTAATGAGCTTGGGATATGTTCTTGTATTTTAAAGATTAAAGTGATGAAGATATCAATAATGGATGAAATGAAAAGAAATGAAGAAAAAAAAGAAAATGTGAAAAAAATAAAAAAAATATAAGAGAAAATGAAGACTCAAATTGAAAATCCAAAAGGGTGATTTGGGTAGAAAATATAAGAGTTGAAAGTAGAATAAATAGTTATGTAAAAGATCTTGCTAAACTATGGTAAGATTCGAGGAACTCAAAATGATTTGAGAATTCAATGGAATGAGTTTTTGAAAAATTCTAAATTAATGTTAAATATTGTCTAAATATTCATACCATCTAAACACTTATCCTAGTGACATGCTTTGAAATTGTTCCTTTACCTATTTCTATCAAACATTTTTTATTGCTTACCCTTCCTTTTAATTTACCTTGTCATCTCTCTTTTTTGCATCCCCTAGAATAAATTAAGAAGATGTATAATTACACTAAATTTGTCATTAATTGAAATAATAATGAATAAATGAATGATAATGTTCATAAAAGATTCTGCCATTCTTTTGAAAGAAATCTAGATGATAAGGGCAAAAAAAAGATAAAAGATAAAAAGAAACTCGATAAAATTATTTAAAAGGGCAAATGTAGGGACCATGTGACGAATATGGTAATGGCCTAGTCAATATAACTTGTGAGTTATGACTAGATGATGGAAATAATGTGATCAGTTGACAAGTTTGTTTTGAGATTGTTAGTGTTGAGAAGTTAAAAAGGAAATGTGAGATGGTGGAGCCTTGAGAACCTTATTACCACATTGAAATTTCAAGCCATCGATTTTAGTGACATCTCCATTACATGCATTATGCTTGTATTGTTGTTTGAACAATACATGTACATAATTTGGTGAATATTCGAATATTTGTTTGGATAATTGCATTTGCATCAAGATTCAGACATGCATATGCACATGTAGTGAACATTTGAATCATGATTTAAAGTATGGCATATGTATTATTGTTTAGGACATGCATTTGCATCATTCAGAAAGCATTTATAGTATTATCATGATATTTATTACATAAAAAGTTTTGACTTTGGTGGAAGAAAATTTTGGACTTTTCAATCCTCAAATGAAGAAGATATTTCATGATGAGTTTTTTTCCTTTTGGAAAAAGAAAACTTTCCAAACCTTTAAAGCGATAAAGCCTTTGTTTAATAGAACTTTTTCAAAGATAAGCATGATTTCTAAGACCTCTTGGCATAATTTTTAAAAATTTTCAAATGAGAATCTTTGAGTTTCAAATGAGAATCTATAAAATTTTGGATGTGAATCTCTAAAGTTTTTCGAATGAGAATCTACAGATTGTAGATGCGAGCTTTAAAATCTTTGATGTGAATCCTTAAATTTTTTCAAATGTGAAACTTTGAATTTTTTATGTGAATCACTAACAAAAATCTTTCAAATGAGAATCTTTGAACTTTATGTGATTTTAGAAATTTTAGATATGAATTTCTAAAAATTACAATTATGAATTTGATAAGTCTTATGAAACTAAAATTTTTGCAAATCTAAAAATCTTGTGAATCTGAAAAATTCATGCGAAACTAAAATTCTTACAAATTTGAAAATCTTGTGAATTTGATTTTTTATGAATCTGAGTTCTTGCAAATCTTTAAAATCTTGGAACCTTTAAAGTCTTGTGAATCTTTAAACTTCAAAATGCGAATCCTTGAATTTCAAAATTGTGATTTTTGAACTCAAATTGTGAATCTTTGAGTTTCAATTTGTTTTGCAAATTTTTGGATTATGAAATTTTTTATTACTTCAAATTATGAATCATGAAAGTTTTAGGATTTTATAGTTGTTATCAAGTCAAATCCAGATGTAATGAGTATGTATATCTTTGTATAATTCTCGTTTCATAAAAAATGTGCAAAGATAAGTAACTATAAACACCCCATTTTGTCTGGGATCTTTTGAGTCACTTACGAGTTTCTTAATTCATTTTTGACCCATTAACTCGTAATTCATTTTTTGGGCCTATTAAGAAAGTTATGGGTTTTAATTGGGCCTAATTGGTTTTAGTTTGGACCAAAGAGCTTCATTTTTTTGTTATCTCTTATTTTAGATGTTATTCCAAAGAGAGAAAGAAAGAGAGAGAGAGAGAGAGAGTTTGGATAAATAGTGATTTTGAAATTTTAGATTGAGATAGAACTCTTTTGAAGATAAAATTTTGATTAATTATTAAAGTTTATTGAAGATAAATCTTAGTTTAATTGAATCCCTTATCACAACTAGGATTGAACTCCCTATATAAACACAAAAGAATCAATGAGGAATAACCGTGGATCAATTCCAAAATCATATCCTCATATCGTCACAAGCTTACTTCCATTCCCTTTTCCTGTATTCAAATTATGAGCCAACGCAAAACAAATAGAAGCAATTGAGTGAAACTCAATAAAAGCAATACACAAAAAAACCACCACGTCAATAGCTTTCTTACCACTACAATTCCATCCAAGTTGATTCTACATTACATTCACCCAACAATTTCATTAATAGAGAGCACATAGAAAGAAAAGGTAAAACATAGAGAGCAATAATTGGCAATTAGAACAAAGCTTACCCTAATAATTAGTGGCCAATTCTTAGTTCACCCATAACCACCTCTCCAATTCCATTGCCAAACTGAAACCACCCACAACCACCATCACCAGCAACTAAACCCCTTCCCCCAAAATTACTTTCCTAAATCACAACTACCATCACCATTATCAAACCAATACCCAAAACCCATACTACTTAAAACACTAGCCACAATCAAATAGGATATCAAGCATAGAAATAGAAAACCATAATTAACCCAAAAATTAAAAAATTTTTAGCAAACTTGAAAAATCTAAAAGGAGTGGAGCTGAGTTATATTTCAAGGTTTTTGTTTGGATTTTAGTGGAGGGTCGAAGGAAAGGAGAAACATATCTCTAACCGGTGACTTTCAGAATGGCAGAGAAAAAAGGTAAAACCCTAACTTCAATCTTAGATCGATGAAAACCCAACAAGTTTCTGAATAAAACCCAATTAGACACATGGAAAATAAGGTTAAGATGAGCTTATAGAGATTATTTAAAACATTTTTGGTCACTGGTGGATGGCTAACTAATAACAGTATGCAGCGACAATGGCAGCAGAGCCTCATCAGTTTCTAGGTTGGTTTGAAAGTTTGGCCAACATTCATTATTTTTTTAGAGAGGGGGAGGAGACTAAGAGGTTTAAAAGGTGAAGTAAAATGGGAAAATGGAAGAAAGAATTGAAAGAAAGTTTATTTAGCAAAGTCAAAATGGCGTAGTTTTGGGCATTAGTAGAACTAAGCTCTTTTGACCTTTTCTTGGTGAACTATTTTGGGACTAGCCCAATGGCCCCAATCCATGCACCATCTTGAAGACCCAGCTTAATTGCAAGAGTCTACTTAGCCCACACTTCAAATTTGAAGACCCAAGCCCAATCATGAGCCTAGGTCATGTAGTCCCCTCATTTCAAGATTGAACTTGATTAAATTTGGGCCAAGTAAAGTTTAAATTTTTTGGACTTCAATTTAGGCTTAGCCTAATTATTGGTACAAAATTTGTATTTTTTGCTTTCATTTATCTTATACTATTGTTGATTATTTACTTTAAGAATGAATGTTTTGAAATATAAAAAAATAATAATAATAAATTTTTAAAAATTAATCCATGAAGTCCTACCAAACAATTGAAAGATTTAAACTTTAAATTATGAATTCTACCAAACTACTAGAGAATTTCATAATTAATTTTTTGAAAAATATGTTGTTTTGTAATCCTACCAAATGATTGCACAATTTAAATCTTATATAAAGTACTAGCAAACGATTGGAGGACTTAATTAATTTTTGTGAAAAGTAATTTTTCAATCCTACCAAACAATTGAAGGATTTAAATCTTGAGTTAAATCTTACTAAACTATTAGAAAATTTAATGACTTTTTTTAAAATTTCATAAATAGGTTTTTAAATAAAAATCTCACTAAACTATTAAAGGATATGCATCGAAATAAATTCTTACTAAACTATTGGAAGATTTTATTGATTGCTTTCAAAAAATTAATTTCTTGGAAAACATATTAATGAATCCGATGATAAAGTCTCCTCAGAGTGGGACATTAGTCTCCATAAATACTCCTGAGGTGAGCAAATTATCTTAAATTGCTATCAAATGATTAGAGTAATTTTAAGATCAATTTTTAATAATTAAGTTATTTGGTAAAAATACAAAAATATTTTAAGGCTTGGATAATACAAAATTAAACTAGTACCATCCTTCGATGGGCATTGTAAGGGTGCTATAACCTTTCTCATATGAAATCTAAAACCTTGATCTAGTTTCGTGGAGTGGAATCTATTATTTAAAGATACCCGTGTCAAGCTTGAAACATCTCTTTAAAATGGGACAGATTCAGTTAAGTGACCAATCGCATCTAAACAAAAATGATTGGTGGTATCTTTTAAAACTATATCCAATAAGAGATCTATGGATCTATATGTTATGACAAGTGAAATTACTTTCCTTCTAGCAGATGGAATGATACTTCAACTAGGTATTAGCCATTGGCAAATATCATATTTATTGTTTTAGGATGTTTGGTTCATATATGTGCAAGCTTTACTATGTATTTTGGCTTATCAATGCAGTCTAGAGTTGTAATTGCTTTATACATTGAATCATTATTTTTAAACTCATTAACTTTTTAATACTTTTTAAGCTTTATGGATAAAGTGGCCAATTAGCTAGGCTAGAGTGTTCAGTTTAACTATTTAATTGTTCATGTTTCTATTTTTTTTTTTAAGTTATAACCTATTAGGCTTTAATAATGAATATCCATATCATATTTTTATTCAATTTGTGTATTTTTTTTAAGTTGGGACTTGATCTTTTTTCTTCACATAATATTAAGCTATGGCTTAATTTAGTCCAATGAACTTGTACAAAAAGAATTTGGTAAAAATGATGTCACATTAGTATCTTTTGATTTGACTTTTCTATACACTAGTATAAATATGTTATAGTTGTTTAATATCACTATTTACTTATTTACTACACATATTTGCTCTTTTGATAGTTTTATACCTTATCAAATTATTTGTTTTCCTTCTATAGTTATGGATGAAGAGAAATAGATAGTTACTTGGTATTATAACAAATCCATCAACAAATGATGGCTATTTGCTAAAACATTTTCATGCTAATACACACCATTGTGCAAAAGTATTGTGAAAAGCATGTTTTAAATAGAGAACATTTGTTAGGCATGAAAATAGGTTAGAACATGTGGATAGGATAATAGATGAAAGCGATAAAATTTGTGTAGATTAACCTTAAATGAATAGGTATACAATTGATATCCTATGTGAATTTGATAGCACCAAATTATATATAGTTTTTACATGTTAAAATGGCGCTAAAATTTAAATTTTTGGATGATTTTTAGTGCTTTTTATATTTTTTTTCATGTTTTAGGTTTTCAAGTTCAAGAGATTCATTTTTATGCAAGCATGCAAGGTGCACATTTAGCCCTAACATCCAAAGGAATATCTGAACCACATCGATCCAAATATACATAACCATGTGGCAAAGCAAGTATTTCAAGCACACAAGGACACTATCTTGACATTTAGCCAAGACAATTACAAGAAAAGATAATCCAAGTTTGAAAGAATTTACAACTTCAAGGATTCCACCACCTTATCCTATTCGACCACACCAATCTTAAGGAGAGTTTATTACAATTTTAAAGGCATAAAGATTCCATCATGTGGCTAATTCAAATTCAAGAAGAAGATAATGATCAAGTGAAAGCTTTCAAGCCTAGAAGACCATTAAAGGATTTGACCAAAGATGTTTATGTTGGAAAAGGATTCTTTTGTTTATCTTTGAAGATTTTCAAGACATATCCTCAAGAATTTGGATAAGAATCAGTCACTTTGCTTTGAGAATCACCTTAGCCAAACCAAGAATGAAGATTTAATCAAAGTTAGCATCAAGCATGATCAAAGGCCAAGATTGCATCTTAAAGACCTCATTCAGCTAAGCATTCCTAAAGAGAAAGAATCCTATTCGGTTGGGCCACATTTAAAGATCAAGATGGGCTCTATCACCAAGCATTTGAATTTGAATTAAAGTCTTATGATCCTATCCCTCTTTGGTCAAACCTCCATTATAAATAAAAAGGCCATTCACTCTTTTTTATCATCCCTCACTTCTCTTATCTCTTTTATTTTCCTTTTTTAGTTCTTTACTTTTGTTAGTGAGTTATTAGCTTAGGCGACAGATTTGCCAATAACTATAAATCTTTTGTTTTCTTTACATTCTTTTAATTCAAAAAGCATTTTATTCAAAGACAATTCTTTTTTTATTTTAAAGATTCAAATCTTGTTTTTTTTTATTTTCTTTGCATTCGACAAAAGCAATATTTTAATTTTCAAGATTCAAACTTTATTCATTCTTTGAAAGATTCGACTATCACTCTTTCTTTCTTATTCTTTAAGTTGTTTTCATGCAAACATTCTCCAAGTTTAATTTTAGTAATTTGACAATCTCAAGCTTTCTTTACTTTTTAATCTTTTAAATCTTGTTTTGTTAGATCTAGTTTTTGGCATTAGTCTTTTACTTCTCAAGTGATAGTTGATGAAGTTAAAATCCCTACCTAGACATCACCCTTAATTTTTCCTTTTCCCTACAACCAATCCCTAAATTCCCATTTGTTTAGATATAAGCTATTAGGTTTTTCCCTTTGGTACTTGTGAATAACCCAACATTTTATTCTATAATCTTTAAAGAGATAATATTGGAATACTCCACTTTATTACTTGATTTATACATTTATAGGCTTTATATGAAAAGCAATAATCATAATCATTTTGTACTACTAGAAAGGTGAAAATAAATGGGTTAGTTACTTTAAAGGAACAAATAGTCATTTTTTTATATATTCTAATCCATCATATAAAAAATTGTGTTATTATCTAAGATTTCCATAAGTCAGGTGAAAACTAAGTATTTCAATAATATTTTGAACGAAGTCCTGCGATTGCAATATATTTTACTTCAAGCACCAAATCTAGTTCTTGATAATTGCACTAAAGAGAGGTGGAAGTAGTTTAAGGTATGCTATCAAATATATGATTAGTCTTTGCGTTGACTAGATAAATTTTGGTATGGTGCGTATGTTATTTTGGTTAAAAGAATTGTTTAGAAGCATTAGACGGTACCTACATTATAGGATGCATGCACCATAAATTAACAAATAAAGATCTAGGACAAGAAATGGTGAGAGAGCTACCAATGTCTTAGGAGTGTGTACACATCATTTAAGATTTGTCAATGTATTGTTTGCATGAGATGCTTATATTTTTTAAAATGCTTTTAACAGATGAAATATCTTGAAACTCCTTACTGGTAAATTTTGGTAATTGATACCCAATTATTACTTTATTTTTAACTGTTATAATCATACTTAACATTTGGGTTCATATATAAAATAGGTTACTATTACCTTAAGGATGTTGGATATACAAATAGCATAGGTTTTCTTACATTATATATTTGAAGGATTTGAAGGAGTGGGGTAATGGGAACCTTTCTAGCAACTATGGAAAGAACTTTAATATAAAGCATTTGTTTTCAAAAATGTTATAGAAAGAGCTTTCGGATTACTAAAAAAGGTGTTCTATTTTTTTTAGAAGTCTTTGCTTTTGTCTTGTCAAGAAATAAGTTTGAATAATAACAACATGATTTTTTTTTTCACAATCTAATTACAAGCAAGATGCTTGTAGATCCAATTGAGAAAGACCTAGATAAAGGATAAATCATAAATCATGCTAAATGTATCTTCAAATGTAATTAGAACGATTGAAACTTTTGACCAATGAGCTATATGAAGAAATAATTGTTGTGAACATGTTTAATAACTAAAGAGCTAATAAGAGACAATAATATATTTTTCCAAAAAATGAAGTGAATAAAGTTGTATGCTCATTTATTTTCTTTATGTATGCTAGTGTAGTTATGAGTTTTTTATTTACTTTTGGATATTTGTTTGTTTACATTTTGTATTAGTATTTTGTGTATGATGATTAAAGTTGAAACTTAGTGAATAAATATCATTCCATGAAAAATACTATCATTTTAAAGTAGTTTTTTATTTAATTTAATTAAAATATTTAGTAATCTTATTGATGTCTCAACCTTTTTTTGCGTTGTCTATAGATGTACTTGAAGAAAATTTTGGAAAAAGCCAAAAATATCAATGTTAATGGACTATGGAAGTAAAACATGCTCTTCATGAAATACTAAAGGAATTGGTTGCAAAATGAGCAAGGTTTGGTTGTGACATTTTCAAACTAGGAATCTTGCCTAGTATGAAAAAGGATTTGGCTAAAAAGTGACTAGAGAATGGCCTTCAAGTTATCTTGCTTACTTAGAATGTAATCATTGTTCTTTGTTCTTGTATATTATCTTAGTTATGTTTTTAAGGTTGTGGTTAAGTTTTTGTTAATTTTTTACACTAATATCAGTTAAGTAGTTGATGATGAACATGTCAAAGATACTAATCAGATTAGACATACTTGGGACAATATTTTAGTTTGCAAAGTTTAAAGTGCTTGTGTCAAATTGGTTCATTTTTGTTCAAAGATTATGGGTTTAAGTACTTTGATTGTGTAGAAGCTTATATGAAAAGGTTTTGAAAAGGATATTGAATTTGATAATTGATTTCATTAGGCATTTGAGTATTAGGCTATCTATGTCTTTGGTGCTGTTTTTCATAAAGCTATATATTTTGTGGTCTATTTGGTAAGCATGAAAAACCAAAAAAAAATTGAATGGCAAGTAAGGAACTGTGACAAGGTTCTTTTCTTATTAAAAAACAAAATGTGTTTTATAACAAAGCCTAATGATTTAAATGGTACAATTTGGATATGGTTGTTAAATTCTTTTGCTACAATTAGTTATTGGCATGAAATTACAATTTGATTGGTCATATCTGGATCTGCTCTTATGAAAATTCTCTTCAATTTCAGGTAGTATTGATGGTTTGGCTAGAAAGAAGTATGGACCACCTAGTTGTGAGAGAGTTTTATAGTGTGTAATTTGACAAATTTTGGGTTTATTTTTTATTAAAAAGTAGAATCAAGATAAGGTCTCAAATTTAGCTCAACCTACTTTATTTTTACTTTATATTCACACATGCTTCGATTTTAAGTTGTTTCCATTTATTGTAAGGTCATAAAAAACAAAGAAATGCCTACTTTGAAATGTTAGGTTTTTTATTAGGAAATGATCGTGCTAGTGGAGAAAAAATAAAAGCATCGGCTGATGTTTTTCAAAGAGATGGATCATGATGGAAATAATGAAAGTGATGGTGGAAACCAAATAACAAATTATGTGAATCAAAATGTTTATGCTAAAAAGAATTTTAAGGCTCTTGTAAAAAGATTTCTAAAGGTGGTGAAGCACTAGTCGATGGTTTGGTAAAAGCGATTCATATCTTTTGCTCCTACTTTGCTAAGTCTAGTGAAAGACTTGATCATATTGTTGAGTGAATTGGACATGGAAAGCAAATCTATGATAATCAAAGAAATGTTCTTGAGGAGTTTGAGAAAATGAATTTAAGCATTGATGACATGATTGAAACTGGTATGCTAATAATGGAAAAAGCTAAAACATTCAACTATTTTAAGGCTTCAAAGAAGATGTTAAAGTAGCCTTTGTTCCACATCTACCTATAGAGTGAAGGTTTATAGTAGTATAGGTTATGAATATGAGTTTTGTTGGTCTTTTTTTCATCCACGATTCTACTAGCAAGCTTATTAATTCTAGAATTGTTACTATTAATGTAGCATTTGTTTTAAGAAATTGATCTTGATTCTACTAAAAAACTTATTATTTGTGAGATTACCACTACTAATGTTGCATTTTTTTTAGAAAATTGATCTTGATTCTATTAACGATCTTATTATTTCTAGTTTTGTATATGTTATATGTCCCTATAGAAATTTCTTTGTTATTGTTGGCAACAAGTAGCCATGCAAGTAATTGATTATTCAAATTTATTCCAAATATTAAAAATTATTCAAAATTTGGGATTTATATAAAGTATAAGCTTTCTAATAATTTTTTAATATAAATAATCTATATTTTATTTTTATTTATTTATTATTTATTTTGTTGTATCTATTTGTTTATTATGAGTATTTTTTTAAATCAAAATTATTGAAAGAATTTATTAATTAAAAAGGTATGTTTGCAACTTTCAATTAATTGAGAGATGATTTCTAAAAAAATAAGTGATAAATTATATCACTTGCAACTACATGAATAAAAAAATATATATAGGGCTTTAAAAATGAAATTAGTATAAAAAATGGTAATTTTGACCAATAAAAAAAATCATTCTATCTTAATCTTAACCTTGCACATAAAAAATCATGATGACAAATGGTAAAAAATGATCTTATCTTGTTCTTAATCCTTACACATGCCAAACATAATATACAATGGCATTATCTAATCCAATTCTACCCATAATCTTAATTTATCATATCTTTTCAATAATTCTAAGGACCAAAGATGTTATTATAGAATAAAATAACACATTATAAATAGTTTTGAACTTTGGATAATATATGTTTTGTGCATAATATTATAACTAGGATAGGATAATATGATATAATGAAAAGAAGTAGATTAAATAATGTAATCATATCTTGTGTTTGATGTGTGCAAGGATTATGATAGAATAATTTTATTTATTGATCAAAATTATCCTTTCTCAAAGTTTATACAATTTAAATTATTGATGTAGTTTTTAATGGTATAATAAGACATGTAAGTTCAATCCCTTAGATTAAAAATAATCATTCATATTTTGGATGGATTGAATCATCCTATGCCTTGAGAACTATTAATCCTCCTTATAATCATATCCCTCTCTTTATACAAACCAAATATAGTATAAGATAATTAAAAAGACCTATGTTTTTGATAATTTCATCTTATTAACTCACAAGCCCAGAATAAAAGGTGTCATTTTAAACCTAGTACAAAGTAGGTTCACTCTAGTGAATTTCATAACTTGTTCTTGTTAAAAAATGATAAGCATGTGACACATCCTATCTGTGAAAATTAATTATATAGATATAGAAATGTAAGATCAAATGCTTATGTTAGAATTATAATGTGCCTTATCAACTACACATTATTAGGGTTGTTATAACTATGTTATGTCATAGAAACAAAGTATAATTACATAAGGACTATCATAATGCCAAAGTATCATATATAGATCTAGGATATTTTCATAATTTTATGTCATATAGAATTTACTATTATTAAGATTCTTGAACATTATATAATCACATGTATTATCTTTGAGGTTTTTCTTTTCATTTTCACTTGTTATGTAGATAAGGTATTTTCATCATATTAGGACTCTAACTTGTAGAATTTGTATGCATTTAAGGCTCTTACCATGCATCATATAAATGATCCCATGCATGAACATAACACTCACAGTTAAATGAAGGATATTTATGTCATTATGCATCCCATAAAGAAAATTATTGCTACTAAGAGTTTGTCATGAAAAATCCTATTTGAAAATAAACTTTTCATTTTGAGTACTTATATTTATGACTATGTTTTAACATGTGATTCTAAGTATGCCATTTAGAACTAAGTATGTTTTGTCATAAATATGTCATAAAGGCATTTTCATAATATGGCATGCCATATAAACTAAGGCATTTTGGTCATCTTGCATATATTTTCAAATATGTTGTTTATTATATGTTAAAGGAATGTCTTAATTCATGCAATTTGTATGCTTAAGTTGTTGTTTGCATCATATTAATAATCGATAAGCCATCCTAAAAAAGTGGGTTATCACAATCCAATACAACCTAATATTAGGTATGATGCCGACCAAGATGTACTAGCATAACCCACCCACAATATGAGGGTAAGCCCAACACTTATTGTCACACATATACATTATGGGCCATGTTAAGCCTAAGTTAACACATTGGGTTAAATTAAGTAAGGTTTTGCTGAAGTTGGCCCAATATTATTTTTTTCTCTTTTTCATATATAATTTTTCCTTTAATTGTTAGTTTTTCACATGTGTTTATTATTTTAATGCCATAAGTATGAAAAAAAAGCAAAAATAAAGAAAAATAAATACATGATTTAAGTTGTTCGACTTAAAATGCTTACATTTATGAAAAAGGTATAAATTTTTCACTATGAATAAATCAATTTTACAAGCACTAATTAACCAAAAAAATGACAAGTATAAATAATACTTGATGTGTTGGGTGCATAAAGTACTAGATAAAACAGGATAATAATCATTGTATCTTATGTTTGCTATGCATCTAAAAGAAGGTATTGGATTGCGAGGATGATTAAATATCTTTTTGGTATAACATGATTACATCATCTCAAAATGTAAATCATTCTTTTAAAATTATATCAATAAATTGATATAAATCATTGATAATGTTACAAGTGTCATGCAATGGTTAGTCCATTCAAAATGTTTTTTTTTTCTTTTTCTTTTTCTTCCTTACCCTTCCCCCACCTCCTCCAACCAAATTTCATGATTTAAGGAAGGGGGCCACTCTTAGTCCAAGGTAAGTAGACTTGTTCAAGGCTCGAGCTACCTATCCAGATTCGAAAGCCCACCCAAATTTTAAAAGGAATTGGACAAAAAATTTAGAACTCGTTAAATTGACTTGGGCATAATTTTTAAGCCCATTTAAAATTCAAGTCAGGTCTTAGACAAAAATTAAAACCCAAGCCCTATTCGACCCAACCTAAACAAAATATATAATTAAAATGTTTTATTTATATAAGTATATATATGTGAATTTTTATTTTTATATTTTATTTTTAAAAAATGATTTTTTTATTTTTTATTATATAAATTAGGTTTAATGGATGGGTTTTAGATTTATTTTTTCAATTTAGGCCATGTTTGAAAATTTTTTAGACCTAAAATATTAGGTCGAACTGGGACTGGACAAGCATATAAGCTAACAATATCAAGTCTAAGTTTAGCTCAAACCCAACTCAGCTTATGAACACCTTTAAAAGTGAGGAAATCGTGTTTTTTTTTTGTCATAATTTAAATTTAAATTATAAATTTTATGTTCAGGATTTCCTTTTTTTTATACTATTGAAATATTGTGTTGTTTTGTGCTTTTGATTTTTTTTTATTTTACACTTCTAAAAAAAAGAGGAGCAATGATAAGTGAGAGTTCTCATTACAAAAGATTTTTTCAAAAATGGCTTGGATATAGTACAAATTGAGTTCTACTAGTTTTTCAAGACAAGTCAAAGTCTGTAATATGTGTTTACTACTATCAAAACAATTTTGAAGAACATCTTTACATCAAAGCCAATTATTGTTGCAATCCATATTTTTAGCACCTTTAATGTTGTTTTTGATAGAGTAGAAATGCTACCCAAGAATTTTGAAGAAATCTTTAAATCAAAGGCAATTATTGTTGCAATCTATATGTTTAGTGCCTCTTATGTTGTTTTTTATAGAGTAGAAAAGTAAAAGGATGGATAAAGGATGGTGAAAAAAGTGAAAAGAAAATAAATATTAAGTGTGCCTGATAAGGGTAAAAATAAGAAAAATATATATATGAAAGATGATATTTTTATTTTTATTTACAAAATTAAGTCATTCTAAATTACAAATATTAGAAACAAAATATAAAAAATGTGAGTTGAGTTTTATATATACTAGAAATCATCCCCGGCTTTGCATTGGGTCGATTTTTTTCAATAAAAAACTTAATAATATTAATATAAAGATTTTTTAATATGAACATTATCACAATATAACACAAAAGCAAAAGTAAGATCATAAGAAATTGTATTGATAATTGTTTTTGATAGATCAATACAGCCAAGGAAAACTTTATTATCTATCCAAATAATCCGTAAAAATTAACCAAACAATCAATTGAAATTTTGGAAAACTCTACTTTTTGTTCACACGTAAGCCAAAAGAATATGGAAAAGATTTTATATTTGCTAAAACATTAAATAAATAGAAATGTATTAGGCATTAAAAGCTAAGTAATGATATAGGCATATTATACTCTTTCATGATAGAAAAGTAAAAACATGTTTTGAAAGTTGTAAATTACAACACAAAAATAATATACTCAATTCTTTCATTAAATAGACAGAAAATGTAAAAACAAATTTTTTTTAACAAAAGTTTCAAATTACAATAAAAAAAAAACTCAATTCTTCATAACATAAAAACATGCATATACATAAAGATGTAATTGCTACATCAAACAATTATGGCAATTATTTATATAGGAAATGAATCTTACAATATGGAACACTATTTTTTATTTGTCATGAGTGAGTTAATACATAGAATTTGTAATTGAAGTAAATTACAAAACGAAGAAGCATTTGTTCATATGTAAGCATAGTATTTTTTAGGCTAAAATAATAATAGTTCTTGAATTTTGTCACTTTACTTAGATAAACCCCTATATTTTTATTACATCCAAATATGCTTTTGAATTTGAATTTGCATCCAAATAAATCCTTAATATTTCATTTGTATTTAAATAAATTAATAATCTTTAATTTGTACTTAAATAAACCATTTATATAAATTAATTATATGTTTGAATAAGAGTCTATTTGGATACAAATTAAAAAAAAAAGACTTATTTTGATACAATAAAAATATAAAAACTTATTTAAGAAAAGTGTAATAAGTCAAGAGATTTTTTAGCATTTTTGGATATATTTTAATATCATTACCATTTGGGTCAAATGTAACTATAAGAAAATACTAATTAGCATAAAATATATAACATATTTTATTCATTTAGGGGTAATAACAGTTCAGATCAAACCAGATTTGATTTAATTTTTTTCAGATAATATATAAAATTATGAATTTTTAAAATTCAATCTAAATGCGAACTAAACTTCCATATGATTCAGTTTGATCCAATTTGAAATGAATTTTATTGGTTGGGTTCATTAACTTTTTAAATTTAAATTTATTGTTTTTATATATTAATTTCATATGATTTTTAATATATTTAAATAGATCTAAGTATAAAATAATTATTTTTATTTTATAGAAATTTAAAAAATATATAAAAGCTAATAAAAATATATAATTCGATTTGGTTCAATTTTTTTTTTAGTTTTTCATCTCTCAATCTGAAATTTAATTCAAACCTATTATATATATTTAATATCTAAATTTAATTCAAATTAAATAAGAAAAAACACAAATATGAACTCAACGCTATGGTTTCAAATTAGTTTTCAATTTTCTTGTTTTTTCTCACCCCTAATCTTTTCACCAAAGTTAGCTAAACATAAATATAAGACCAATGATTTTAACTTCTTTAAGATAAACACAACAACACAATCCAATACACAAGTAAGAATAAAAATATCAAAAAATAAAATAGTAGCAACAAACATAACAACAATAATGTATTAAAAAAATGATAGAAGCATTATACAATAAGAAATAATGAAGAAATAGGAACCATGAAACATGTAAATGATGATGTATAAGAAGCATAACATGGAATTGCTAATTTAGAAAGCATAACTTTTGCATTTTTGGGCAAATTCTTTATAAGGACAAACTAAATAGTGTTGTTCTACAAATACATATCATTATTATAAGTGAGTTCAAGTTTCAAAGGCATTACTTTTTTTTATTACACATAAGCTACCATTTTATGAAAAGAAATTGTTATCTGTTACATGGTGAGATGAAAAAAAATTATAAAAGATTAGTAGATGACTAAGAACATTGACATACTATGCATTTCCATGATAGAGCTAGGCAAATCAATTTGCAAAAAGAAAAAACATACTATAGTCTAAAATGGGATCTATAGAGCAGTTCTCAAAGTTTCACAATGTTTGCTTCATCCCTCATGTCCAATTTAAATAATTATACCATGGTATATTGGATATGTGATCCACCTCAAGCCTCTCAAACTCAACTTAAGCTTTAGCACTTCTTCTTTGTTACCTAACACCATCAAGACAATATAATCATTTTGCTTCAGCATGAGCTTTCGTAAAACTAAATGTTTACACATTTTGAAAATTCTTTGATAGAAGAATGATGCAATTTTATATGGCAAAAGTTGAAAGAATAAAATAACAAAACACAAAGGGATCTAAGTAAAAATTGATTGTGATTCTGACCAATGAATTGCATTTATAAAAGTATGTAAACAACATACATACACATAGAGAATGACATGGCAACAATTTATATTCAAATATAAAATTGAATGAATAGAATAATTTAAAAGGAAAAAAGTGATAAGAATCAACCTCCAAGGGTTTTATTAAATAGATATATAATAATATTAAGATTGACATAGAAAATTGTCTTAATATTCAGATCATAAAAATAAAAGAGCAAATTACCAATAGATGTAGTATTATAAAAATATAGTATATAAGAACTAATAAATGTACAATATGTAGAGGCATGGGATTAGCCACACTCTTTACATCCCTCTGTCCCCAGATAAACAGATAAGTAGAAAAAGACTGCTATAGGTGCTTATATGTACTAACAATATATATTTAAATATACACAAAAAATCAAATAAGCATACTCATATAGAAAGAGTGACATGCAAAATCAAAATAGTCCATTCTCAATTTTAGGCATTAAAGTTATAAAAAATCAACACTCAATTTCTCAACAATCAAACCCTAGCAACCATAACTCAAATATAATGGAGTTTTCTCCTATTTACGGCCTGTTTATTAGAAGATCATCTTATCCTTACCCTATTCCTATTTTGTTTCAATCTTTCAACCCCAAATTTATCTAGTTTGATATGTGTCATGACCATACATCATAACTAAACATAAAAAAAGGATAATTTGAATAAGTAAAAAAGCCAATACATACCTAAAAAGCTACCATAGTGATTTGAGAAAACTGCAAGTGCATAGGCCGTACAAATAATAATAGTGACCAAAAGGTTAAGACATCAATCTCATGAGGGTTAGCCAAAGAGATTCCTAAACTAAGTACCCTTTATCCCCATATCCTTCTAAAGTTGGTTTGATAAAAAAATAAGCACGAAAATTAACGACGAAAATAAAAGCGAATAAAGCATAAAAAATATAAAGCTAAGTAAATGAAAAAAAATGAACTAGAATAACATGTACATGAATGATGTCAAATGAAAAAAATGCAGTAACTAAACTAAATGAAATCATATTTAAAATGAAAATTAAGAATTAAAAATCATAAATTCCAATTAACTAGCTTAAATTGAAAATAGAGGGAAAATTATGAAAACTGTAACTAAATGAACATTGTAAATTGAACAAACTTCTCGCTACTGTTTTGCATTAAAATTTCACATGATCAATTTAAACAAGGTAGAATTTCAAAGCTCTATAAAATGAACAACATGAAAAATCACTTTGAAAAGAACAAAAAATCAAAGAAAATCTACACAAACTTAATGGAAAAACCAATGCCAAAATTAGTAACTAGCTTATAAACTGAACTTGAATAAAATCTTTTAGATCTGAATGATATATAAACAAATGCAAATGAGCTGGAAATGAAAAGATAAATTAAGGAACTAGAATTAAAATTGACTTAAAGAAATAAAAGTGCAAGAAAATGCAAGATCTAGCTAAGAAAATCTAAAACAAAATTTGAAATATCAACTTGCAACTCTTTGAATTGAAAAGAAAAAAAAATTGTATCTAGCATCTTATAATGAAAATGAACTTAAACTAAGTTAAGGTACACTTTATCAACAAGTTTTCTATAAGAGTCAACCTAAAAATTGCAGAAACTAACAAGGAAACCAGCTCATTATGCTAGGAAACCAAACAATACATAACTAAGCACAAACTGAATATATCCAACAATTTTGATCCAAACAGCTAATAAAATGTAAAAAAATGAACTGGATCAAGCAAGATTCAACAAGTAAACAAGTCAAACCAAGGATTTAGAGTGAAAGAAGACAAGCAACTTGCCAAGGAGAGAGCAATTTCATGCCAAAGTTGATTAATCACATTTGACCTACACCATCGCTACATCCAGATGAATCTTTCAAGCTTGATCTAGAATGTTGTGGTGCAAGTTTGAGGCTGAGTTTTTAATATGTTTTAGCGAATTGAATTAGGGAACTATAAATAAAAAATTTGAACAAAACAAGAAAGACTTAAATGAGATATCATAAAAAAATTGCAAGTAGGTCAAAACTGGTATGTTCAAAAATAGATTTGAGTATCAATGAAATATTAGTAGATTTAATCTAGAAAATGAATTCAAATGCAAATGTTATTGGAAAATTTTGAAAAAGCACTTAAAAAAACTTGAGAAATAGTGAGATTGCAAAGAAAATCAAAGGAAAAATGCTAGAAAATAATGTTTGGCTACTAAGAAAATGAAAATTGCCAAAAAAAAAGTGCAAAAAAAGTAAAGAAGAAAAAATTTAAATCCTAATCTAACTCTCTTTAATTGCTAGCCCTCTCCCCTTATTTATAAGCATAGGGGAGGAGCTTCAAGTCTAAAAAACTTACATAAAAGATCTCCAAGCATTGGGGCTTCTAAAGCTTTCTTTTTCTACTCATTACATGGCTACTGCACTGGGTGCACTGATGTTGGTTGCTTGGCTGCTTTCTTCAATAGATTGCAAGCGTCTTTTCACATGAACTTGTTGCTTCACAAAGTCAATTTGATGACCAATCAAAGCTCTTGGAAGTGCCACATCAACCACTTTTCTTGGTGCTTGATCCCAGCTTGAAATGCCTAGAATTTGGATGATCTTCCATGCACCCATGCAAATCCTTCTTCCTTCATCTTTCATTTTTTTTTTTGTAAAATATTTCAAACATTTTATGAATATTTTTAACCTACAATTTACTAGAAAAACTATGAAAGTAATACTAAAAAAAATTACTAGAAAAGTCAAAAAACAAAAAAAAAAACTCCCTAAGTGTAAACTTTGCCTATTGAAACTAATTTAGGCCTTTCGCACAAATTGTACAAAAAATCTTCCAAATTAATATAAAAAATCCAAAATTCCTTAATTCTATTATTTATACATACACATGAGATAAATGTTATTTAGGAGTAATTTGCCAAAAATTCTAAGGAACAAGCCAAAATATGAATTAAATTGCACTAAAAATTAGCTGAAATAGCTAAAATTTTAGTACAATCAGTCCCCAAACTTAAGCTTTTGCTTGTCTTCAAGTAAAATAAAATTGAGCATGAATCATCATATACGCTCAATGCTTCATTCAACATGGAAGCCTTTTGGATTAAATAATGAGTAAAACTAAAGTAAAATCATGAATAAGTGCTAATATACTAGAATCTACCTAAGTTAAGATCATTCTTAACTATGGTTCCACAAACAAGCAATACCTCTCACATATCCTTACGTGAAATCTAGTAATGTTATGCAAAAATGAAACAATAATAACAAGGATCAATAAAGTATGCTCATGTTCCATAAATTTGTTTATCACATCTCTCTCCACTAATGTAGATAAATACATGACCAAGGATCATTTAGGACTTTCATAAGCATGTAATGTAAGGCTAAGGTTAAGATATGATAAAAGTCATTTAGGTTCAGGTACCAAAACAATCATTACATGTTTAGGATCATCCATAGTTAAGCTCTCAAGGTAAAAAAGATAAGCTTGACTAAAAAATCATCCCTCCAAACTTTGATTCTGCCCATTTTTCAAACTTTGATTGTGCCATTTTTTTTCTTTTTCTTTTTTTATTTGCTTTTTCACCACTTTATTGTTTTTGTTTTTTTTTTCTTTTGTTTTCACAATTTTTCCCTTTTTTTTTGGTTTTTTTTTCAATTTTTTCTTTTTCTTCTATTTTCTTTTCCAATTTCCCAAACTTTTCAAGCTCCACTCTTTCTCCCTAATAATGCATAGCTCACAAATGTACATGAATGTCCTAATGCATATAGGGCAAGGGACCAAAAAGATAAGAAATATCAAAACAAAGACTATGGGCTTGTAATGTGGTTTCAAAACAAAGAAAATGATATCATAAGGCTTAAAATAAGGTGACTGTAAAAATATTATATCAAGGTTGGCTCGAAAGGCTCAAACGATCCAAAGATAACCTATATCATTTCTCTAATCATGTGTTCTCTAAGATTTTACCTTAAGATATGATCAGAACAAATTCTAGAATCATGAAACAGCACTTCAAAGGCCAATGCAAAGACAATCTCATGCTCATATAATCAATACTAGATAAAAAAATATAATTCAATGTTCAAAGGCATCAACTCACAAAAGAATACCATATTCAAGAATTCATTAAACCTAAGTATCATATCATATTTCACACACGTTCAATCTTTTCCTAAAGTTATATTCATTATCAAACACCACCTATGATTGGCTTCTTGAAGAATTAATCAAAAAAGTATAATAATGATTCAAGCTACCACATGTTAATCTTAATTTCAAGGCAAAATCAAGTAAAATTCTAGAAACATTTTTTTAAATTTTAAGCAATTTTCTCATACCCCATAAACTTAAACAATACATTGTCTTCAATGTGCAAGTATCAAGAAATAAAATACAAAAGAGAGGAACAAGAGAACTCCAATATCACATAAGGCATTGTGACTGAATCTCCCATCTAGCTTTGGCCAAAATAATTCATCCATTTCAAGCTCTTATTCAACCTACAAAATAAAGAAACTACATCAATATGTACAAGAACAAATATACAAAATATATGAATACAAAACATGAAATGTAAAGCTTTGGTTGCCTCCCAAGAAGCATTTTATTTAAAGTCAAAAACTTGACTTTCATTAATGTTAGAGAATCACACCACATTTCTTTCCCAAATCTACGCACTTGATTCTCTTCCTTTACACCAAATATGTAATGATGATCTCTAAATGACCTTATTTCTCTATGGTAGAATTGTGTTGTATCTCTATAAATAATCTAAGCATGTTGCAATATAAACCAATAGAGGTGGTCAATGGCTTAAATAGCAATGAGATGGGTAGCACCATGGAGAATATGGATACAAAGTCTACAATGAAAGAATCTTTCGACAATGGTATAAATGTAAACTCAACAAAGGTTATGCCTAATGGTGGAGTCAAACAACCCTTATCACAATGATTAAACGGTGGATTTTCAAACACATACAATTTTGACTCATCATATAATGAAATTTCAATACACAAAGGAAAAGGCATGGATATACTATAAGGTTCATTTTTTTCTTGACTAGGACCATTGCTCAAACTTTCTTGCAAATCAAAGTAGGGAATTGAACCATCCTCTCCGAAATTCATATCATTCACTTTTTCTTCCATAGATGGTTTATCTAAAAGAAGCTTTAAGAATGAGGTGTCTATAGCTTCGGGCATAAAATCAAGGAATGGAAAAGCTACTAGACAAGTAAGTTCTTTCCTAATGAGTTCCTCTTCATCCTTAAGCTTAATATTAAATTCAAGAAGAAATGCGTCTAAAGGCTTAAATGATCTATCTATTAAGCTTACCTTATCAACATATCTATCTACCTCATGCAATCTCACATAATAGGGTAAATGATCATCAAAGAACTTGAAAAATGGTATGAGTGGAATATAAAAATCAACTTGTTCTTAAATGCCATCCTTTATCTTAACTTCTTTAAATGATTTATCATCATCAACTGTCCTAGCCCTAAACTTGTCTTTTACTTCTATTATCTCTTCCTTTATAACTTTTACAAAATATGGTGTCTCCAACACAACGGGCTCATCATCATCCTCAATCCATATTGGACCTCATCGTTTTAAATGATTCCTTAATGTATGCTCCTCATTTTCCTCCCCACAAGGTGTTTACTCTATAGTCTTAAGCATAGGATCTAAAAGGCAAATATTTAAGATATGTACATTATGACCATATTGCCTAAAATTCCTAATGCATGTAGCTAGATATTGTTAGTATTTTTCTTGAGTTTAGAGCAATTTAATGAGTATCTCCTTAAAGGACAGTTTCTTTTCTTATGAAGGAGATGGTGGTGAATATGGTGTAGATGAAAAATGATGTGAAGATGAATGGTGTTATGATGGAGAAAAATGTTATTGTAATGGAACATAGTGTGGCACTTGAGAAACTTGTAATGATGATGGAGAATATTGGGGTGGTGGAAGGTATTATGGAAATGAATCATCAGTAGGATAGATTAGGGTGTACTGAGGTAGTAAACTAAAGGAATGTCCCAAACTAATGTCCCACATATTCTTAGGGTAACCTTTCCAAGTGTGAGTAGTGTAGCTGTCTGTATAAGATTGAAAGTATTGGTCAAATGAACACCTATCACTATGGTAAGCTCTACCATGCACTTGGCCATTGTCATATGGGCTTGGAAACTTATGGACAAAACTAGACTTATGATCACTCTTAGCTTTATTGGCCTTTACTAGATTCTCTTTAGAGTTCAATTTTTCAATCAAATCTTTAAGGGCTAACTCTATTTTGGCATTATCTTCCTCATTAGGCCATGGTCCTAAGTAGTCACTAAAGTAATAAGGTTTAGCATCGTCCACATGATACTCGGCTACCTCATTAATAGTGGACTCCTACATGAAAAGGAAAATAAATCCTAAACAAAAATATAATAGCTAAGTCTAAACTATCTACACTAAGGCTATGTAAACTAAGTAACTATCCTAAGCAATGCAAACTAAAGAGGAGAACCAATCAAATGAATAGCATGGTGAAGGACGATATTAGCCCAAAACTCTTAACACCTAATCCTTGGCAATAGCACTAAAAACTTAATTCGAGAAAACTACAAATGCACAAGCCGTACAAGTAATAATAGTGACCACAAGGTCAAGATGTCAATCACATGAGGATTAGCTAAAAGGGTTCCTAAACTAAGTACCTTTTATCCCTTACCCTTATAAAGTTGGTTAAACCAAAAAATAAGCATGAAAATTAACTATGAAAATAAAAGTGAATAAAGCATAAAAATTATAAAGCTAAGTAAATGAAAAAAAAAAAATGAACAAGAATAACAAGTATATGAATGATGTCAAATGAAAAAAATGTAGTAACTAAACTAAATGGAATCACATTTTAAATGAATATTAAGAACAAAAAATCAAATAATTCAATTAACTAGCCTAAACTGAAACTCGAAGGAAAATTATGAAAATAGTAACTAAATGAACATTGCAAATTGAACAAACTTCTAGCTACTATTTTGCATTAAAATTTCACATGATCAATTTAAACAAGCTACAATTTCAAAGCTCTATAAAAGAATAAGAAGAAAAATCACTTTGAAAAGAAAAAAAAATCAAAGAAAATTTGCGCAAACTCAATGAAAGAACCAATAAAACTGAAACTGGTAACTAGCTTATAAAGTGAACTTAAATCAACTTTTTTAGATCTAAATGATACATAAACAAATGCAAATGAGCTGAAAATGAAAAGATCAATTTAAGGAACTAGAATTAAAACTGATTTAAAGAACAAAAAGTGCAAGAAAATGCAAGATCTAATTTAGAAATTCTAAAATAGAATTTGAAATTTCAACTTGCAACTCACTGAATTGAAAAGAAAAAATAATATCTAGCATTATATAATGAAAATAAACTTAAACTGAGTTAAAGAACACTTTATCAACAAGTATTCTATAAGATTCAACCTAAGAATCATAGAAATTAGCAAGGAAATCAGCTCACTAAGCTAGGAAACCAAACAATACACAACCAAGCACAAACAGAATATATTCAATAATTTTGATCCAAACAACTAATAAAATGTAAAAAAATGAACTAGATCAAGCAAGATTCAACAAATAAACAAGTAAAACTAAGGATTTAGAGTGAAAAAAAGATAAACAACTGGCCAAGGACAAAGCAGTTCCATATTAAAGTTGATTGATCACATCTGACCTACACTTGTCACCTACATCAAAATGAGTCTTTCAAAATTGATCTGGAATGTTGTGATATGAGTTTAAAGCTGAATTTTTAATATGTTGTAAATAATTGAATTAGGAAACCATAAAAAAAATTGAACAAAAACAAGCAAGATTTGAATGAGATATCATAAAAAAATCGCAAGTAGATCAAAACTAGCATATTCAAAAACAAATTTGAGTATTAACAAAAATTTAGTACATCTGAGCTAGAAAATGAAACAAGTTTTATCGGAAGATTCTAAAAGATCACTTAAAAACACTTGAAAAATAGTAAGATTGTGAAGAAAATCATAGAGAAAATGCTGGAAAATAATGTTTGGCATGAAAATTACAGAAAAGAAAGTGCAGGAAAAGTAAAGAAGAAAAAACTTAAATCTCTTTAATTGCCAGCCCTCTCCCCTTATTTATAGGAAAAGAGGAATACCTTAAAGTTTAAAAAAAATTCCATAAAAGATCTCCAAGAATTGGGGCTTCTATAGCCTTTTTTTTTTTTGCTTGTTACATGGCTACAACGCTAGGTGCACTAATGCTAGTTGCTTGGCTACTTTCTTCAATAAATTGCAAGCTTCTTTCATATGAACTTGTTGCTTCACAAAGCCAATTTGATGACAAATCAAAGCTCTTGAAAGTACTATGTCAGCCAATTTTCTTTACGCTTGATCCCAGCTTGAAATGCCTAGCATTTGCATGATCTTCTATGCCCCCCATGCATGTCCTTCTTCATTCATCTTTCATATATTTTTCTACAAAATATTTCAAACATTTTATGAATATTTTTAATCTACAATTTACTAGAAAAAACTATGAAAATAATACTAAAAACAATTATGCTAGAAAAGTTAAGAAAACTTTCTAATATCAATTTTGCGTATTGACACTAACTTAGGCCTTTTGCACAAACTGTACAAAAAATCCTTCAAATTTGTATAAAAAATGTCCAAATTTCTTCAATTCTATTATTTGTACCTAAACATGAGATAAATGTGTATTTAGAAGCAATTTTGCCAAAAAACCTAAGGAACAAACTAAAATATGAATTAAATTGCGCTAAAACTAAGCATAAAAAGGCTAAAATTTTAATGCAATCACATAGATACTGAGCTGTACAAAATCAACTTAAAATCTTAACATAAAACAAATATTAAAGGAAAACTTAATTGCATTCATTGGTTAAAGTGTATTTACTATCATGACTATAACAACTATATTAAAAAGATTAAACAACTTCTTTTGATAATTAATATGAAGGCATATGTAAAAAACTGATGCCAAAAACTTTAAATATAAAAAAATACGTAAACAAAAAATCATTTAAAAAAAAATAGAAATCATTAAATTAACTTATTTATAAAACTACGAACATCTATCTATTGGAGTGCATATCATATCATCAAAAGTTAATAAAATGAGCATATCAATATTGTTGCAATAAATGATAGTTGACATAATAACTGTTAAAATTAAGATTTTAAAGAACAATTTGCTAATCCCTTGAATTAACCTTTCATTATATATACAATAATAAGGAAAGAGAATCAATTACAAATTACACATTAATGCTCATAACTAATCCTTCCTAAATTATCTCTCATAAAATATTCCTATAATATTCAAACTTAGACACATGCATACACTAACACTCCCCCTCAAAGTGGAGCATATATATCAATCATGCTCAACTTGTTACATATATAGTCAACTTGAACTCCTAGAAGCGATTTCATTAGAATATCGGCTAGTTGTTCCCTTATGCACATGTGTTTCAATAATATTGTTGCACTTTATAACTTTTCCTTAATGAAATGACAATTAACATTTATATGCTTGGTTTTTTCATGAAAAACTGGATTGGAAGTAATATGAACCACCGCTTGATTATCACACCATAACTTTATAAAGGTCTAAATCAAAAGCCCAATTTCATCTAAGAATTGAACCATTGATAATACCTCTATTGTAGCCAAAGCCATGGCTTTATACTTTACTTCTATGCTAGACCTAACAACTATTTGTTGGTTTTTGCTCTTCCAAAACACTAGATTACTCTCAAGGAAGATAACATAACAAAATGTAGACTTCCTATCTATAGAAAAGCTTACCCAATCTGCATTTGCATAGGCTCGAATACCTTCCCATCACTAGTAAAACTATAGAGTATTCCATTTCTAGGATTTCTCAACAAATATCAGAGGATGTGCATCACTGCTCTCTAGTAAGTATCTTTGGGAGCTTTCATGAATTAATTAATTACACTTACTAGAAAAGATATATTAGGTCTCATCATGGTTAAGTAATTCAATTTTTCCACTAGTCTCCTATAAGGTGTGAGATCATCAAATAATGCCATCTTCTTAAGAAAGCTTGATACCTAGATCCATCAGTGTGTCACTTGGCTTGGAATGGAATAAGCCTACATCTATCAAAATATCTAGCACATACTTTCTCGGAGATACAAAGATTATCTTTTTACATCATACAACTTTAACACCCAAAAAATATTTCAATTGACCAAAATCTTTGGTCTCAAACTGGGACTTAAGATACATCTTAAGTCTATCAATCCTTGCACTATCACTGCTAGTGATGATGATATCATCTACATATACTCCCAACAATATAAGGCCAGAACTCTATCACATATAAAATACTAAATGATCCTTCTCACTTTATCGTATGCCATATTGAATAAGAGTTACATTAAATTTATCGAACTATGTGTATGGAGATTGCTTCAGACCATACAGAGACTTACACAAATTGCACACCTTCCTAGACTAGGGGTTGCTCCATATATACCTCCTCAATCAAGTTACGATGTAGGAAAGTATTTTTTACATCCAACTGATGTAATGCCCATTTATATGTAATAGCAAAACTGAGAAATAGACGAATAGATGTCATCTTTGCCACTAGTGAAAAAGAATCAAAATAATCTACTCCATAAGTTTGTACATATCCCTTTGCTATTAGTCTTACCTTCAATCTAGCCAATGAACCATCAGGATTCAATTTTATGGTGTAAACCCATTTGCATCTAATAACTTGTTTCTCTTCTAGCAGAAAAATCAAGTCCCATGTATGGTTGGCCTCTATGGTCATCATCTCATCCTCCATAGCCTTATGCCATCCTAAATCTGCAAAAGCATCAAGAAGAGTACATGACATAGTAATAGCATTAATTGTGGCAATACAAGTATGAAGTTGAGCAAAAAGTCATTTGTATAAGGGCGTGTATAAAGGAAAATTTCTACAAGTTTGCGTACTTTTGTGTAGAGCAATCGATACATCTTCGGCCATAATATCTCGAGGTGGATCCATCGAAGGAAAGACTATCTTGATAAGGCAAGTTTTTGTGTCAGATCTGTGTAGGTCCTTCTAGTGTACATATGACCAAATTAAGTATCTAGGCATGCCTTAGAAAAATATGCATTAATCGATGTACTATGTATTTGATAGATGAAAAAATCTTATTCTTCTGATATGATAGGTGATGGATGAGATTGTAATACTGAAGGAAAAGGAATTGACTCATGAAATGCGATATTTGTTGAAATAATAAAGCAACTTAGGTCTGGAGAGTAGCATCGATACCTTTTCTGGACATGTGAATAACCTAGGAAGATATATTTAAGAGAACATGAGTTTAATTTAATGCGACCTGGATGAGTGTCACAAATAAAACATATGCACCCAAAAACCTTAAGGGAGATTGGAAATAAAGGACAATCAGGACACAATATTTGAAGAAAAACATTTTTTTATTAAATTGAGATCGATATGACACTCTATGTAGTTTGACAAACTTGCACGATTCATAATTAAAACTAAAATATGATAAATAAAGACACACAGTCTTGCTCCATGATAAGTAGTTAGAGTCATCAAGTTTCTCATCCAACAACTATGAGCCTATGATAATCTCCTGAGTTATCACTTTTGATGCTATTACCTCTTCCTTGGCCATGGCTACAAAACTTTCTTCCTCCAAAACACAACTAATAATCCTTCAACCGGGTAACACAATCCCAAATCAACAACCATGAACTTCATCCCTAGTTCTATAGCCACGTTCTACATTGAGAAAAACTTATCTCCCTTAATCTATTATTCATGAAAAGGTTATAACCCATTATTCTTGCTGCCTTTAAAAATAAGGGGATGACCCTCTTTCAACTAATAAAGGACTGTTGAAAAGAAAGGAAAAGTTTTAAGTGTATAGCTTGAGGGTTGTGAAGTCAAAGTCAGTAGTAGTGATGATTTAGGTGGTGCCACAAGGGCTATGACAAATAGATTTAAGGAAATAAAGAGAGAAAGGGGGTGGTAACGACTAAGGTTATGCTGTTGGTTCTGATATAATGTAATTTTAAAAATTACTGGCTATTAATTAATTCTGCTAACATTTAAGATTAATTTTAAAATAGCAAACACTTTTTGTAAAATAAAAGAGTAAAAGAGGATACTAACAGAAGAGGAAACTTATGGACAATAAAAATATATATATAAAAAAAAACAACCTAGTAAAAAAATGACCTTGAAACACTTGAGCAAATATAGTCATTTAATAAATCAAAATGATATTCTAACAACAAACACCAAAAAAGGAAAAACCATAAATAACAATTAAGTAAATACAAAAAAAAAAAAGACATGACTTTTCATTCTTTGGTCACAAAAATAAAAACTTGAATGTAAAAAACCAAAGAATAGAAGGTTAAATTTTAAACCTAGGAATCTAAAATACGACACAATGATATGACATGATTATGATACGAATATAAGACACGAAAGTGATATGATTTAAAAATTTTATTAATAATTATATCTAGGTTTAAAAATTAAAAATAAATGTATTTTATGTTTTTATGTCGATACAAATTATGACACATAATTTTCATATTAAATACAATATGAATATACGAATTTTAATATTTTACATGATATAAATACACGAATCGTCAGATTTAGTTAAATCCTTACAGTCGTTCAAAATCAACAATAAGCAACACACAATAACATATCAATGAAAAAAAAAAAAAGAAAAGCTAGTAGTAAAGCAAGCCAAATAAAAATTAAAAAAAACTAAGATGAGAAACAACATAAAAGTACGCCATAAATTCTCATAAAAAAGTTGTCATCATAAATCACCAGTTTCAGCTACAATATAATGTGTCAAAACATAAAAAATTAAACCTCTCATGTTCTCTAACCAAACTATAAGACCAAGTAATACAAATAATTAGTGAGACAATAAAAAGGTTATATCAATTTTAAAATTTTCACTCATGAAATTCAATATTGTTATTTCGACACAACATGCTTTCTAAATAAATAATTAATTAAATGAAACAAAATCAAGCATAAAATATTTCAAAATTAAATGCATGTACAACATGTGTAAGACAGTTGGCAATAAGGGGAACTTGATTTGAAAAAACCCATCTATAATAATAGCACATAATCTAATTTTTCATCAACATTAGTCAATAAAAAACAAAAACTATATCCCAATATTTAAAAAAATAAAATTATATAAAAAAACAGATAATAAATTAAGAAACAATCAACTACAATGATCTTTCATCTCTTTCTAGATCAAAATGGACAATCAAATTGAGTTTTGGTTTGGTTTCACTTCTTTACGTATTGTTGTAATTTAGTTTAAAAATCAATTCATTTAAACACTTTATGTTAAAATAATTCTGAAAGAAAATATGAAACTAAATAAAATTTAAATCAAAGAGAAAAAAAATACACTTTACCAAAAACTATGTAAAGCTCCACTCTTGGCAGTGACGCCTTCGACGGCGATGAACGGGCCTCATTCATGGAGACTTCGGTGGGAAATTTGTTAAGTTAGAATTTGGGTTTTTGGGTGGGAAAGAATTGGGGTTTGAGAGGATATTGAGAGAAGCCATTATTGACTTTAAGAAGAATTTAAGGGAGATTAGAAAGGCTTTAGTAAAGATATAGAAAGAGGGGATTGTTGTGCTGCTGGAGTTTCTTAATTGAAGAGAGACAAGCACGGTTTAGAAAGAAGGGCGGTGTGCAACCGTAGTGATACCTTCGCTGATTCTATCAACAAAAGTTTTTTATGACATTATGCTTTTTTTAAATTTTACATTTTCATCTTAACTAACAAAAAATATAATGCTAAAATAATAAATTATTTTTAGTCTTTTTTTTTCTTTTTTCAACTTAATCAAGCAATGAATGAAAAGAAAATTTCAACCCATCTTCCTTCCCTGATAAGCACACCAAAAAAAAAAAAATTCTTTTGCTAACTAAATTACCCCTTTCCAGCCATAACAAATTATATATGTGCAATTTGTTTTTAACAGAAGGAGAAAAAGAATGGAGAAGAGGGAAATAAGATGAAGACTTGAACCTTCAAGCTAAGTATACCATTGCAAAGCAATTGGCATCTAGCAAGTTCAAAATGTAACAACTTGGACCTCAACACAATTTCTTCGACAAATACTGCAAAAAGGGATTGACAAGAATAAATATCATTTATATTTTTATGATTATGCACCACCAGCCATATCCATATCTGTAATCCCATCAATTCCTTTGAAATCAACACGTAATTTTCTTAAACCAGAAGACTTTTTGTTGTCCTTGTTGATTGTACCAATCGCATGGAGGATGTCCTTTGGGATTTTATCCATGAGGTCATATAGTGGTAGATTTAGATTTGATCGGGTCATCTCTTCCAGTACAGGAGGTGCCTGCATGTATAGATTTTTTCCATGATATGTGATTGAAGCCTTTGATATGAGCAGCTTTGGATGCCCCTCTAGCATATCAATGAACTGCTTCGATACAAATTGAATAAAAAACAAAAGCATAAATAAAACAACATACTAAAGTTGAACCCACCAAAACTATAAACTCGGCTCTATAAGATGCAGAAAGTTAACCTCTTGTAGTGTAACTGTAGTATCCAGCTCAATGAGAACACCTGGACCACAAACAAGACAGTCCTTGTCCTTCACAAATTCAGTCACTTTAGTGTGAAGGCCTTCAACACCATTATATCTACAAAAGTAGTATGCAAGCAAGTTTGACAATGGATTTTGATGTTTAATAGATGACCAACATCAAAACATAAAATAATAAATAAATATCACTGTTCTAAAGCCGGAGAAGAGATTAAAACAAAGAAATTGTTCATCCATGCAAATATCAAGTTTGATGATTGTATTCATTTCTACAATGAGCTGTTGAAGATCAAGTCATCACAACAGGAGAATCAACCTTTTTGCATGGTTTCAGAGAGCCTATCCTCCACTCCATCCCTTTCACTATCTTTGCCAAGATTCAGAGTTTATTGCAACTATCATTGTGGTAATAATCTATGTATGCAAAATGAATGGAAAATAAGTAGCAAAATGCACCATACCAAAACAACAATATATGTGAAAGCCATTCAAATGTTGCCACCAAATCATCATAGTTACAATAATACAATGCCCCAAAGAGAGAGAGAGAGAGAGAGAGAGAGAGAGAGAGAGAGAGTTGGACATACGTAAGATAGTTTGATAGAGTTTTACTGAATGCTGATGCAATCTTCAAGGTTTCCAAAGCACATGCAGCAGAAATAATTGCATTGGTGGAAGCAATAGCTGGTATAATGTTTTTTACTACACCCTGTGAGTGACAAAGAAATATTATATTCTTTTATACCATTTACAAGAAAGAAGGAACATCTATAATCAAAGAGGAGAAGACACTCCATTTTTAATTTAACAAATGACTACTAGTAATTTAAATCAGGCATCACAATGCCACTTGCGGATCATACATAGTTGAGAAGTATGAAATATTGAAAAGTAGTTAAGAAGTAATTTGTTAAAAAAACCAAATTTATACTTTCAACAACTTACAATAACAGCTATTTTCATCAGGAATCATAAAGAAACCAGAAGTAGCAATACGGAAATGAAACAAATACAAAGCACAAACTTTAGCTTCCCAGAATACCTGAGTAAGAGAATAAGTAACTCCTGGAATGCCAAAAAGCTCAGCTCTCTTGACAGCCTGTGATAGTTGGAAGGCATTACTGATAATCAAAAAAGTAAAACCAAACCTAAAGGAAAACAGTGCTACAAAGATTCATATAATTAACCTCATCATAGACCCACTTCATGTGATCTGCATTATCTGGATCAAAAGCCTTTCCACTGCGAACCTATAAGGTTGGGAGAAGAAAACTGTCATGAATATGACATGACATATAGTTGAGAAAGTGACAAGCAAGAAATTAATACTACTGTTACCTCATCCCATTTGATTAAATGAGCATATTCGATACAATGTGCTGCATTTCTGGGGGTTTCTGCTAAAGTACATAAAGGAAACTTCACTTGAGGAGGAAACAGCCAGATAGTACACTCAAAGCATGGCGTGACCCCTGGCACAATCACCCTAGCATGGCCCTTGAAACCTTCAGTCCCACCATCTACCATAGGCTTCATTGTTTCTTCTCGTGGATTGTTATCAGAATCATACTCTTAAATAACAGGGAAAAAAATAAATAGGTACAATATTAGCCTAATTCAACATAGAAAGTCACCTTGACAAATAAATGTTTGGAACATTAAAGGAGAAGAGATGTAGATCATAAAAGATCAGATACCCAGCTCAGAATCCATGCTACAAGAAGAAAAGCAAGTCAAGTAGTATGGTTACCAGACACCTGCTTCTAATTATCTGTTGAACTTCAAATTATCAAACTCACTCCTTGAATGAAAGGCATTCGGGGATTAAACATGTCCCAAGCAACTCAAACATGTTGAGAAACATGCCACAGTTCTAAGCTCTCATTCCTGTCACACCTCATACAAGCATAGGGAGCATATGCCATATGGCTGTGTGTAATCTATTACCCTAATGTACTACCATTTTGCCATGACGATGAACCTAGGGGCTAGAGTATTTGAGTATTTTGCTAACCTCCCCAATAAGATGCATTCTAAGAATTTCAAATACTAGGCCTAAATAATAGATATACAAAGCAAATTTCAAGTATATACAGTCAGCTGGTAATAAGTTAAAAGACACACCAAGGAAACTACAAGCCACAGCATTAATGTAGCTCCGAGCCTCAATGGAATCAAGACCAAGGGCAATAATATTGAAGTCACTATAGAAGTCAATGTCTTTGTCCTCAATTCGGCAAAAATGAGGCACTATATTCACACCACTAACTCTTTCCATGACACGCTTTGCTGCAACCTCAGCTTTTGGCTTACCAACATCTTCTAGCCTACAAGGATTAACACCAAAAATTACAGTAACTTTAAACTTTCCAGCTCCAAATATAAATTATATAGAAGACACAAAATAGACATTCAAGCTACACTGGCTATAATCAAATGAAAATGAAAAAAGTAGTAATGCAAACATAATGATGGTAAAATTTACCTACTGTCAGTCAATTTAGCAAATATAACGAGGTAGAAAAGGAAAAAAAAAAGCACTAAAATTATAACAATAAGTGCTAACTATCGTCTGGTTCTAATTTGACTATCAATTTAATCACAACAAACCAATTCACCATGGCAGAAAATTCAATCCAGAATCAAACCCCCAAAAAATTCTAAAAATGAAACATAATAAAAAATTACGAAAAAAAACCTGAAGAGGAATTGACGGTTGAGATTGGTTACTTCAATCCGGTCCATGTCAATGACCTCGAGATTTTTAAAACCAGAGAGAGCCAAATCCTTAAGCAGCTCACATCCCAACCCTCCTGCTCCGACCACCAAAATTTTCGCATATTCTTGTAAATCATCCCTTAACTGCAAAACCCCAAAACCCTCAAAAACCAAAACTTCAAAGCCCAAAATTTAAAGATTGCAAATAAACAGTTCGTAAAAAATGGCAAAGAGAGAACGAATTATACTTGGACGCCAGGGTCGAAGGTTGGGCCAACGAGGTTTCCAGGACGGAGGAGGAGCTTGTCCAAGTCTCTTGATTTGCTTGGTGGAGCTGCGTCCGCCATATTTTACGAAGATTTAGGTTCTTCTGGAGGGGAGGGGTTTTTTTTATTTATATACCCGGGACCTGAAACGGAAAAAGGTGAAAAAAGATGGGTTTGTTTTACTTTTTCCTTTTTTTTTTTTTTTTTTGATGAAGGTAGCTTCAACTCTACGCTTGGTTCTGATGGCCTCTGGATTTCAGGCGTCCATGGTCTTCACTTTTGGTCACCCGAACAAAAATATGGATCAATTAAATTTACTTTTTTTTTTCTGTAAATTATTTGGTTGTTTGTTTCCGAGAAGAGACATAGAATGGTTCGGAAATGGGCCAAGGTGATCAGTCAATTTTAAGCAGGAAAACGAAAAAAATATAAAAAAAAATTATATGTTTGAAAAAAACGAAACGAAAAAAATTATTAAATAATAATAATAATAGTTTTTATATTTTATTTGTATTT
The DNA here is from genome assembly GCF_002303985.1 of Durio zibethinus. The sequence goes on from NW_019168026.1 coordinate 6,893,943, forward strand.
TATATAAAGATATGGATACATGTATGAATTATCTTGCGTAAAAATACGGGTAAATTTAATTGTTTTTGGTATTATGTTGTTTGATTGGTTGGATTTTTTCAAGGGCTATTGTACACTTTAAGGCCCATTGTTAATTGAGAATAAAATCAACGTTGAATTAAAGTCAATGACAACAATAGCAAAATTGGTGAGAGTAACTGATAATATTATCAAATTTAATTTGTTTGAATAGGAAATTTTTATGAATTATTCTAAAATTATTATAGTTTAAATTTTGTGTCAGAACCGGAAACATTTACATAATTTAATTTTTTATTTGCTGCTTACTTTTTGTTTAAAGAAAATGCTTATAAATTAGTGCTGCAGAAATAAGTAAAAAGTAGGAAGTAATACCAAGGAATTAATGTTGACAACTTTGATTTTGGTCAAAAATTAATTTTAACGTATATGGAAGTGATGTCATATTTCTTTTTCTTTTGACAAATAAAGAAAACATATAAAAATGGCAATCAAGCAACTGGTTTGTAGTAATTTGGGAAAAAAAAAGGGGGGGAGGGGGTTGTAATCTTCATGATTTGCGGCAATGGTAGCATAAGAGGAGATCTCAGGGTAAAAATGTATGCATAGCTCCACCAATTATGAGACAAGTGATTCCGGTGGGAAACTACGGTAAAACTTTTACTCTTTTAAGTTCAAAATTTTTAAAAATTTTGGAATGGAATGATTGGGATTTATGAAATTAGAAAGAATTATATTTTATTATACAATCCAAGATCACGTGTATTAAAAAAGTTTTTCTTCAGTGGCACAGCCCAGTTTGTAGATAGAGAATTGAAAATCAAGACACTGATCGGTTGAAATTGACGTTGAAGTAGAGACACCAAAATTCCAATCCTACTCTTCGGTGTTCTTCTATTGTTAATTAATTAGCCTTAACTTTCATCTACTTCAATATGTTATTGAAACGATAATGCCAATTATCGTTACGACCAGTCAAGTATATTTAACAATTGAAAAATTATAAATACATTAACAATGAAATTTTAGATTCTATATATGAAATTAAGAGAATAATAGATATTTTTTAAAATTAAAAATAAAAATAAAATATGTATATCTCTTGTTAAATTAACTCAACAATTTCCCATATTTATACTATTTATTGAAAATAATACCCTAAAGGGTTCAATGATTGACATCTAACATTAGCTAATTGATTAAATAAAAATTTAGTTTGGTTTTTTTTTTTTAAGTTGAGCAGCAAACAATGTCATTTTTATGAAAATTTAAAAAAAAAATCATCCCCAAACTTTAACAAACATTATTTAGGTTAAAATTTAAGAAAAAAAATTAAAAGAACAGAAAAAATATGAACTATCCAAAAACTTAAGTCAAAATAAAAAAAAAAATGAAAGAAAAGGAAGAGCGAAAGAAAGAGGAAAGAAGTATCTAAAAAGAAAAATGAGAGAAGGGTAATAAAAAAATTGAAGGGAGATAACTTTAGAATAGTAAGAAGCATGAGAAAGAACCAAAAAAAAAAAAAAAATCTATACCATCTATTGAAAATAATTCCTAAGGGGTTGTTACTTGACATTTGTCATCACTTTATTGGTTAAAAAAATGAAAATCGACAAAATGATAAAAGGGAAACAAAAAAGTCTATAAAGACATCACTTTATCAGTAAAAAAAAAAAAATTTAAAAACTAAAAACTAATAAGAAACAAAGAAGTTTCTAGATGCATCACTTTATTGGTTAAAAAAAATCTAAAAATTAAGAAACAAAATAAAAAAAATTTATAGAGGTTGAGATAAAAGAAAAAAAAAGAATAAATATAAAAAAAGAGGAAGGGAGAGAAAAATAAAAGAAATATATAAAGAGACAATGGAAGTTTTTCTAAGAGATAAAAGAAGAAGCCAAAAAAGAGAAAGGCAGTGTAATAATGAAAGGATACTCTCGAGCATGAAGAATGGGAATAAGAGAGAAGAAAGAAGAAAAAACATGAGCAAAAGAGAAAATGAGAAAAAAAATGGAAAAGAGATAAGGAAGCTAGTCTAATAAGAAAGCTACAATCAGAATTGATAAAGAGAAACACAAATGAATAAAAGAGAAAATGAGGGAAAAAAAAAAGAAGATGAGGAAGCTAGTTTAACAAGAAAGCTATAATTGGAGTTGACGGAGATAAACACAGCAAAGGATAGAGTTGTAGAGGACATCCAACAAGTCAAAGTAGACAAAGAAATGTCTTTAGATTGGATATTTTCCAATTTGCTAAAATTTATCCATTTATTTATGCTCTCTTCAAATTACTTTGGCTTTTTTTTTTAATGACCGTAGTATTTTTATTGCTTTTTTAGATAAGAGTTTGATATAACTCTTTTTGCATTATGATTTTTAAGATTTGATATTACCAAATTTTAACATCTATTTGTATATTAATTTTGATATTTTGATATTTAATTTAACTGGTGCGATGTTTATTATTATTTTCACTTTTGATGCTTCATTTGGAAATAACAAGTATAGTGAAGCAAAATTTTGTATAATATGTTATTTATATTTCATTGTAATTTCAATATTATTATTTAAAACATTTTTTTTTTATTGCATAAAAGTTTTATTCATAAATCTAGTGTTGAATTTGAAGAATGGTTTTTTTAATTGTATGGCATCTATCATTTTATGCATGTGAGATATTAATTTAGAAGTTAATATTTTGGTCAATATGACTTTTTATACATATAATTATATATTTGCTTCTTTTTGTTAAAATTATTTGTTATTATATCATGTAGGGCATTTGATTCATAAATTCTTAGATTTTGAGAAAGAATATGGCTTGGAGGAAAGTGATATTAAAGGGAAATGTTTGATTTCTAGGTTTTGTTGACTTTGAGAATGTAAAATTTTTTTCTTTAGTTCACAGAAATAAAAAATTACCTTATAAAATCTTTTACTATGTTGTTCTTGATAATACATAAATAACACGTGACGTTTATGATATTGATATGTGAATAACACATGATATGTGAATAAATATGTTATCTTTGTTAAAATTAAATAATTCTAAAACATAATTTTTTATATTTTCAACAAATATAATCTTATAATTCTAACTACTATCCTAACATTATTGTCCCTATATAGAGAAAACACATTGATCAAATTTTATGTGTAGTAATATTAAATAAATGTATTTTAGATTTTATATGTAACAACATTTTTTTTTAAATATTTTCAACAAAGACTAAATTTTTTTATCTTAAAAAAGCCATTTTTTCAATAAAAATTATGATTTTATCTTAGAAACATCATTTTTATTGAATTTTAAAAACTATATCTTTTTCATGTTTTCATTAAAGACTACATTTTCTTTTTTAGAAACATTATCTTTGTTGAATTCTACAAGATATATATATTTTTTCATGTTTTTAACAAAATTTGTGTTTTTATCCTAGAAACATCATTTTTTTCAATGAAGATAGTATTTTTTATCTTAAAAACATCATCTTTATTGAATTCTAAAAAATATTTTTTTTCATGTTTACAACAAAGATTGCGTTTTATTTTTAAAATGTCATCTCTTTAATAAAGATTATATTTTTTATCTTAAAAATGTCATTTTTGTTAAATTTTAAAAAATAACTTTTTATATTTAACAAAGACCACGTTTTTTATTTTAAAAAACATCATCTTTGTTGAATTATGAAAATTAATTTTTTTCATATTTTCAACAAAAATCATGTTTTTAATAATAACTTTTGTGAAGATTTCAATAACATTGTGTTAAAAACGTGTTCTTTATTTAAAATATATTAAGAAAAAATTATTTTCATAATATTTTATAAAAAAAATACTATGTTTCTAAGATAAATAAAGTTGTTTATATAATATAAAAATATAATTAAGTAAGGGCAAATGAAGAAAAAGTTTCACTTTTACTCCGAAATTTTAAAAAAATCTCATGGAGATGAGGGTTTTTATTCTCCATTACTTTCCTATTTCTTGATACTGTTGGAAATCTTAAAAAACTCCAGTAATCACATTTTTATAAACCAAACCAAGAAATCAAATTATAAAAAGTAAAATTATGAGAGAAAAAATTACTTCCCTCAAACCGAATGCCCTATAAATTGAAGTGTAAATGAGTTATTTCTTTAATCATTATGTCTTAATAAGTTTTCAACTATGCATGTTATTATTTTTCTTTTTAAATATTTTTAGTAAATAGATTTACTAATAATGGATATTATTTTGGCTTTTTTAGATAGATGGATGACATATTGTTTCGATTGTGCTACGTAAAAATTAATTTTTAAGTGAGAGCCGAGTGCCTTTATTAGGTAGTGCTTACTTTTTTCATCACCATTTTTTTCAATTTTGTCACTATTTTTATGTTTAATGCAATCTATGAAATTACTATCTGATTATAAATACTTGTTTAGATCTTTTTGACATAGTTTTTCAATTTTTAAAACCTTCTGAGTTTTTAACTTATCACTTACCATTTTCCACTTGGTATGCTTTCCTCTCTCTCTCTCTCTCTCTCTCTCTCTCTATATATATATATATATATATATATATATATATTAAAATTTTTCCTTGACTTTCCTTTTGATTATTTCTTTTTCATGCAAGGAATGCACAAATAAAACTATGATTTCTTTAGCAACTTAATTTTATAAACAACTATTACATCCGATGAGAGTTTTTTCAAAATTTTAATTACTTGCGAGTTTTCTTAATTTGTTGTTATTTTTAATAAATAGACTAAAAATTTGTGTCAATTACATAGTATTATGAGTTTTGATGAATATTCTTTAACTCACCTTTTTTATTACTTTTTTAATTTATTCATTTTAAAAGATATAAAAGATTAGTTAAGAAAATTGCATGAAAATATATTTTCAAATCATTTTTAAACTAAAAAGTAAAATATATCCACTTACTAAGCGTTTAGCTTTATTAACTTTATGCTATTGAAATAATATATTAGAATTTTAATCAACTAGTGACACATAATGTTTTTCAAATGTAGTCAATATAGGATTATAACATAGCAGTATATTATAAATTCTTTCTTTAATCTTTCAATTTTCTTCAACCAATGGTTAATTTATCTCTTGCTTTTTTAAAATTTTTAACTTTTTGTTATATTTTTCTTTGCTTTTAATTTTATGGTGATCTCAATTTATTGAATAACTTGCAAGAAAATTTGAAGGATAACCATCATTTTTTATTCAGAGTTGAAAGAAAGCAAATTGGAAGAATAACTTGTAGTTGGAATTTTTTATATCCAAAGTTTTTAAGATTATTCTAAATTTTATAAATTCAAATTGTTTCTATATGATTATAACTAATAAGTTTATTGTATAACAATGATGTTTGTAAAATTAAAGTAATGAAGAACAGTTTTATGTTACTTTCTTCATGATTCTATTCTATAGATATGATGATGTATTTAGTTGAAGTGAAGTATTTAGTGGGGACTTCCTTATTAATAGCAAGATTGCTTTGATATATTGTTATCTTTCACAATTGTTGCACTAAAATAAAGAGTAATGTTGACTTTATTTAATGCAATTACTAGTAAATCCTTGCATTTATTCTTTTTTTTTTTATTTTCATTTTCATACTAATTGTATTTGCATTCATTTTTATTGATCAGATAAATTATTATTAGTTTTAATTATTAGGCCAACTTATTAACATGGTATGAAGCATGGGTAACCCACTAGTAATGAAAGAAAAGTCTTCCCTTCTTGAAATTAATTATACATTTTTTAAAAAATTTTTATACATTTGCTTTCATTTTTCATTTTTCTTTATCTTTATGAACTTTTAGTTAAGTTTGATTTTTTTAGAATAAACAAGTTATGAGACAAAGGATTGCTATTAAAGGATAGATTTGACTAGATTATAAGCAATCGGCTCTAGCCACTTAAAAAACCATGATGACATTGCAAATGGAAAAAGGTTTTTCTAAATTTTCTTTTTCTTTTTTTTTTTTTTACTTTTATTCATATTTGATTATTTTATTTATATATATTGGGTAATTCAGTATAATATGAGACGGATTGATGTGACATGAAATTTGGTAATTTTATAATGAAGATGGCCATGAAGATCTTGGTAGTAGGAGTCTAAAAGCTATTGTTTGTTTCATATTCGAAGTAAGAACCAAGATGAATAAAACAATAAAGCAGGCCATTATCCTTTTTAAAATGTTTTTTATGTTTATTAGATTTTTTATGATACCTCAAGATTGTAATGGATGAGAAATGTCTTTTTCATAGAGCTTAGTCAAATTTTATCAAAATGGGTATAGTAAAATGCTAGTTATTTGATTAATCTATGAGTTTTTATCTTGCTTTTTGGAACTAAAAAGAGAATATTATTTCTATTTCATGTGACAATTATGAACTATTTTTCACTTTTTTTGACATTTATGTAGTGTTCTAATTATTTAAAATGATGTTGGATTCTTATTTGATACATAGTGTAGCAAATATTGATAAAATATATAGAGTAGGAAAATCATTCAAAAAGTTTAAATCCAGACAAAAAGAACAACCCATAATTTTAAAGGTATGAATTAGATTGATTGAATTTTTTCTAACATGTAATTCAATGCAATGCAATTCTCTTATGTACATTTGTTACAAAAACACTTGGACTCTTATAAAAGTATAGGAACATTTAGTAATTTTTTTATCTATGAAATTTATCACTTCTTAATGGTTAAAATAAAAAATTTTCAAGTTTAATTTACAAGATGTATAAAATGAAATAGAATCATTTTTTTTTTATTTCCAATTTCAATACATAACAATAAATTACTAAAAAAGGGATAAAAGGTTTGAATTTTGTAGTAGTAATCTTTTCATTATTATTTTATAGATATCATTTTTTTCTTTAGATCATGTATGATTAATTATTGCAATGTTATTGCACAATGCCAATTTTCTTTATCTACTAACGAAACTTTTTGAAATATATTATGAATTGTATTTTCATACATGTTTATTGCATATGACAAGCTCATATGTTGTCCATAATAGCCCTTAAGACTGATTTAATTGGTATTTTAGTAATATATTTAATTAGCCTTTAGACATGTTTTATATAAATTATGTTTTCTATTAGCCTTTGGACATATGCTTTCTAACTATGCATTTCATGATAAATTTCCCTCTTATTACATAAATACAATCTATTCTAAAAATTATGAAAGCAAATTATGGATTGGAGATTATAGTGAGATTAAGGTTTCTCGGAGAGAGACAAGCTTCAAAGTTTACAAAAGAAGATTCTAACTTTAAGAAAATAAGGTAAAGTTGTGTTCTATCAATTTAATTAGGTATTAATCATTATTGTTGTTTCTATGAAAACTGCTTATTTGTTTTCACTTGAAGCCAAAGTAAGGTATCTAGTGGAGAGTAATACTTTTAATCCATAAGAACTTGGCTTATAAATCTCCATAATCATTTTCATAATCAATTGTAATATGTTTTTTTGTTCAATTGAAACTATATGCATTTTTGGATTCACAATTGCCTATTTATTTAGTTTATCATGTGATCAAATGTTAATTTTGTCTTTTCATGCTTACATGTTGTTCCCTTGAATCTTATTAGTTTATTTTCTGCACTTAATTTATTTTGCTACATTTTTTTCGGTTTGGGGATCTTATTATCTTAAGATGATGATATTGGTGGTCTTTTTTTGTGGTCCAATAAAGTATGAAGATCTTTGAAACAAATCTTTTACTTGCTGACTGTGACATGGTCACTTGTAAAATTGCCTCAAATGTATTTTGTTCTTGCATTAATTAATGGGTGATAAGGTAACATGTCATAATTATGTTAATATTATGTGATTTTTGTTATAAGTATCATAACTTGTTTAAAATTTTTCTTATTATTTTTTCAATTTTATTTTTCCTTATCATTTTGCTTGTATATTTTTAGCATATGCATAATGTAGGCTACTTGCATTTAATCACTAAAAGTTGAAATTAGATTCAAATGCTTTTGTTATCCATTAAATGCATTAATGTTCCCTAACAAGAAAAAATAGTCATTAAGCAGTCACTTGAAATTTATATTGACCAAGAAATACAACAAAGTTCCTTCTTGGCAATAGAAAACAAAAAATCAACATTTGCCTTATAATGGTAGATGATTATAAGTTCCATTATATTATTGTTGATTGAGAATCTACAAGTGCACAAAATTAGAACAAGTAATATAGAACTAGTATAGTATCGTTGCCATGAGAATTATAAATAGAAAATAATTAAGTATCGAAATTGAATCACCCTAATTATATTAAAACAAAATAGGCAAGTAACTAAACTACTTAATCAAACCGAAATTAACCATGCAAGTAAAAATTAAAACTAAACTTTAAGTATGCAAATAACAAATTAAATTAATGCTAAATTATGCAAATAAAGATAAAGGCAGCAACTTAAACTTAAATTAAAGAACTAAAATTGAATTTAAAATATGCTAGAATGCAATAAATCAAAACTAACTAAACTATGTAAATAAATTGCAAAACTTGAAAATTAAACATGCAATAGCTAAACTATTCATTTGGAACTTGAAACAAGAGATTCTAAGGTTACAATATGCATGAAAACCAAAATTAAAGAAGCTTGAAAACAAAACACAATATCTAAATGTAAAATAGCCCATAAAGATTAAAACAGTCCTAAAAACAGCCCTTAAATTATCAAAAATCATATTGTAAACATGCAGTAAATTTTTTTTACGCTAGACTACTTAAAAACTAAAGTTTTAAAACTTGAAACTCAATTAAACCAAAAAAAAACATTAAATAGTGAGAATAAACTGCCTAAAATTGAAACTAAAAGAAATTTTAAGAACTAACTTCTAATCTTTAAAATCTTTAAAGAACTTGAAGCAAAAATTAAATATCTTGAACTTAAAATTAAAGAACAAAAAATAAAATTGCAAGCGCTTGAAATTAAAGAAAACTTGAATTATGAATTTAAATTTAAAGTTACAAGAACATAAAAATAAAAACTGTTTTGAAAACTTAAAAGAATGTTAAAGAATACTAGAATAAAACTTAGAAGAAAACCTAAAGCTAAAGATATAGGTTAGTCAGCCACCCCAACTGCATCTTTTAAGACCTAAGGTAAGCTATTTATAAACTAAAGAATTCAAGAATGTTCGGCAAGATTGGACTTTAATTGACAGCTTCTTTGTTCAGTTGGACTTCACTTTTTGAATTAAAAAATGCTTTTTTAGTTGAATTGAAATAAAACTCTTCACAAGAACTCTTCTAGATCATATCTTGGCTTCTAGATGATAAACAACTTCTGCACTATTCTTTTCTTTACATATTTCAATTTCTAGAATAAAAGAAAAGAAAGAAAAACCAAAATCTCACAAACCAAAAACTTGTTCGGTTTAAGCTCTACTAACCTTCTAGAAAGAAACTTCAAATTGCTTCATCTTGAAACTTTTTATGCATGTCACGACTTAGCTCTCTTTCTTGGAGAATTTTAGAGTTTTCATTCAAATAAAAGATTGCTTTGCCACCCCTATTAATGCTTCTTTTATATTATGCAAATCCTACTCCAAGTAGGAATCAAAATATAATCCTAGTAAGAATAAGAATTCCAAATCCAAATAGGAAAACTCAAGGGTTGTTTAGTCTTTTTCAACGTGAACAGAATTGCCACCTCATCATGCCATAGAAGACTCCAAGTCATTTTTCTTAACCAATAAGAAAAAACTTGTTGCCATGTCATGCATTGGTAATCCCATACATGTTCACTTACATAAGTGTAGACACCTAATTTTGTCCGGACAAAATCATGGCTGTTTGTGAAGTGTTTAAAATTCAACCCGATCAAATCCAACATTTTTTTTAAAATTTGACAAGTTTCTAAAATCAAATTTTTGACTAATTGAACCCAATGCCCTAAAGTCAATCTTAGTCAAATAAAGTTAGAATCAATCAAACTTAGTCAAAATTAGTCAAACTAAATAAAAACAGATAGAACCCATGCCAATCCTCAAAATTATCAATCAAATTGAAATTAATGTGGCTTAAAATTGATATTGGTGATTTTTAAAACACTAAAAAGTTAGATTGAACTTTGAAAAGTGTAAAACTACTAAAATGCCCCTTAGGGATATTTTCATAATTTAACCTTTTCGAGGTCATAATTTTGCAAAAAGCTTCAAATCATGATTTTATAACATTTGATAATTTTTACAATTTTGAAAACCTTGATTGTACCTTAAAATGTGTAAAATTATCAAAATACCCTTTAAAGGTAATTTTGTAATTTGACCTTTTCAAGGTTAGTTTTTCATGAGACTTTTCAAATTATAATTTTATAATATTTAATGATATTTGGTGCAATCAAAATCATAATTGTACCTCAAAATGTGTGAAATTATCAAAATACTCCATAGGGTTATTTTCATTATTTGACCTTTTTTATGTCAGATTTTCATGAAAATTTTTAAATTTTAATTTCATAATATTTCATGATTTTTTGTGCTTAAAAATGCCAAAAATTAATATGGAAACATTAATTTCTACGACAATGATCTAAATACCAAAAATTTTATACTAAGGGCAAAATGGTTTTTTCATCAGTTTAGGGGCTCTAAAAATCACATATTTATAGTGAATAATGTGGACCATTAGATCTCATATTGAATCTTGATCTAATAGCTAAAGATTGCTTCTTGAATTAAAAAACAAGGTAGAAATTTTAGCCATTGGATGAGATATGCTAAAGGCCTATATTCAATTTTGAAACAAATTTTTTTAGCTTTTTCTTTATTCAAAAGGAGGGGATGTTTGTTGCATGAACAGAGAGAAAAATAAAATGAAAAAATAAAAGAGAAAATTAAGGAAAAAACATGAGCAAAAAAAAAAGAGAAAATTTATTATTGGTGCCTGGCTTGAAAATATTTATCTCCATATTCATGTTTTACATTTTCTAGCATTTTCTATTCATTTTCATTGCATTGTTCATTATATTTCATTCATCTCTTATTTGATTTTCCAAAAGGTTTTGTTTACTTTTCTTGCACAAAATTAGATTCAATTTTTATCCAGCTAATTAATAGTTGGTTTGAAGTTGAAATCCAAAGAAAAACAACAAAATCTATCCTTGAGAAAACCAAGTTGAAGGTTCGACCATGGTATGCCTCTTGTTGGCCGAACCTCATTTTGGCCTCCTTCATCTCTTTGTTACTTCAAATGTTAGTTTTTAATGCTTAAATGATGATTATATGGTTGTTTAGCAAGATTTATGTTTGATTGAATCTATATGTTGTTTTTTAGTTAATGTTTTTATTCATATGAATTCTTTGCCATTTTTGTATCATTACATGTTTGTTAAAATTGTTTTAAGCCTATATATATCCCTTTTTAAGGTAACATTCAAGTGGTTAATACTTGTATGGAGGAAATGGGATGAAGGAATGCATGGGGATAAGCTAGAAAGTTTCGGCCATGGTGTGCACATGTTTGGGTGAACCTTATTTCATGCTTTTATGATTTTTGGTTTTTTAATCCATGCTTTTATGTTATGTTTTTATGATATTGGGCAATTTTATAAAATGTCTAAATGAAAAGTTTCACTGAAAAAAAAATGTTGTTTGATGGTTGTTTTTGGTGGATTTTTTAATTTGTTAGGTTATGATGAATGATGAACAAGGGTGGAACATTCAAACCAAAATTTAAAATTTTCTATATTTGATCTATTTTAGTTTTGAAATTTTATACATTATATGTTTATGATATTAAGTTTGAAAATATCTTAGTTTGTAATTATGTTTCTAGATCATGCATTCGGCACATGCATTCATTTCATGTCTATTTCCATAAAACTAAAAAAAAAAAAATTTGAAACCCCAAATCCAAACCCTAAAACCTAACCCTAACCCCAAATCTAAACCCTAAACCCAAAACCTAAGTCCAAACCCTAAACCATAAACCTAAACCTTAATCCTAAACCCTAAATATAAACCCCAACCCTAAACCCTAAACCTAAATTATAACCCTAAACCCTAAACCTTAAACCTAACCTTAAAACCCCAACCCAAACGTACACCTAAACCAACCCTTAAACCATAAACCAATCATGCATTTGCATTTCATTTTATCTTGTCATCACATGCATTCTTATATGATCATGCATTCGTACTTTATTCATATTATATTGTCATGCATTCATATTATATCTCAAGCATTCATCATTTTATGCATCTCATGTATTTCATTTTTAAAAATTAGTTTGCAAAAGAAAAATATTTTGAAATAAGATAATATCTCAAGTATATATAATCATCGAGATCTTACCTAATTATAAGAGGACTCTCAGTGATTATTATTTATGAAAGGTATTGTCTCAATTTTTATGGGGCAATTTGAAAACTTTTAAATTAAGAATATTTTTGAAGCTTTATTTAGTTATAAATGAGTGAAAAAAGTGTTTCAATATTTAAAGTGTTTTCACTTTGATCCAAAATTATTAAAAAAAAGGTTTTGTTTTAAATTTGATTTGTTTTTGTTTCAAAAAAATGAAAAAAAAAAGAGAAAAGAAAAAAAAGAATTAATTTTAAACATTAAGTAAAATAGGACCATTTTTACCAAAATTAAGGGATAACATGCAATCAATTGGTATTATCTTTGACAGATGTTGTGGGGGTGCTAATCTTTCTGCACTTGCAATCGACTTTCGAATTTAACTCTAATTTCATAAATTGCAAATTTGTTCTTTTTCTAGGACCTTTTAAACTTGTTTTAAAATGTTTTATTAAAAGGACAAAATTTTTTTGGTTGGTCAATCAAACTCTAAAAAAAAATTGGTGGTGACTTTTTATTTTGATTTTCATTGAAAGTATTTTTAATCTCCTACTTTTCAAAACTTTCCCCATTCGTTCGATTTTTGGGTTAGCCCGTCCCTAGATCCCGAGATGTCACAATAGATGAGTGACTCCACTAGAGATACATTTAGAGAGTTACGTAATTTTGATTACATGTTATCCTTAATTTTGGACTAATGGTCCTAATTAGTGTTTAATCTTAATTCTTTGATTTTAATTTTCTTGTTTTCTTTAAAAGTGGAAATTTTGAAAAAAAAATTTTAAAAAATAAAAATTTTGAAAAAAATAAAAGAAATATCTTGATGTTAATTTTCTTGTTTTCCCACAAAAAATGGAAATGGAAAAAATGAAAAAAAGTGAACAAAATTCAAAAAAAGAAAAAAAATGTGTTTTACATTTCATGCATTTTTTAATTATGTCATTCATTTTATATTATTGCTATTTATTTTATTCTTAAAATTTGTGGGGCATTTAGGATAGGAGTAGTTTAGAATAATGTTAAAGGTTTGATTGTTCCTTTGCATACACTCACATTTGCATTTCATGCATAAACTTTATACTTGGGCTAACTTTAATTATTAGGAAAAAAAGTAGCTATGTCCTTGTGAGGTATAAACCTCTGTAATGGCTAGTGAAACACTCCCATTCAAATAATAGACAATCATGTAAAAGTAATTTGGGAACCTCAGATGAGTTAATTCCTAACTCAGCATATAATGAACTTTAGAGAATCAGCCTTAGGTAGAGCCATATTATACCTTTTTAATAAAAATTACCCAAAATAAGACACATGAAGGAATACCTCCTACTTTTCATATTTCATATTACTATTAGTTTGATAATTTTACATTTGTTGCTATTGATAAAACATAGGGAAACATTAGAAAAAAAAAGCAAAAACAAAAAATATCAAAAAAATCTTTAGGTCATTAAAATTTGGAATAAAAGAAATTATTTGTTAATTTATCTTTTGCTTTGCATTCTTTTAGTTTTGATGCTAATTTTTCTATGTTCTTCATGTTTTCTTTGTTTGTTTGTTTGCTTGTTTGCTGCATGCATCATTCTTTAAAAATGAAAAACATCAGATATATATATTCTAGATAATTTATCGATAGAAGTTCTCATGGCATCTCAAGAGTCTCAAGTAGGTTCGTTGACAAGTAAGACATTTTGGAAAGTAAAAGATCAGTCAAAAAATGGGTAATATTTAAAAGGGATTGCTAGATAGATTGGTATATTTTGAAATTGCTAGAGTTGGTTTATTTAGATTAGAGAAGAAGTGATATGACGGATTTAGAGGGTATTTGGAATCAGTGAAACCTGAAAAGAAAGTCGACCTTTACAGTAAATTATGGAGATATTGCTCTGTTGGTATGATGAAACCCAATGATCAGATGAAGAAAACTACTATAAAGTTTTAGAATCTAACATATTGGTGCTTCATGTTTGTAGACACCTATTTTTGTCCAAAACAGTTTAACACCATTGATCTGGGCTTATTTTTACAAATGGGCTAAGACCATTATTTTTGGGCCCATATACAACCATTCTTAATAGCCCATTACATTACCCAACTACAAACTAGACATGGCCCAATTTTAAAGCTCAATGTATGGCTCAAAATTTTACTCGTTTAAAGGTAAAAAAAGAACAATAAAAAATCCAAACATGAGCCTAAATTGACTTTAAAAATGGCCTAAACATGAGTCCAAGATAACATTAAAAAAAAGCACAAACATGGTCTAAAAAAAAAAAGAATGAAGGCTCAAAACCTAAAAAGAAAGCCAACAAAACCAGCTGGGAAGGGCCAACTTCTCCTTCACATAAATATATAGGCATGCACCATAAAGGTGATATTTGATTGCAAAAACATTGATGGTGGGTGGTCTGATATACAAGTAAGCTATCTGCTACAAGATGAAAACAAAAAAAAACTAAATGGTTTGAATAAGTAGTGGAGTAATAAGGAAAAAAAAAAACTAGAGGCATTTGATAGTTTTTAGTAGAGTGCTGGGTTTGAAGTTTAACAAGGGAAAGAAAGGGAAAGCTACCAAAAAAAAGAGAGATGCTATTATAAAAAAAGGTCTGTTTAAAGGGAAACAGAAGAAAAAAATTAGAAGAAAAACCTAAAAAAAAAAAACAAAAAAGCTTTAAGCCAAGAGAGAAATAAGGTTTAAGGTCTGGAATAAAAAAAAAGCAAAAAAGAAGAAGAAGGTGGGAAACTTACCTTTATGAAACCTAAAAAGAGGTAATAACTTCACCTTTCTCAGTAAGTCAATATGCAGTTTCCATGAAAAGTTTAGATTTCCATGAACAACATCAGTTGGTTTAAAGAAACTAAACATTTTTTTTCTAGAAAAAAAAAAGAATGAGAAAACTTACTTAGAAAGCCTAGAACTTTTGGTCATGATCTATCTCCACTCCTACCACTTTAAATGGCCTAAAATTTAGCATGTTTTTACCATTTCCTTGCTTTCGCTTTCAACCATTTTGGATTCTACAAAGCTTACTTACCATTGATTGCCATCACTATTATCATCGTTGGTAGTGGTTTTCCTTGCTTGCTTTATTTTGTCTTCAATCCTGAAAACAACCCTTTTAAAAACTTTGCAAACCCAAAACTCACCCTTTATTTTGATTCCTTTAAAAAAATTGTGATTTTATTTTGTTGCTTCTTTCAAGATGATGCTAGATTTTAATTTGTAATTGGTTGTCAGATTGAAAATCTAGTAAGTTAGAGTTGTGTTTAAGCTTAAGGTAAAATAGGTGTAAGCTTTTTTGTTTACACTTCGAATTTACACAAAGATAAAAAGTTTCTTTTTCTTGTTCCCTTTTTTTCTAAGGGATTGTGATTCTATTTTATTGTTTAAAGCAGTATAAGTAACTTAGATTTTTTGAAATTAGGTTTGTTTATGAAATTTGGTGTGGCTAGTTAAGGAAAAACAATTCAGGTTGTATCATAGATTTAGAGGGGAGACAAAAAAAAACTAAAAGGAAGGAAAGGAATGCCATAGTTTGGTCCTTTAAAAAAAAAAACAAAAAGATTGAGAGGGCTTCCCTATCGAGTTGGATGATTGAAAAGGCTAGTCTTAGCTGGATAGAGGTTGTAGTTATATTGGTTGGATGATATTGGGTGTTCTTGATCGTATATTATTCTAAAAAAAAAAAAATTGGAATCTCTTCCTCTTTCTTTCTCTAAGTGACCTACAATTGGGCTCTCAGTAGATTTCAAAATTGGTATGTGTCAAAAAAGTTACTAACACTTAATTTTAATCTTATTTATATAATTAATTTTATTTTCTAAAAAAAAATACTACCAAAGTAATTGAGTATTTAAGAAAATATTCAATATAAAAGAATTTTCAATCATCTATTCTTCTAAAATTATATTTACAATTAAATGATGATATATAAGGAAAAAAGAAATAATGAAAAAGAAAAATGACTTTTTTAATAACAAAATTAATATAAAGATACATGAATATTATGATTAATTATTTTTATTTTCTAAAAAAATTAAAAAATTATAATAATAAAAATTAAAGATTAGAATTAAAGTAAAAACAAGAAAGGAAGAAATGGAAATTAAAATCTCCAAGGTTGTGATTTTAAGGAAATCTGAGTAGAGATTTCTAAAAACTCCCTAGGTAAGAAATTTTTCTAAAAATACCACCAAAGTGTTGGGGTATCTAGAAAATTTTTCAATAAAAAGATTTTTTTTTACTTTGTTCCCTTAAAATTTTTTTAATAATAATGATTATGTGATTAAGATAAAATTAATATAAGTGATGAAGAAGTATAATATAGGGAAAATAAGTAATATATCTTTTAATATATATGTATAATATGTAATAAAAATATAATAAAAAAAGCTTTCCTATGCATGTTGCACCTTATCATTTACATTACATAATATTGAAAGTAATGCGGGTTTCTCATGATGGGACTCCAGGAAATCTAGGTAATGATTTTTAAAAATTTCCTAGGTGAGAGAATTTTTCTAAAAAATATTGTCAAAATAGTGGAATATTTAGGATTATTCTCAATACGAAAAATTCTCGTTTATTTTTCACTTCTAAAAATGAACTTTCATGCAATAGTATCATAGGTTAATCCACAAGCATCACATTGTAAACATAAATAAAACCTCCGATAATAAGATCCTAAAGAAATCTGAGTAATGATTCTTTAGGAATTTCTGGGTAAAAAAATTTATCTAAAAAACCACAAATGTATAGGAGTATTTAGAATAATTTTCAATAAAAATTTGTTGTTTTAGTAAAAGAAATGAAATTTTAGAAAACATTATTTGATTTTAAATTATAGATATTTTATTCTACAATATTCTATTTCCAATACAAATATTGGAAATAAATATGAATTACTGAGGACATGATTTTTTAGAATTTTGAGTAGTGATTCTTAAAAGTCCCTTAGGTGAGAAAATTCTTCTTAATATTGCCAGAGTATTGGAATATTTTTATGGATTTTTCAACATGCAAGGTTCTTATTTATTTTTTTCAAGCAAACAAACAAAATAATAAAATAATAAAAGATATGTTTTTAAAGAAAATTAAGAAAATTAATTTTAAATACCAAAATTAAGACCTTTTTGTCATAATTAAAATATAACACATAATTAATTGGTATCATTTTTCACAAGAGTTGGGGGGTGCTAATCCTTTTCCACGCGTAATTCGGCTCCTAAACCTAAACTATTTTCGTAGACCAAAAAATTATCTTTTTAATAAATTTTAAAATTTTATTAAAAAGATAAGTTTTAAAAGGTGACCAATCACACCTAACCAAAAAGGATTGGTGTCAACTCTATTTTTGTTTTCAAATTCGTCAGTGGCCCCCAAAACCATTACAATAATGTTCAATAAGGAAAACGTGACACCTACCATAGAGGAATACTCTACCCTGTTACGCGTAGAGCTCATCAAGCCCAATAGAGTATATTGGAAAGCATAGAAGATGATCGGGTATACGAAAAAGTTGGCTAGAATAATAGGGGTCAAGATCTAATAATTCTATTTTTTTTTTAGAATTATCATGTACTTAATTGGTTAAATTTTAACTTACTTGATTTAATTTTGTTTCATTATCCACTTGAATTCTCCAAATTTCATGTGTAGGAAAAACCAAAATATTATGCTTGTACCTAGTATCATTAAACAAGCAATGACTGAATCTAATAGAAAATTTACCAAAACAATTCAAGGGCCATTAAGAGATGAGGAGAGTTAATTTTCATAAGAAAATAGAACTATGGAGAAAAAGAAAAAAAATGTCAAGCCAAGACCATAAAGCCACCAAGCAACTGTCAAGAAGAATCGGTTACATGGTTGGACGTGTAAGTCAGAACCTTCCCAATCAATATGTGCTGATTCACTTGCACCATGAGAGACCTAAGAAGCTACTAGAATACTGGACACACTTGCATGAAGACAAAAACACAGCTGGCGATTTTATGGTGCCCCCTCCTCTTGATGAACATGTTTTTCTCCAAAGAAATAATGTACAAATTGATCTGAGTTGGCTGCATCATTGGCTGCCTAAGAGACACCTAAGCATCCACCATCCATGCATGAAAAGTAGAGAGCTTGGCACGTGACAAAGGTTGGAATTTGCCTCCACTACACCAACTGCTGCTGTGGTCACGGGTTGTAACCAGAAAATTTTCTTAATTAGGCCACAATTGAGTTGACAATGAGCTGGCTGACTTGGCATTTAGCAACACGATGATTGGCCAATGTTGGAGACCTGTGGATCATCCCATGTTCAACATTACAAGGGAAGGAAACAAGTTGAAAACGTGACTGGTCCTCTGCAAAAAATGATGCTGAATTGCTTCTAAAAATGAGTTGCCACCTCAACTGCCTTCATGGCATTTTATAACCATCTAATTGGCCCCCAATGACCTAGGAAGAGGATATAAAAGAGATATTTTCTGCTGCTGAAGAGGTGGAGAAGTTGCCAAAATCGCAAGCCAATGCAAAGCCTTGTTCTTAGAATGTCCAAGCTGAGTGCAATTTCTTGGTGCATGAGAGGAGCTACCGTATAAGTTAATTTGGAGGAGCTTCGAGCTGAGTTTAGAGCTGAAATTTGATAAAAAGCAAGCAAAAAAATAAAGCAAATTTGACCAAGAACAATCGCCAAAGAAGGAGAGAGCAAAGGGCACAAATTGCAAGTCAAACTACAGGCAAAAGCACAATGAAAAATAAAAGTCAAGCATGGCTGCTGGTTTGCATGGCTCAAAAAACTATTTATGGGCTAAGAAAAGACCTAGGATAGGGCTAGAAAATTGGATATTTTGAGGAGACAAAAAGGGGAACCGATTGCTTGTAGGATTTTTTTTCTTCCTTCTTTTTTAGTTTTCACACCTCTGGTAAGGCAGACTTTGCTAATTTTGCCGTGGGGAGTATTTCAGCTTGCTTTCATGTATTTAGTGAGGGCTTGACTTATGCTTAGGGAGATGATTATAGGAAGCTTTGATTTTTACATTTTGTTCTTGTTCCCTTTACGTTTTTGGCAATGAATTTTTAGCTTTCATTTTCGGTTTTTCCCAGCTTTAGTTCGTTCTATTTTCTGCCTTAGTTTGTTTTATATTTGAGCTTTTGATTGGAAAAAGAGGATGGTCCAAGTTGGCTCTGGCTTGAGAAAATTCTCATGGGGGCCTAAGAGACTTGATTCTTTCTTTTTATTTTCATTTCATGTTCATTCCCTTTGTATTAATTACTGCCCAGTTTCCTTTTTGTTTTATGTTCTGCCTTGTGGTTTTTGGTGCATGTTTTATTGATGTTTTTGCATTGATAAGATGATAAGAAAAAAAGAAAAGAAAAAAGATGTCAGTTTATGTTTGGTGAAATGGTTAGGAAGTAGTTTTGGTTTCCATGCATTTTCATGCAATTTTCTTTACTAGTATTCAAAATTGTTTTGCATCTATTTTCGATTCTGTTTTGGTGAAGTTCCCCTGCATTTTTTTTTTGTTCATTTTCATGTCTATTTTAAGATTCTAGGCTTAGATTTCGTGTTACATTTATGCATTTTTATTTTTGGTAGCATTTAGGTTATTAGATTTTCATTTTAGGCCTTTATTTTGCTTTCGGTTTGAACACTGTTTTGCTCATTTTCTGGTCAGTTTTGTGCAAAGCTTTCCTGCACTTTTTGGCTTGTTTTTATGTCTCTTTTAAGGTATTGAAACAATTTTTGTAAATTCCTTAGGTAAGATTACATTTGCCTATCATTTTAGTTTATATGTCTTAGTATCCATGCATTCTAGTATTTCGGTTTGCATTTAATTTTTTGCATTTTCTGTTCTGTTTTAAGTCACATGCATCTTTTGGTTCATTTTTTAGTCTATTTTAAGGTAGAAAAACAGTGTTTGCAAAATCCTTAGTTAGGGTCAAATTTACAAAGCATTTTAGGCCATAGGTTGCATGTAGTTTGCATTTTTTGGTTTGGTTTTGCATTTTAAATTTCTGAATTTTTTTTAGTTTTCAAACCCTTTTCATACTTCATTTTAATTCATTTTTAGGTCCATTTTTATGTAGTTCAATTAGTTTTAACAGTACCTATAGAATTAGGCAATTTTCATTCGATAAAGTAGCCTAGGTTGCATTTTAGCTTTAATTAAGGTATTTAGCAATTTTTATTTATATTATTTGTTGTTCTACATTTTTATATATCATTTTCATTAAGATTAGCTTAGTTTTGATTCTAGTTGCATGCCTTAGAATTTCAATATGTTAATTTAGGAGTTTGCATGTAGTACATTAGGTGTTCGATAAAATGCTTTAATGAAAATTGTTGGTTTAGTTTAACTTTTGAGTAGTCTTTAATTTTTATTCTTAGGACATCATTCCATGCATTTCCATGTCAATTTCATGTTTAATTTTTGTTTTACATTTTTCATGCATCTTAGGTTAGGTTAGGAATTTACTTAGATTAATTTTAAATTAACAATTCTAATTTTGCTTTTTTATGTTTTACATTTTTCATGCATCTCAGGTTAGGTTAGGAAGTTACTTAGATTAATTTTAAATTAACAATGCTAATTTCACTTTTTTATGTTTTGTTAGATTAATTTCAATTTGTATTGCTGAATTCAAGTTATATTTTTATCCATCTGCTCTTATATTTCAATTTTAAATTATGCTTTTAATTATGTTTAATTTAATTTTTGATTTTGTTGCTTTTTATTTTTAGTAACTTGCCATTTTAGGAAATTAGCTTTTTTTTGGTAATTTTCCTTGTAGATCTTTAACCTCCATAATTTGTAGTTAAATTTAGGTTTTAATTATCTAGTAATTTTATTAGTGTAATTTTAAGTTAATTGGCTTGTTTAAAAAAAATTCGTAGGATCAGATATATTCGAAAGGTTGAAATCGGTACTTACCTCTAAGTTTAGAACTCTTAGATCTCTAAGGAGATGACTTCCAGAATACTTTCAATCTTTATTACTTTGGTGACCCGTACACTTGTAGCACTCCTAATGGGTAGCATTAAGGTGGTCTAGGTGATTGAAAAGAAAAAAAGGTACCATAGACCTTTCTACGAGATATCATCCTTCAGAGTTCTAATGAAGATCAAGTTATGGATATGTTTTCTTTGGCTGTTTACAGTTTGGTTATCTTTTTTAAAGCTTTAGGATATATATAGATGCCACTGTGGTGGACTTCTTCATGTAATTAGAGCAAAAGATTAACCCTTCACCATATTTGAATTAGTGCTAATGGAAAGGAGAAGAAAGATTGATATGTTGTATTTAGTTGTTGTTTATGTGGATTTAGAGCCATTTTTGAAGTACTAATTGAGTTTCATTATTGATTTATATGAGATCTTTAGCACCGTTAGTGGAGTTTAACACCAAAGAGTGGTTCAAGAATATTTGAAAAGAACAATGGATGGTTTCCTTCTGAAGCTTAGAAAGAGATGGGGTGACTTGGAAAGCACCAAGGATGCCTCAAGTTTCTATTCTGTACAATTGTGGAGATCAATCTTAGGTTCCATTGCCTAGTGTTTAGGATCCATTAATTATGCACCATTGATGGTCAAACAATAATATGGGTACCAACAATTTATCCTAATGTCCCAAGGATTAGATAAGATAAAGTTTGACCATAGCACAGAAGGTTGAATGGCTAAAGTGCGCGTCATCACCAAAGCTTGGGGGCATACAGTAAGGTCAAAATTAAGAAAAAATACAGATGATGTGACCTTAGGATATCTAGTTTGAAAAGCCAAGCAAGTAAATGATTTGGAGCTGTCGATAGATCAGGAGATAGTATAGCTAGTGGACCCTTAGGCTAAGCTACCTCCATCAAAATTAGGGATGGTTAAGAAAGAGTTTGAGGCCTAGATAGAAAAATTGAAAAAAGAAAACCAAAGGCTATAAGAGAAAATAGATCAACTCAAGTATGGAGAAGGTGTGCAAAAGGATATGCTAAAAAAATGACAAAAGAGAGAGATTTGGCTTGAAGTGACCTAAATGAGCTACATTTGGAAAACCAACAATTGAGGGCTTAGTTAAAAGTAAAGAAAAACAAAGATTGGGACAAGATAGAGTAGCTTCAAGATGAAGTTTGTTTCTAAAGGCGTAGCCCTTGGGATAACGATGACAAAATCAATGTGACAGTATAAGAAAAGAGAGATTCACACAAAGCCCTCACAGCACACAAAAAGGAATTAAGCAAAAGTTAGGAAAAGAATGAAGAATTAAAAGGAGAGTTATGATGTGAGAAAAAAAGGCATCCAAAAACTCAAGGGGAAAGAGATGCACTTGGAATGGAAATCAAGGCCATAGAGATGCAGTTGTAAGAAAACAAGGATTATGTTGCTCACCTATATAAGGAATGGCAAGAAAAGAAAGTTGAATGGAAACAAGTTTGTAGCCAAGAGATAGAAGCCTACAAGTATTGAAAGATTGAGAGTTAGGGGAGGCAAATGTAAATAGACCACTTTAGTACTTAGATCTAAAAGGCATTTAGACAAGCCGAGGTGATGATAGGAAAGGTATAAGCATTAAGGTAGAAGGTCATCCCTATTAGTAGTCATAGTCAGTTTCTCTTAGATTTTTTGGAGGAAGAAAAAAGATGATACAAGCAAGTCTAGCATTTTTATAGCCCTAGTTATAAGACATTTCATGATATGTAAAACTTAAAATTTTTTGAATGAATGAGAACTTCTGTTGATTTAAATTATCTTGAAATGAATATTCCTGCTTATATTTAAAAGTATGCTTAAAGGTTTGATGAAAAAAATGATGGTTATGAATATTACTTTCATTAAACTTTTGAGATGGAAGGAATGTCTTTAAATAACCTTGCTTAAACATAAAAGGGAATTAAAGCTCCTTCTCAACAATAATAATAAAATTTAAGCTCCTTCTCAACAACAATAATAAAATTGGAGTTGCATACCATGCATCATTTGTTTGAATTCATTGTTTTTCATACTAGCAAAAGATAAGAAGTGGTGATTGTAAACATACTTTCATCAAACCTTCAAAGAAAAAAGATGTTGTTAAAGGCCTTACCTTAATATAGGAAGATTTTTAAACTATCTCTTACAACCAATAATAAGATTCATATCATGCATTTTTTACTTTTCAGAATCAATAAAAAGTTTAAAGATAGCACCTTCAAAGAAATAAAATCAATTGCTTTTGCACACTTACAACACTCGAGCTCGTACCAAAGCCATGGAAAGTGAATTTGTCAATCAAGTGGATAGGATGAAAAAGGTACAAAAAGAGTTTAGAGAGATAATTATAAGAATAAGCAAAATATGGATAAATAGATAGCAGAGTTGAAACAGATGTTGGCTGGTCTGGTTAAAGGAAAATGCATTGTTAAGATGCATAATACAAGGGAAAAAATCATAATGGAAGAACTAGTATATGCCAGGTTTACATATCTGTATCTATATGTTGTTCAAGCATTGCCAACCACTCATTAACAATATGTTGGTCATTCTGCTAAGACGCCACCAGTTTAAGTAAATATCAATCTTGGATCCATTCCATTTGATCCCATTATTGTGCCAAACCTCAATGACTCGAAAGAACAGGAAAAACTAAAAAGGGTATTTGATCCTGTGGAAAGCATTGAAATAAAAAAATAAGTATGATTTGTTGGAAAAAAAATTGAAAGCCATAAAAAGGCATGATATGTATGGAAATATGGATGGGCATGATATGTATGAAAATGTGGATGATCGAGAGTTGAGCCCAGTACTTGATCAAGTAATTCCTTCAAAGTTTAAAGTTCTAGATTTTGATAAATAAGATAAAATAAAATGCCCTTTAGCATATATTACAATGTTTTGTAGGAAGATAATTAGTCATACCCACAATGACAAACTATTGATACATTACTTTTAAAATAATCTTATTGGATCTGCTATGAGATGGTGTGTTCAACTGGATTTAGCAAGATACATTCTTGAAAGGATCTGGCTAAAGCCTTTATAGCATAATATAAGCATATTGAAGAGAAGGTGCCAAATAGGTTTTCATTGCAGAATATAGAGAAAAAGGCAACCGAAACCTTCAATGAATATGTACACAGGTGGAGAAACATGGCTGCATAGGTCCAACCACCATTGATAGAAAAAGTAACCACTGTTTTCTTTTTCAATACTTTTAAGGCTCCGTACTATGACAAGTTAGTGGGTAATGCGACCAAAAATTTTACAGATATGGTGATATCAAGTGAAATGATTGAGAATGCTATCAAAAATGGTAAAATTGATAGCCAAAAGGATTCAAACACCAAACAGATCGCGATAGCAAGAAAGAAAGAATCTAAAACCCATGAAGTGACAGTCTCTAGCCATTCATATCCCACATACACACCCTACTATCCATCAACCAACCAAATATCCTATACACCATATCCATATACACCACTACAACTACCAGTATATCAACTTAACTTCAAACCCAAGGTTCCCTAATTCACTCGTTCCCTAACTATACGACTTTTTTCCCCACCAAACAACTCCACCCATTAATAGAAAAATCCTTACACCATCAGTTAAAGAATTCCTATCGACCCAATTCCCATCTCATATACCTATCTTTACCCTCAATTTTTGAAGGGCCACCTTACTACCCCAGTCCCCATCAAACCTCTCAAACCACAGTATCCTAAATGGTATAACCCCAACACCCGATATAAATATCATTTTGGTGTTGTAAGCCACTCTTTACAATACTACACTAATTTGAAATATAGAATGTAAGCATTGATAAATTATGGGTGGCTAAATTTCAATACCCACATAAGGCCTAATATTGGAGGAATCTATTGCCTAACCATGTTGGAGGAACTATAAATGCAATAAAGAAGGGTAGAAAGGTCAAAAGGTGAATAAGAGAGGTGATGACTCCTTTAGAAATGGTATATGAATGTTTGGTCAAGGTTGGTATGATCCAAATAGTAGGCTCTAAGATTGATAATAATCATTTGGGATTTGATCAAATTTGCAAGTACCATGGGATGGTAAAAAATCATGTAACCCAGGATTGTGAAAAGTTCTAACAAATAGTTCAAATATTGATGGATATTGAAATTATTGAATTTTATGATGAAAAAGAAGAAGATGAAATAGACATGATAATAAGTAAAGGATCTAGTGGGTTATTTATCTCAAAACCTTCAACTATTTTCTATAATGAACCAGAACTAATGGTGAGTAAGCTTGCTCCTTATTCCTAAGCAATTGTCACAACATATACACCTAGTGTTTTTCCTTACAAGAGTGACAAGACAGTTCCCTAGAAATGTGATTGTAAGGTGGAGATCTAGGGCTTGAATAGTGGAAACATCAAAGATATAACTAATATATTCGACATTGGAGGAATGACATGGAACATTTGAGTTTATACCCTTGAGACACTAGAGCAAATGAGCAAGAAAAAAAAAAGGTGGAGGGAAAAGAAATGAGGAAAAAAGTTATGTTGTAATGAACCTGATAGTATAGTACCAGAGGCCAGTAATAGAAAAAGAAGCTTGTGAATTTTTTAAGATCATTAAGCATGATGAATATAGTGTGGTGGGTCAGCTTAATAAGATGCCAATCAAAATTTCATTGTTATCTTTACTGTTAAACTCTTAACCCCATAGGAATACACTGTTAAATACTCTGAATCAGACTTATGTGGATCATAATATTTTTGTAAATAAGGTAGACTATCAAGTAGAAAGTATAGTGGCTCCAAACTACATTATTTTTAATGAAGATGAGATTCCTCTGAAGGGGTGAAGAAGTGTAAAGGCTTTGCATATTACAGTAAAGTGCAAAAGCTATACCAAGGTAAAGGTATTGATTGATAATGGGTCTTCCATTAATATGATGCCAATGATCACACTCTTTAAGCTACCGATCGATCTTTCTTACATGAAAGAAGTGGTTAGAGATATAGAGATTCTTTTGCAAATAGAACGTTACATATTTAATGTGGAATTTTAAGTCATGGATATCTTTCCATCCTATAACTATTTGCTAAGGAGACCTGGATTCATACCACTAGGGCAGTGCCATCATTTTTGCATTAAAAAGTTAAGTTTGTAATTAATGGAAAACTAGTTTGTATTGATGAAGAGGAAAACTTGCTGGTTACTAAGAATTTAACAACCCTTTATGTGGAAGCTGCAAAAGAAGCGTATGAATGCTCCTTTCATGCCTTTAAGGTTGTTAACACCACATATATGGAAAAGGTTTAGCCATATGTACTCTTCATTTACCAAAAACTTCAGGAATGATGGTTAAACAAAAATTGGGGAAAGGTTGGCAACTTGGTCTAGGATTGGGGCTGGCACTTTAGGGAATAAAAGAATAGCCAAGTTTGTGAAGAATAAGAAAATGTTTGGATTGGAATACAAGCCAACTGCTGCTGATAAGAAGAAAGCAAATAAGATAAAAAAGAAAAGAGAATGGCTTATCTCCAAAGGTGGGAGATGGATGGGAAAAAAAGTGAGTTTCATACCTTTATGACACTTTTGATTCTACAGGGTATGTTTACTCAAAAGTATCAAAGATAAGAATACTAACAGAAGAGTTTTGAGGTGGCCATTTCAAAGCTAAGTCTAAAGTTCGATGAGATTGATGAAGCAATGACAATGGAGGAAAAGATTTTTATGTTTCTTTTCAATGGTTGAGTGATAGAGACTTGTTTATTTACTATGGTTATCCTTGAACTGAATCCAATTGCTTTTGCCCAATGGCATAAGGATAGTTTGTATGAGCTTATTTTTCAGCATCATTAATAAATGTTGAATGCAACGCATCTTTCATGACATAATCTTTTCCACTTCCTTTTGTTTCTTTTTAACATCATTTTATTTTTGCCAAAGATGCCTTTGATTTTTTGCCAAAGTATCCATATACATCTCTGCAATCTTAATAATTTTTAGGTTTTCAAATGCTAAACATCATGGATGATCATAAAGATTATTTCAAGTTTAATTTGAAGAATTTTGTTCAAGTTAATAAGCTTGATGATGAAGATTTAGAAGATTGCATCTTACCTCCCAATCTGATAAGACTAGTTGAGCAAGAAAAGAAAGTAATAAACCTCTATTAGGAGCTTGTAAATTTAATTAATTTAAGGGATGATGAGAATAAAAAAGAGATAACTGTCTATACTTTCTTTCCATGAAAGGAACAATAAAATTAGAAGAACTACTTAGATAATATATAGACGTGTTTACATGGTTAAACTAGGATATGCCAAGGCTTGACACATATATTATAGAGCATAAGTTGCCATTCATCTCGAATTGTAAACTAATACAGCAGAAGATATGGCATATAAAGCTAGAATTGCTTTTAAAGATCAAAGTAAAAGTAAAAAAACAGTTTGACACTAGCTTTCTATCTATGGCTAAGTATCCCAAATAGGTTGCCAATATAGTTTCAGTCCTGAAAAAGGAAAGAAAAGTGGGAATGTGTGTGGATTACAAAGATTTGAATAAGGCCAATCCTAAAGACAATTTCCCATTACCTCATATTGATACTTTGGTTGAAAATACAATAAAGCATTTAGTATTCTCCTTCAAGGTTTTTTAGGTATAATCAAATCAAAATAACAAAGGAAGATATGGAGAAGACCACCTTTATGACCATGTAAGGAACATTCTATTATAAAGTTATGCCATTTGGATTGAAAAATGTCAGTGCTACTTATCAGAGAGCTATGGTCACCTTGTTTCATGATATGATGCGTAAGGACATAAAGGTTTATGTAGATAATATGATTCCAAAGTCTAAAAAATTTGAAGATCATTTAGAAACCTTAAGAAGCTTTTTGAAAGACTCCACAAATATTAGTTAAAATTGAATCTGGCCAAATGCATTTTTAGGGTGAAATTAGAAAAGTTATTTGGATTTGTGGTCAGTCAGAGAAGAATTAAAGTAAATCCTGACAAAATTTAGGCAATTGCAAAGTTAACCCTTTTACAAACACAAAAATAAGTAAGTAGATTCTTGTGGAGATTAAATTACATTGCCTAATTCATATCATAGCCCATGGCAAAGTGCGACCTTATTTTCAAGTTGTTAAAAAAATAATATGATCCTAGAGAATGGAATAACGAATACCATAATGCCTTTGACAAGATTAAATAATATTTGGTCAATTTACCAGTGATGATGCTCTATTGGTAGGAAAGCCTTTGATATTGCACTTAATTATGAATAAAACCTTTATAAGATGTGCATTAGGGTAAAGAGATAAAACAAGCAAGAAAGAGCAAGTCATCTATTACCTAAGCAAGAAATTTACTGATTATGAGGTTAAGTATTCCTACTTAAGAAGATGTGTGCTTTTTGGTATGGGCTACTCACTAGTTCAAGCAATACATGCTGTATCATACAACCTGGTTAATATTGAAATTAGATCCGCTTAAGTACATATTTGAGAAGTCATCTTTATCAAGAAGAATAATAAGATGGCAAGTAATGCTCTCTGAATATGATATTGTATAAGTGACTCAAAAGGCTGTTAAAAGGACTGCTATAGCTAACTTTCTAGCTGATAAAACTGCTGATGATTACAAGCCAATGCAATTTAAATTTTTAGATAAAGATCTGATGGCTACCTTATCAATAAAAAAAGAAGAACATGAGGATACTACATGGAAAATATTCTTTGATGGGGCATCGAATGCTTTGGGGCATGACATTGGAGCTATATTGATATCTCCTGAAAGAGAATATTTCACTAGCACTACAAGACTATGTTTTTACTGCACCAACAATATAGCAAAATATAAAGCATGCATCCTAGGATTGTAAATGACTTTAGATAAAAAAAAATCAATATTTTAAAAGTTTTTAGGGATTCAACACTAGTAATTTATCAACTGAAAGGTGAATGGAAAACAAGGGACTCGAAGCTAGGTTTATACCAAAAATTCATTATTGGGCTAATTAAATAGTTTAAAGACATCCAATTCCAACATACGCCTTAAGAAAAAAATCAAATAGCTGATGCTCTAGCCACATTACCAGCTATGTTTAAACTAAATGTAAACATTGAGGTTCAACCCATCAGATACAGACTTTTGAACTCCTAGCACACTGTGTGAGTGTAGAAGAAGAAACTAATGGTCAACCCTAGTATTTTGACCTTATGCAATATCTCAAGCACTAAAAGTATCCTAAACATGCATCAAAGAATGACAAAAGAATTTTAAGAAAATTGGCAATGGGATTTGCATTAGATGGGGTAGTCTTGTATAAGAAAAGCCATGATCAGGTCTTGTTGAAATGTGTGTGTGCTACAAAAGCAAGGAAAATACTCAGAAAAGTACATAAGGGGATATGCAGGACACATGCCAATGGTCAGATGATGGCTAAGTAAGTAATGGGGGTAGGTTACTACATGTTGATCTTAAAAAGTGATTGTATCAATTATACAAAAAGATGTCATAAATGTTAGATTTATGTAAATAAAATCCCTACTCCTCTTATATCATTGCATGCCTTGGCACTTCAATGGCTTTTCTTTATGTGAAGAATGGATGTGATTTGGCCCATCATCCCAAAAGCTTCAAATGGTCATAGATTCATCTTTGTGATGATTGACTATTTTATAAAGTGGGTGAAAATAGTATCCTACTTTGATGTAAACCGATTAGTAATGTGTAGATTTATGAAAAAGGAAATAATTTTCCATTATAGGTTACTTGAAAGGATCATTATTGATAATGTTAGTAATTTGAATAATAAAATAATGAAAGAAGTGTGTACTTAATTCAAGATTAGCCATCATAATTCAGCTCCTTACCATCCAAAAATGAATGGGGTAGTGGAGGTCACTAATAAAAATATGAAGAATAGAAAAAAATGACTAAGACCTATAAAGACAAACATGATAAGTTACAGTTTGCTCTGCTTGCATACAGAATATTAACCCGTATATTTATAGAGGCAACTCATTTTTCTCTGGTGTATGAAATAGAGGCAATCTTGCCAATCAAAGTTGAAATTCCTTTTTTCAGGGTTCTGATAGAAGTGTAGCTAAATGAAGCTGAATGGGTCCACAATCATTTTGAGCAATTAAATTTTATTGAAGAAAAAAGGCTGGTAGTATTAGTTATGGCCACATGTACCAAAAGATAATGATAAGGGCCCATAATAAGAAGATGAGGCCAAAATGCTTTCATGAAGGAGAATTAGTCCTGAAAAGGATATTGCCAAATTAGCATGACAATAGAAAAAAATGAACACCCAATTGCAAAGGCCATATGTAGTCAAAAAGGTATTTTCTAGTAGAGCTTGAATTTTAGCAGAAATGGATGGAGACGAACTACCAAGTCTTATAAACTTAGATGTCATCAATAAATACTATGCTTAAAAAAAAAAGAAAAAAAAAAGAGGATCTAGGTTGAAAACCTAAAAAAGGTGGTATGGATCATAAGGGGAAATATTTAAGTTGAAAACTCAAAAGAATGACTTAAGTATAAAAAGGAAATAAGAAGAAATCAGATTTCAAGCTAAAAATGGAAAAAAAATAAAGGCAGTACTATTGGTTCAAGGAAGAGAAAATAAAAGACAAATCATCGATTTATTGGTTAAGAGGCAAGATTACCATCTTATAGGTCAGCATTATTCAAAGCCATTGATGAGACAAGATTCTTGCAAGAAAATCAGAAGTAAACAATCTAGATTCATCATAATGTTTGGTATTTGGCAATTCTAAAAATAGTTTCTTGGTACCACTTCATTTGTTTGCCCTTTTGTTATACTTAATTATACCTTCATTCTTTTTTTATGGTGTAGTTTTTGAATCAAATCTCTATAACTTCAATAAATACCTTTTGTTATTCAAACTTTTTGTATGTCTTCATTTGGAAAAATGTTGCATTTAACATGGTATTGTTGATAGTGAATGATAATTCCTATAATCAAACTTGCAACATGCATACAAAAGGTTTTAGGATAACTAAGATAAATAGATATGTGCTTTAAAAAAAAAAAAAAAATGATGCCAAACGGTGAATATCAATTTGGGTAGAAAAGTGATGATGGAGAAAAAGAAATGATGACTGGAAAAAAATGAATGATGAGTATAAAACAAAAAAGAAAAAGAAAAAGTGCTTTTGACAAAGTTTCACAAGACAACCACTAGAGATCAAGGTAAAAAGATTTGAAGAAAGAAAAAAAAATGCTTGAATTAAAGATTGGCTTCAATCAGATGAGTCTAGGTTGACTATCGATGACCTAGCCAAAACTACAAATTTGAAGAATATGTCTGTTCATGAAAATCTTGTTTCCATAAGCACAAGTGCATGATATCAATAAAATTTATGGAATCAAACTATTTTCCTTGCATTAATCACACACATTGCATGCAGAATGAATTTGATCCTAAAGAAACAAATGCATTTGAAGAATGATCTTTTAAAAAAAATAAAAGAAGCAAACCATAACAACAACAACAAGCAGCAAACAACAAAATATGAATGAGAAAGAATAAAGAAGATTATAATCCATTCCAAAGCTTTCTATCCAACCAAACTTTACAAAATGAGACTTTTCAAACTTTTTCGAAACCAGATTTACCATTTTCAAAACTGATTTTTAAAGTCACCTACCTATATTTATAGAAGCTCTTTTAAAAAGAGAGAGAGAGAGAGAGAGAAAGAAGAGAATCTGTTAAGAAAAAAAAGAAGAGTTGTTGAAAAAGTGAATGAAAAGATGAGATGTGATAACTAGATTGAGTACATAGAAAGAATGAATGTCAAGAATTTTGAAAAAGATGAGAATTAAGCCTAGGTTAGCTAGTACCGAAGATAATTAAGCCTACCGAAGATAATTAAGCCCAATTTAACTGGCACTAAAGAAAAATCAAGCCCAGTTAGTTGTCACCTCTTGAGAATTAAGCCTATGTTAACTAGCACTGAAAAAAATTAAACCCAATCTAGTTGGTACCAAAGAAAAATTAAGCCTAATTAGCTGACAGCTATTGAGAATTAAACCCAGTTTAAATGGCATCTATGGAGAATTAAGCCCAGATTAGTTAGCACCAAATAGATTTTTTAAAAGTTTGATGACTATTTTATATGAGCCCTTTTCCAAACAAAATTTTTAAAGTTTGATGCCTATTTTATAAGATTATTTTTTCAAATAGATTTTTTAAAGTTTGATGCCCACTTTATAGAAGCCTTTTCTAGATAGATTTTTTAAAAGTTTAATGCCTATGTCATAAGAGCCATTTTTAGATAATTGTTTTTTAAAAGAAAAACCTCCTCTAACATGAAAATAAAGAAATAGCACAAACAAACTTCCCCTTAGCCCTGTTATTGGACAAAATTGGTGTCTTTGGCTTCTGCATTATTTTTTATTCTCAAAAAATGCAAAAAGTGATAATTGTAGACATTTAATTTTGTTCAACCAAAATCTTAACCATTTGTGAAGTACTCAAAATTCAACCCAATTCAAATCCAACATTTCTTCAATTTGGACAAGTTTCTAAACTCGAAATTTGAACCAATTGGACCCAAATGCCCAAAAGTCAAATTTAGTTAAATAAAGTCAAAATCAATCAAACTTGGTCAAACTTGGTCAAACTAGACAAAAAGGGATAAAACCCGAGCCAATCCTCAAAATTCTCAACAAATTGGAATCAATGTAGTTCAAAATTGAAATTGGTGATTTTTAAAGCACTAAAAAATTAGATTGCACTTCAAAAATATAAATTTACCAAAACACCCTTAGGAATATTTTCATAATTTAACATTCTCGAAGTCAAATTTTTGTGAAAACTTCTAGATCATAAATAATTTTTTTTTATATAATTTTAATGCATTAAAAAACTTAGATCAAACCTTGAAAGGTGTAAAATTACCAAAATACCTTTAGAGATATTTTCATAATTTGACATTCTCAATGTTAAAATTTTGCAAAAAATTCTAAATCATGATTTTTTACAATTTTGAAAATCTTGATTGTACCTCAAGAGGTATAAAATTACTGAAATACATATTAGGGATAATTTCATAATTTGACCTTTCCAATGTTGTTTTTTGCAAGACTTTTCATATTATAATTTTATAATATTTGATGGTTTTATGGTGCATTCAAAATCATAGCAGTACCTGAAAGATGTAAAATTATCAAAACACCTTTTAAGGATATTTTCATAATTTGACCTTTCCAAGATCAAATTTTTATGAAAATTTTCAAATTTTAATTTCATAATATTTGGTGATTTTTGGTTCTTAAAAATTCTAAAAATAAGTATGAGACTATTGATTTCTAAGAAAATAGCCTGAATATAAAAAATTTATGCTAAGGGTAAAATGGTCTTTTACTAGTTTAAGGGCTTTAAAAATCACACATTTTCAGTGAACAATGTGGGCCATTAGATCTCATATTGAATCTTAATCCAATGGCTAAAGATTGCTTCTTCAATTAAAAACAAGAGAGGAATTTTGTCCCTTGGATGAGATTTGATCCTAAGGCCTATATTCAATTTTGCAAGATATTTTTTTGGCTTTTTTTTCATTTAAGAGGAGGGAATGTTTGCTGCATGACAGAAGAGAAAAATAATTTGAAAAACAAAGGAGTAAGGATAGGAAAAAATGTGAGCAAAAAAAGAGAAAATTTTTTTTGGTGCTTGGCTTGAAAGTATTCATCTCTATATTCATACTTTACATTTTCTAGCATTTTCCATTCATTTCTCATTGTATTGTTCATCATATTTCATTCATCTTTTGTTTGATTTTCTAAAAGGTTTTAGTTTACTTTTCTTGCACTAAGTTTAAATAATTTATCATCCAACTAATCAATAGTTGGTTTGAAGTTGAAATCCAAATAAAAACAACAAAATCCACCATTGAGAAAACCAAGTTAGAAGTTTAGTCATGGTGTCCCTTTTATTGGCTGAATCTCCTTTTGGCTTCCTTCATCTCTTTTTTACTTCAAATGTCAACTTGTGATGCTTAAATGATGATTATATGATTGTTTATCATGATTTGTGTTTGATTGAACATATATGTTATTGTTTGGTTCATGTTTTTGTTCATATGAATTCCTTGCCATTTTTTGACCATTACATGTTTTTCAAAGTTGTTTTAAGGCTATAAATCCCTTCATGAGGTAAGATTCAAGTGGTTAATACTTGTGTGGAGGAAATGGAATGAGGGAATGCATGGGGGTAACCTAGGAAGGTTCAACCATGGTGTGCATATGTTTGGTCGAACCTTGTTTCATCTTTTGTGATTTTTGGTTCTTTGATCCATGCTTTATGTTATATTTTTATGATGTTTGGCAATCTTCTAACATGTTTAAATGAAAAGTTTCATGGAAAAAAAATGTTGTTTGATGGTTGTTTTTCGTGGACTTTTTAATTTGTTTGGTTATAATGAATGATGACCAATGATGGAACATTCAAACCAAAATTTAAAGTTTTCCATGTTTGATTCATTTTAGTCTTCAAATTTTATGCATTACATGTTTGTAATGTTAAGTTTTAAAATACCTTACTTTGTAACTATGTTTTTAGGTCACGCATTTGGCATATGCATTCACTAATGGCATTTTTGTAATTTGCATGCAATTCATGTCAATTTCTGTAAAAGCAAAAAAAAATTGAAACCCTAAACTTGAAACAACAAATCCAAACCCTAAATCTCTAACACTAAATCCAAATCCTAAACCCAATCCCTAAATCCTAAACCCTAACCCTAAACCCTAAACCTAACCCCCTAACCCCTAACCCTAACTTAGATCCTAAACCAACCCTCAAACCCTAAACCAAAAATGTATTTGCATTTGCATTTTATCTTGTCATCACATGCATTCTTATATGTTCATGCATTCATACTTTATTCTTATTATAATGTCAAGCATTCATATTATATCTCAAGCATTCATCATTTTATGCATCTTAAAAATTTGTTTTTAAAATTCAATTTTCAAAAGAAAAATGTTTTGAAATAAATTAATATCTCAAGTAAACAAGGACGGACATACATAATAGCCAGAGAAGGCAGTTGCCTCCATTGAATTCCTAAATTTTTTTAGGTTTATTAAAAAAAAAACTAAAAAGTTTTGAATATTTAAAATATTGACCCCACTAAAAATATTTTTATCAAATTTGCCTTCACTAAATTAAGGCTCATACAAGAAAATATTTTATTGTTTATCTAGTAATTGAGCATTGATCCTTTGGGTGCTAAACAATTTCATTATAATATATATTTAAATACATAAGTTTGTAAAATAAAAGTAAATTACTTTTAGAAAGTTTGAAATTATTAAATTTTAAGTTTCTCATAATAATTTATTTAGATTGATGTGAGGTGAACTTATAAAGGTAACAAAACCTAAAGCTTGTACTACTTAAATGTTTTAAAATACTTCTTTAACAAAAAAAAAAATGTAAAATGTGAAGTAATTAAAAAAATAATTTAGATTTATATCTTCATTTTTCTTTTTATAGTATGTAGGAAAAGATATATTTTTATTCTTCAAATTATAATAAATAAGAAATAAAATATGTTTGTTTATTTAAAGTAAACAATAAAACTAGCATATTAAAAGTGAGATATGTTAATTTTTATATTATTCTTTCACATATTAAATCTATTTTTAAGAATTTCATAAGCAAAATTTTATTAAATTAATATTTGTGTTTCTATATTGAAAGTTGATTTATCTAAATAGTGTTTAGCCTATATTTGTTAAGAATTATATAATTAATTTTAACTATACAAACGTTACTTTTTATGGACAAAAATATTTTTTCATATATAGAAAATATGTTATACATCTTGGTTTTATTTATAATTTATTTATATTAATTTGTATTTCAATAAAAAATTTAAAATAATTTAAAATATTTGCCTTCACTAACAAAAAATTTTGGATTCGTCCCTACAAGTAAATATAGTCATTGAGATAATGTCTAACTATGAAAGGACTCTTGGTAATTATTATTTATGTCATAACATATAAATTCATAAATCTATAACTAGACTTAATAAGAAGAGTCGCTACCAATTTTTTAATTATGTTGACTGGTCATCTAGTGAATATATCATTTTAAGAAGCATCTAAGCTTGACTAAAAGTCTATAAAAAATAAGTTCTAGTCTATTAATTAGAACAATGTTTGAGAGTTCAATTACATATAAAGAAGATTATAGCATCCATATATGTTTATCCAAAGGATGGTACCATTTTATTTTAAATTATCCGAAGGTCTTGATTCTAAAGATCTTAAATTTTAATATTGAATATTGAAAATAACTTTTAAAATTCTTCATCAATCTGAAAGAATTTTTAAAAATACTTTCTCACATCAAAAATATTCAACAATTCAATTTGTTTTTTTAAAGAGACTTCGTCGTTGGAAAAAGATCTAATCATTTTTTTTTTATTTTTGTTTGGATTTTTTTTATTGAAAATATATCTAATTTATCCACCATTAGGTAAAAATTAGAAATATATTGTCACCTAATTATTTTTTAGATAATCAATCATTTGTGATTACTAAAAATTTCATCTTCGAAATTTATTTTTATTTTTTATTTTCACTTTTAAATTTTTTACCATTTAGGTCTATTTAGAAATTTTTCTTTTTTCTTTTATTTTTGAAAGAAAATTATATGACAATTTTTTTTTTTTAAGTTTCATTTAAATTCTTCCACCATTTGGGATAAATTTAAAAAAATTTCTTACCTAAAAAGTTTTTAAAAAAATTACCATTTGAAAATTTTTAAGAATTTAATTATTCTGTAATTAGTATTTAAATTCCAAAAATTTTTATTAAATTTGTTTTTTAATTATTTTTAAAAATAAATATTAATTATTATAATTAAAATTTTATCTAAACTCCCCTCCATTGGAGACAATTGAGAACAAATTTTCTCATCTAGTTATTTCTTAAAAATTAACCTTTTGTAATTTCTAAAAAATTGCATTATCGAATAATTGTCATTTATTTTATAATTGAATTACAAATTATTTTAATCTAGTTCACTAGATTACTTTATCATTATTTTTTGTATTTCTATAATCTAACAATTCAACATTTTCTAATCTAAACAAATAAGTAAAATAAATAAATAAATAAGTTAAGTAAAAAGAAAAAAGAAAAGTACCAAAAATTTGGGTTGAATCAAAATAAATCCATATTTAGGAATAGGTATGGTCTTTATTTTCAGGTTGGTTCACGGGTATCAAACCGGGTCTGGGCTTGGAATGGGTCGATCCATCCCTCTTCTTCTCTTTTATTTCCTTTCTCTTTCAATCCAGTTTTTCTCTTTACAAATGGGCAAAACTCAGAAACTGATTGTCGCCGTTCCTCATTGTCACCAACTGTTGCCGTTCTTCATCGGTCTAAGTTCGACCACTGCCTTCTGTCGCTACTTACTTCCAAAAAAACTCTGTTTGGTTGCTTCTTCATTCCAATAACCAACCAAGACTAGAAAATCCAGCGCCCAGAAAACATTCGCAAGTCTCCAATCGTTGCTACCTTCCGACCACTAACATTCCTTTCACCGTTGCAAGCCTTATACAAAACCTCAGAGCAACAAATCCCTTCAAGCCCGCGACTGGGATCTACTGCCACAGTCCGTTTCTTTTTTTTTTTTTTTATAGCATACTGTTTGTATTGTGGAATAGATTGTGGCTTTTGTATTCTGATTGTCTGCTGGTTTCAAATTGCATTTGGGCTCTTTGAAATCATTGTTTTTTTCCTTTGGTGAATGAAAGTTTCGATGACTGGGTGGATGCGGCTTTTGAGTTTTGGATTGTGTTGCCTCTTGATGGAATTGATTCCGTTGGTTTGGGTTGATGATTGTGGCAATGACAATATACAAATGGGTTACTGGTTTTGTTAATGAGTCTGGTAGTACTTGGTCTTTCGGTGGTGGAGTCTGTATTACTCCTACTGTGGAGAATTTTGAAGATTGTCGACAGCGATTCAAAGAAATGGTAGTGGATAATGGAGAGGGCTGGCAATAGTATGAGAAAGTTGTGGCTCGGCTGAGTTGTCTGCAGGGTAAGGGGAAGGTTCGGCTGATAGTGGACTACCTAGAAATTGATTGTTGTTTGCTGGGATTTGCATAATTGTTTTTCCTTAGTCATTCCTCTGTGAATATCAGTCCATTTATAATACACATCTACGAGAGTTTTACATCACTTCTAGTTAACTCAAGAGGCTAAAGGCTAAGGATTAATACCTAATCTTATACTTAAAAGTTATCACCTAGCCAAACTTTAATCTTTTCGGCTTTACTCTCTTTATATATATATATCTAAACAATAATAAAAGATAAATATATAAAATAAAGAATAAAAAACAAAGATGATAAATACACATAAATATAAAAATAAAAAATAAAAGATAAAAGATAAAAAATTTATAAAATTTAGACCTTTTAAGCTCGAAATTAAATCAATCGCAATTGACTTAGACCTTAGACTAAATGAAGTATCTACAGCTGTTCTTCTTTGCTTACTTTTTATGAAACAAAAATTATATAAAAATGTAAACAACCCAAACAAGAATCAACTTAACACATTTTTTTAAAAGGATACTTAGACATTTTGAATAGCATAATAGCTCATTTAAACATAGATTTAACACTTTAAAAAACATAAAAGCTTATCTCAACAAAGGCTTAAAGGTCTTATGAACCATGTCTAAACTCCAAAGATTCACAATTTGAAATATTCAAGAATTTCAAAATCCGACAATTAATAATACAAGTTGCAACTCAAAGATTCACAAATTGAGTTCAAAGAATTACCATTTCAAAAATCAAAGTTTTCGCAATTCAAGATTCGCAAGACTTTCAGGTTTGCAAGAATTCAAATTCTCAAGAATTTTATATTCGCAAGAGTTTCATCTTCGCAAGAATTTCAAATTTGCAAAAATTTCAAATTCATAAGAATTTTTATTCTCAAGGATTTTAGGTTCGCAAGAATTTAATTCTCAAAATTTTAAATTCACATTTGAGAGATACACATCCAAAATTCAATTCAAGATTTGCATCAAAATTGCAAGGCTCACATCCAACGTTTAAAGATTCACATTCAAATTCTAGAGATTTATACCTAAAAGTTAAAAAAATTTTATTTAAAAAACTCTAGGGATTCACTTTCGAGATTTCAAAGATTCTGATTAAAAAATTTTGGTGTTTCACATTTGATACTTCTCATTTAAAAATTTCAGGATTTCATCCAAATTTTCAAAGCTTTTCATTCAAGTTTAAAGATTCACATCTAATAAATTTTAGAGTTTCACATCTAAATTCAAAAGTTCTCACTCAAAAAATTTAAGGGTTCACATCTAACATTTAAAACTTCTCATTTGAGTTCAAAGATTCACAGATGATAAATTTTAGAATTTCACATCTAAATTCAAAAGTTCTCATTTAAAAAATTTAAGGATTCACATACAAATTTTTAAAGCTTTTCACTTGAGTTCAAAGATTCACATATGATAAATTTTAGAGTTTCACATCTAAATTGAAAGGTTCTCAAATATTCTCATTAAAAAAACTTCTTAAAGATTATCATTATTTTTAACTTTAAAAGTTCTCTTTTAAAAGGCTTCACAACTTTAAAATTCTAAATGTTTCCTCATAAAACATTTTTCCATTCTAGGATTCCCAACCTTATCTTAAAAGCTTTCCTCAAACAGTTCAAAATTTCTTGTAATAAAAATTTTCAATCTTTCATGAAAGTCAAAATTTTGTATGTAATGAATGTCATGATCATGATGCAAATGCTTTCTTAATGATGCAAAAATAAAGTTTGGATTCTCACAATAATGCAGATGTCATATTTTAAGCCATGATTCATATGTACACTACATAAGGCAAATGCATGTATTGTTTAAATAATAATGCAAATGCAAATCATATAATGCAGATGTCATTAATATTAATGTCATAGAATTCTAATTAATTGTGGTAATGTGGTTCTCAAGACTCTACCATCTCATATTTTCCTTTCTTAGCTTCTTAGCATTAACAATTTCAGAACAAATTCTGTTCACTGATCCACATTACCTTCATCACTTGATTACAACTCACAGGCTTCTCAGCATTAGCAATTTCAAAACAAATTTCGTCCATTAATCCACATTATTTTCATTACTTGATCACAACTTACAGGCTTCTCAGCACGAGCAATTTTAGAACATATTTCGTCCACTAATCCATAATAACTCACAAATTATATTGATTAATCCATCAACATATTTATCATCTTCTCAAGCTTTTTTCATTTTTTTTTTGCCATTATCATCCTGGATTTCTTTTCAAAGGAATGCAACAATCTTTTATAAATATTATCATTCATTCATTATAATTTCAATTTTTGACAAATATAATGCAATCATATATGTTCTCAATTCATTCTAGAGATGCAAAAATAAGATAGTACAAGGTGAATTGAAAAAAAGGTAATCAATACAAAAATGAGTTTGGTACAAAAAAATGGGTAAAGAAACAAGTTCAAGGCATGTCATTAGGATGAATGGTATAACAATATCCAAACAATGAATATTCAAATAACTCTTAACAATAATCTAGAATTTTTTTTCAAAAACTCATTCCATTGACTTTCAAGCTCATTTTGAGCTCATCAAACTTTGCCCTAGCTTTGGAGGATCTTCGAATAACATTGATCTTCCATATATTGAGCTATCCATCTAACTCTTAACTCAGAGGTTTTTCTACCCAAATCGCCCTTTCGAGTTTTCAATTTGAATTTTCTTTTTTTCTCATTTTTCTCATTTTTTCATTTTTTCACATTCCTATTTTTCTTACTTTTTTCATTATTTTTATTTTTTATTCTTTCTTCATCCGTTATTGATATCTCCCACACATCAATCTCTAAAACACAAAATCATAGCACGATTCTATTGCTCCATTACAAGCATGCCTTAACCTAACATATGATCATTCACATTTAATCAAAATGAACTTTTAAGGATTGTAATGTAGGCTATGGTGAGGAGTCATGAAAGAAATGGATAAAATATGTTCAAAACATATGTTTAAAGAGTTCAAACCAAAGGATCATTTCCCATCATATGATGTAATTTGGCACTTTGCCCCATTTCACATCATTTCACTACTTTTTCTTTTTTTTTTTCATTCATCTTATTATTCACAAAAAGATTCTTATTACTTTGCCTCAAATCATTTATGGCATTCATTTTTTTTGTAAGAGATTTTTCTTTCCCTTCTTTTATTTTGACTCTATATCTTTAAGGCCTTTTGTGATCTTTTACTTTTTTTTTCAAGTACATTTTTCTCAAAATTTCCCCTTAACATGGAGGATGATCCTTGGTTAGGGTTTTTTAGAAACAAATCATAATAGACTTAAAAGGGATAGCAATTGATGATTTTATGAATGGTGAAAAAAAAAGATGGTCATTTTTCATCTCAAATGTGAATGCTTTCTTTGAAGATCATCTATTGAATAAAGACAAACTCATGGATCATTATAAAGGACTGTATATCTTTAAGACATTTATTTCATATCTACTTGCAACTTCTTTTGCTTAAATAATCTCTCTAGGTCAATGTGAATGAGTTCTCAAAATTAAATCTTAGAATTATTGTTATCAGTGTCTAAACATTCATCCTTGAGAATTTGAGAATGGGAATAAAAAGACATGTGAAGAAAAACAAATCATGAAATAGTGGTTGGGATGAAAGAGAAAAATGTAATGAAATGCATCAACTTGTCTTTTATTAAAATGATAAAAAAAATGAAATCTTACTATATAAAAAAATCCTAATATTACTTTGAAAGAAATTCTAAAATGATAAGCAACATCCAACCAGCCTTAACATCTTTGTCCATCTCAAAATTATACCATTGTGTGATCAGGTGAAGGATTTTTATTAACATCTTACCCCTTAATTCATCGAAGCTCATTAAGCCTTTTTGGATCAAACTTTGCACCTTGTGTTTGAAAGCATGGCAAGTTTCAATAGAATAACCTATGTTCTCATTATGATAATCACATGTTGCATTAGCATTATACCATTTTGGATAGGATGGCTTTAATGGTTATAGAATAACTAGAGATACCCTGTCATTCTTAACCAGTTTTAAGAATAACTCAATATAATTCATGGGATTGGATTAATGTGGGCTATTTTTTTGTTATTTTGAGATATTTTTAAACCACTTGCTTGGTTGTTAGGCTTTGGAGTTGATGCAGTGATATGACTAGACCTATACATATGTAG
Organism: Durio zibethinus; assembly: GCF_002303985.1. Next base: position 6,936,572 of record NW_019168026.1, read on the forward strand.
TTGAAAAGCTGATTAGTAGGTTGATGGGTAAACTGGTTATGGATATGGTTGGTAAAGGGCCTGTGCAATACCATTAACTGGGGAATAATAAACAAGATGAACAAGCGATGGATATAGAGCATAGCTTTTGAATTGCTACCCATCAAAATTCATACCTTGGACTTCAGTTTCTTTCTTTCTAGGCAATCTTTCTTTTTTTATTATTTCTTTTTCCTAAAGCTTGCCACTCTTTATGGCATTTTCAATGATTTTACCTAAGATCACCATGTCGATGAAATTTTTTATTGCATTTCTTATCATTTTTTCATAATAGAGAGATTTTAAAGTGTTGATAAATAACACAGTGATCTCTTTCTCAGTTAGAAGAGGTTGCACTTGAGTAGCTATGTCTCTTTATCTCTGGACATACTCCTTAAATGATTCAATTACCTTTTTCTCCACATTCTATAAAGATAAACGATTAGGGGCTAGATTTATGATATACTTGTTGACACCTCATTTTGTCCGGGTCTTTTATCAATTAAAATTAGTCCAAGCTCGATTGTAAAAATTTTTATTTCAGATTTTTATTTCATATTTATCATTTTTTTTTAATTTTTATCTTATGGTCTACTTATTGTTTTTTTTTATAAATCATTGTGATTCACAGTTTTAAAGGGAAGAGAAGCAAAAAAAAAGGGGGAAGCCCCTATCGCCACTAGGCCCTCAAGGCCTTTCTTTAGTGAGTGACCTCCCTATCCATGACCTAAGAAGTGCTTAAAGACCAAGACATCGCATTTGCCAATCGTGACGTGCCTATGACTGCCTTCTGAGCAAACGACAGATGTGACATAGGTTGGAACCCCTGTGGTCTTGAGTGCATGATGTTAAGAAAGGTATGTATACTCAAGATGCTTAGCAACATCACTTTGGACAAAGTATATATGCTTCGCTGTAAGGAAGTACGAGAAACTATATATACAGCAAGGCTGGATCGCCTGTCAATGTCAGTGAGCAATTTTTTTTTAATGATATTGAATGTGATTATCAATATGTTATGGGGTGGCACGTTGAGAGGGATGCCAGGGCCAGCCTTGGCAACAAGTTCAGGTACGTCATCTCAAAAATAATAGAGACTTTGGGTTTGCCTAATATTTTTGATTTTCTTTCAGCCTCGACACCAAGTTCAGACACGTCATCTCAGAAATAATAGAAACTTTGGGTCTGCCCAATATTTCTGATTTTCTTCCAGCCTTGGCACCAAGTTCAGGACGTCATCTTAGAAATAATAGAGACTTTAGGTCTGCCTAATATTTTTGATTTTCTTCCAGCCCTGGCACCGTAACGCCACGTCGATGAGGATGATGCTTCGATATCATGGAGAGGAGGTGACCAAACAAAAAAACCAAACAAAAACCAAGAAAAAAAAGGTATGAGCGAAAGAAAATTTGGAAGAATGGGACGTGAGTTTCCCGAAGGAACTTATCCAAGTTGAAGAAATCGTTCTTTTTTGTTCTTCTGCTAACCAAAAAAGCCCTCTTTTTTTCCTTCTATTTTCCACATTTGTCACAGCCACCACCACCAACATCGTCACATCATCAACACCTATATTTTTCGTCGTCATCTCACACTGATTCCATAGTTACTCACCTCCCAGAGAACTCTCTCAGATAACCGTCGATTTCGATGGGGCCTTGAATTTCAATGGCATTTTTGCTAAATGCGTTACTCTTTCGACTTCTGTGTAGCTAGTTCACGATTCTGAAAACGTTAAGGATCTCGAGATTGAGTGTTTAAAGAAAGAGCTGGGACACGTTTCAAAGCAGCAAGAGGACCTGGAACGAGAGTGTTCACAGCTTAAGAAGGAAAGAAATAAGGAGGATCAGCTTGCATTTGTAGATTCAAAGAATGAGGTGAACGTTGCTAATTTTCATGGGTCGAGGATTGTAAACTTAGAATGTGGAATTCCTGTTGTAGCTCATCATGAGGTTATCCAAGAATTTCCAAATACAAAAGCTTTTGATGATCAGGTTGGCCTGAACACAACCAAGTCAAGTTGTAAGAAAATTAGAGTTCAGACAGATTTAAGTGCTTGTCTTGATCTTGCAGGCATCTGGGATTTGCCAAGTGACCAAAAGTTTAGAAGAATTAGATTTATTCTTCATTCGAGTGCCGTTCCCATCCTAACTTCTTTAGTACACCGATAGGAGACAAACCTCGTGTTGGGTTGACACGACGTGTGATGACATTATTGTTTTGTGTTGGAGGAAAAATCGATGGCGAGAGTTTATCGTCTCTGATATTTCGTTTCTCGCCTGACTTAGTGTGCTAGCTCAGCATCAAAGCTCATCGTAACTGTAGTAACATCATGTCGCGTAAGTAGTTACTGTTTCATGATCGAATGATCTTACTTCAAATTTACCTTTCTCGATGGTGGTTGCTGCTCAGGCAACTGCCATCGATGTCTCATTTGCTAATAAGGTGGCAGTTGTAGAAAGTTGTATTGACAATTGTAGCGAATAGATTGAGGGGCCTCAATGATGTTCTTGCTGGTTGCATAAGTGGTTCTGAGAAGTTGGTTACTAAAATTCATACTTTGCATCATATTTTGAGAGGTACTTTCAACCTGAATGCTGCGTATCTTATCATCAGAGGCATGAAGACGCTGCATCTCATGTACCCAAGGTGCAAGAAATTATTTCAAAAATTTTTGGTAAGTCTCTAAGTAAAGGGGTTAATCCTGATAAAGCAATTGTAATGAGAGCTGCTATTCAAGGGGGTATCCTTCGAGGTGATGTTAAGGAGCTGCTTCTGTTAGATGTAACTCCTCTATCACTTGGTATTGAAACTCTTGGTGGAATTTTCACTAGGTTGATCAACAGAAATACAACTATCCCTACGAAAAAATCATAGGTTTTCTCTACTGCAGCAGACAACCAGACTCAAGTTGAAATTAAAGTTCTTAAAAGTGAACGTCACCTGGCAGCTGACAATAAGATTTTGGGTGAGTTTGATCTTGTTGGTATCCACCTGCACATAGAGGCTTGCCCCAAATTGAAGTCACATTCGACATAGACGCCGATGGGATTGTAACTATTTTTGCTAAGGATAAGGCAACTGAAAAAGAGCAGCAGATCACAATCAGATCATCTGGTGGTTTTTCAGAGGATGAGATTGAGAAAATGGATAAGGCTGCTAAATGGACTGCATTTGGTTGCTTTTAGACAAACGGATAGATCTACAGTACAACATCTCGTCTTATTGCACATGAAAGCGTTGCAAAAGATTTTTGGACAGGCCTGTAAAGTGGACTAAAAACATCAAGATTTCAGATCTTGTAGAAGAAGGTTGTAGGCATGGCCCCTGCGCAAGGATGACACGCATAAATCGAGAAATGGTTCAAATTTTTGTAAGATGTTTTCTTTCTCGATTTGACTTTTTGGTTGTAGCATGTCATTTATTCATTCATTTTTTTTATTTTGTGTTTTCATGATTTAAAAACATTGGTTAATAATAAAAATAATAATTTTAAGAAAAAAAATATTTTCGAGAAAAAGTTGAAAGTATCAATTTTCTTTGAAAATAAGCTTTCAAAAAATATTTTTAAAGAAAAGTTGGAAGTATCATTTTGCCTTGAAAATAATTTCCTTGAGAATAAGCTTTCCAAAAAATAGTTTTGGGGAAAAGTTGAAAGTATCAATTTTCCCTTCATAAAAGTAATCATTTTTTTTTACTTTCTTGAATTTTTTTTTTAATGTTAAATAATCCGATAATGGAGTCTCTGCAAGTGAAACAGAGTTTTCTTGCATACTCTTGAGGTGAGGGGATTTTGTTAATTTTCTGCTAAAAGTATTAGAGTCAATTGAGAATAATTTCCATTAACTAATTACTTGGTAAATTTTTAAGGCTTATTGGATAACATAAAATTAAGCTGGTACCATCTTTTGATGGGCGTTGTGATGATGCTCTAACCTTTCTCACATGTAACCGAACTCCGGAACCCTGTTCTGGTTAGTAGACTCGAACCTATTCTTTTAGGGACCCTTAAACTTAGGTGTTCCCTGAAAGGATAGATTCTTTAGGTGGCCAATCGCACCTAGATAAAAAAGATTAGTGGCAACTCCTTCAAGTCAATATCTAGCGATAGATCCCTGGATCTAGATGTTATGACAGCTTGGCGACTCCGCTGGAGAACCTGAGAGTCAGGCCAGCAAATAAATTTGTGTTATCCAAGAGCTTAATAAAATTGAACCTTTTTGTATATATATATATGTTATTATTCATTCATGTTTATTTACTTTATTAATTATGTCATTCATATGCATATGCATAACATGAGCTCTACACCCGAGCTCTGTCCCTCTAAGAGGGAGTAAAGTACCTATTGCTTTCGTGAGATCTAATACCTCCACAGTGGCTAGCGAAATACTCCCATTCAAATTGAACCTTTTTCACTTGTAGCCTGTAATGGGTGAGGATTAGGGTGCCTTACTAGTCTGTGATGGACAATGATGTAAGGAGCAATTTGGAAACCTTTAGACTTTAACCTTGAACCACATATAGTGAACCTTAGAAGTGCCTAAATCTAAGATAAAGCCCTTTTCTATCCAATGATGGTATACCCTGAAACTAAGACACAAGAAAAATGTTTATCTAATTATTTTGATTGTCTGACTTTGTGCATCATTTTCATTATCATATGTAACATTATGCATCGGTATCACTTTCATTTTATCTATGAAACTAACTATGTTGTTTGTCTGATTTTATGCATCTGTATTATTTTCATGATCATGTTTTAACACAATCATTTGCATCCATTTCATATTAGATTTCATCCATAAAAATGTACATTTCATTTGTACATCAACGTATCATATATAAAGCATAGCATAGCATTTTTAATCATAATTGTGGTGCTAAAGGTTCAAGGATAGCTCCACCAAGTAACCCTATTCACCAATATAATACAAGAGCTCAAGCCAGACTAATGGAACAAGAGAATTTCAATCGTCTCGAGAGAATAGAAAAAGCTTAAGAGAAGTTAAAAGGGGAGTTGAATAAGATTTTAGAGGTTTTGAACAAGTTAAACAAGAAGAAGGCAATAGAGGAGAATGCTAGCCAACAAGATCATCCCCTACAAGAGGAGGATGACCTACTGTACCCTCTTGGTTTCAAGCCACATCAAGTCCAACCTGTACAAGGTCCACCATCACAGTAGTTCACCTATCTTGTAGGTACATATATCACAGAATGCCATGAGATTCAAATCAAAGACAGTACCAAAGTTATATAAATTTTATCTTTACTGAAAAGATAGTAGAAACAATATCAGTCCCTAATTTGGATAATCTAAAAGAATAAAAAAAAATTGAAGCCCAAAGAGAAGGAGCTTGTAAAAGCCTTAAAAGCTGAACAAAGATAAACTTATTAGAGGAAAGGCTACGAGTAGTGGAAGGAGTGGGTTTTATGGTTCTGTCGATGCTAATGGACTCTGTTTAGTCTCGGATGTGGTTATCCCTCTAAAGTTGAAAGTGCTAGAGTTCGAGAAATACGATGGTATAAGGTGTTTGAAAACTCATATTACTATGTACTATCAAAAATGACTGTCTATGCCAATATTGAAAAGCTCTTGATGCACGTCTTTCAAGATAACCTCATTGGCTCTGTTGCTAGATAGTATATTCAATTGGACAGGACCTGCATTTGTTCTTGGAACGATATGGCTCATGCTTTCATTAGTCAGTACTGACATATAATAGACTTGACCCTTGATCGTCTTTCTTTATAGAATATAGAGAAGAAAGCATTTGAATCATTCAAAGAATATACCCAGAGGTGGAGGGATATTGCTTTTCAAGTGTAGCCTCCTCTGACTAAGAAAAAACTACAATGTTGTTTGTCAACACTTTCAAATCTCCCTATTATGAAAAGATGATAGGGAATGCAACAAAAAATTTTGTTGACATGATGATTTTTGGAGAAATTATTAAAAGTGCCATAAAAAATGACAAGTTGAAAGAAGGAAAAACTAAGAAGGCACCCGAGAAAAAAGAGACTAAAGTTCAAATATAGGCTTTGATAGACAGTTCAGGGGATATCAACCCTATCCATCCTAAGGTTAGGCTCCATACTATCTTGTTGTGAACAATGCTTCATCTTTTCCATACCAACAAGCCCCACAACCACCTAATTCATCCACATACTAGTCCCTTTTTATTCCTCAAGCCCCCACATACAGTCTTAACATTCAAAACTCCTGCAAGACTTTAAATTCATCCTGTTAGCCTGACAAGTGGTTCACAAAAGCAACAGACTATTCGAGAAAAGCTCGTATTTGATCCAATCCCCATGACTTATATGGACTTATACCAAGAGCTCTATAGTAGCCACTTGATTGCCCCTAAGTCGTGTGGACCCGCTCAAACCACCTTATCTTAAGTGATATGATCCTACAGCTCACTGTGACTACTACTATAGAATTGCTGACCATTTCACTGAAAATAGCACTACTCTAAAGCATGAGGTACAACGATTAATCAAGGATGGAATGATAAGTTTTGATTAAAGAAGAACAACAACATCTAATGTTAGTGATAATCCATTTCCTAATCAGAATGTCAATACTTTGAATGAGAATCAAGAATATGTTAATTCAAAAGGGCCTGAAGGGTCACAATGAATCAATGGGGTGAGATAAAAATCCTTTACTTAATTACATAGGGGCATGATTTTAAAGAGGAATGTTAAAACTAGTTGAATGCTACTTGTCATTCTAAGAGTTGTTTTAAAGTAATGTTAGGATTTCTTTTTTGCAATATGATTTCACCTGTTATCATTTTAATAAAGGCAAGTTAATGCATTTCATTACATTTTCTCTTTCACTAGACCATTACTCCATGCTCTGTTACCTTTCATAAATTTACATTCCAATTCTCAAATTTTAGATGATGAATATTTAGACAATGATAACAATAATTCTGGGATTTAATTTTGAGAACTCATCCACGTTAATATGAAGAAATGATTTGAGCAAAAAAGTAAGTTGTTACCAGAGGTGAAATAGATATATCTTGAAGATGTGCAATTTTTTATACAGGTTCATGAGCTTTGTTCAATAGATGATGTTCAAGAAAGGTATTTACAATTGAGATAAAAAATAACCATATTTCTTTTACTATTCGAAAAACCATTTATTGTTACCCCTTTGAACTTATTATGATTTCTTTTTCTGAGGAACCCCAACCAAGGATCACCCTCTACATTAGGGAGTAATTTTTTTAAAAAAAATAAATAAAAGGTCTCAAAGATGGAAAGAAAAAGAAAAGCAAAAGACAAAATAAATGCCACACATGATTTGGGGTAAAATAATGAGAATCTTTTGTGTAAGAAAGGAAAAAAATAGTGAAATGATGTGGAGGCAAAATACCAAGTTGCATCAAATGATCCTTTGGTCTTGAACCTTTTTAATATATGTTTTGAGCCTATTATATCCATTTCTTTTATGACCCCTCACCTTGACCTACATTACAACCTTGAAAAGTCCATTTGGATCAAGTGTGAATGCTCAACTTGAATAATCATATGTTGGGTGAAGGCATGCTCATGATGAAATAATGGAATCATGCTACATTGCTCTAAAGTTTGATGTGTGGAAAGATATCAACAATGGATGAAAAATGAGAAAAAAGAATAGAAGATGATGAAAAAAAATGAAAAAATGGAAAAAAAAAAGATTCAAATTGAAAACCTGAAAAGGTAATTTGGGTAGAAAAAGATCTAGGTCAAATGGTTCACATGGATGGAAGATCAAAGACATCCAAAAATCCCTCAAAGGCTGGGGCAAAGTTCGTCAAGCTCAAAATGACTTCAACAGTAAATGGAATGAGTTTTTGAAAAAAAATCCTAGATTAATGTTGAGAATTGTTTGAATATTCATCGTTTGGACATACCATTCATCCCAATGACATGTATCCAATTTATTTCTTTTCCCATATGTTTTGTACCAAAATAGATCTTCATTGATTATCTTCACCACAATTCACCTTGTGTTCTCTTATTGTTACATCCCTAGAATAAATCAAGAAAATGTATGAGTGCATTATATTTGTCAAGAGTTGAAATGATGATGAATGAATGACAATGTGCATAAAAAAGTCTTGCATTCCTTTAAAGATAAATCTAAGATGATGGTGATAACAAAATGAAAAAATGGTAAAAACCTAAAAAAGATGATTTGAAAGGACATATGACGTGGCCAAATGGAAAATATGATGATAGATTGGACAATAAAATGAAGATGGGTTAAATCTTGAAAAATAGTATAATCAAGTGATGAATATGGGGATGTATTGGTTGATATAACCTATGAGTTATGATTAAGTGATGAAAATGATATGGAGCAATAGACGAAACTGGTGCTGAGAAGCTTATGAATGATGACCAAGTGACAGATGATAAAATTTATTTTGAAATGGCTAGTATTGAGAAGCTTATAAACGATGACCAAGTGACAGAACATGAAATTTATTTTGAAATGGTTAGTGCTAATAAGCCTGGCATGTAGGGTAATAGGTAAAATTTGTTGGCACTAAAAAACCTTTGGATGGTGATCAAGTAATGAAAACAATGATGATCAGTTGATAAAGCTTGTTCCAAAATGTTGAAAGCTAAATAAGGGGAGAATGTGAGATGGTAGGGTTTTAAAGACCATATTCCACAATTATTTAAGATTTCATGACATTATTGACATTTGCATTACATGCAACATGTTGGCATCGTTGCTTAAACAGTATATTCACATAATTAGATGTTTGGACATGTATGGCACTATAAGAATATAGGTTGTTACATTTGCATCATTAAGAAGGCATTTGTATTTTTTGTCATAACATTCATTCATGCAAATTTTTGAGTCACTTGAAAAACAAATTGTGAATATTTTGATGAGAATTTTTGAGAACTCAAATGAGAATCTTTGAGTTTCAAAATGAGAATCTTTGAAAAGTGAAACCCTAAAGTTCATCGAATGTGAATCTTCAAACAAATGAAAAGTTTTGAACTTTTGGATGTAAATCTCCAAAATACAAAGCTTCAACTTTTTGGATATGAATTTCTAATGTTTTAAATGAGAACATTTGAACTTAGATGTGAAACTCTAAGTTTTATTGCATGTGAATGAAAAGCTTTGAATTTTTGGATATGAATCTCCAAAATTCAAATGAAAAGCTTTAGATTTTTTTATATGAATTCCAAGTTTGCCAAATGAGAACCTTTGAAAAGCCTTGAACTTTTGGATGTGAATCTTCAAAATTCAAATAAGGATCTTTAAATGTTGGATGCGAGTCTTGCAAGTTGCAAATGCAAATCTCGAGATATTACAAATTTGAATGAAACTGAAATTTTGAGAATCAAATTTCAGTAAATTCTTACAAAGTTGAAAGATTCTTACGAATCTGAACCTCTGAATATTGAACTCAATTTGTGAATCCTTGAGTTCTCATTACAAAATTCCTTTAGTCATGATCTATAACTCCTTTGAACATGATTATTAAGGAGCAATTTACTTTTCAAAGTTTTGTTGCCTCTGTTTAGAGGAGCAATTTATTTTCTAAAGTCGTGGTGCCTCTGTTTAGAGGAGCAATTTATTTTTCAAAGTCGTGGTGCCTCTGTTTAAAAGAGCAATTTATTTTTTCAAAGTCATGGTTGCCTCTATTAAGAGAAGCAATTTACTTTTCAAAGTCGTAGTGCCTCTGTTTAGAGGAGCAATTTATTTTTTCAAAGTCATGGTTGCCTCTATTAAGAGGAGCAATTAACTTTTCAAAGTTGTGGTGCTTCTATTTATATAGCATTTATTTTTGAAGTCATGGTGCCTCTGTTTAGAGGAGCTTTGTTTACTTTTCCCAAGTCGTGGTTGCCTCTATTTAGAGGAGCTTTGTTTATGTTTTCTAAAGTCGTTGAGCCTTTGCTTAGAGGAGCTTTGATCAAAATTTAAAAAAAAAAAAAAACCAAAAAAAATTACCTTTGTTTAGAGGAGCTTTGTTTATGTTTCTCAAAGTTGTTGAGCCTCTGCTTAGAGGAGTTTTGATCAAAATTTAAAAAAAAAACTAAAAAACTAAAAAAATTAGCTCTGTTTAGAGGAGCTTTGTTTATGTTTCTCAAAGTCGTTGAGCCTCTACTTAGAGGAGCTTTGATCAAAATTAAAAAAAAAAAAACAAAAAAATTACCTCTGTTTAGAAGAACTTTGTTTATGTTTCTCAAAGTCGTTGAGCCTCTGCTTTAAGGAGCTTTGATCAAAATTGAAAAAAAAATAAAAAAACAAAACAAATTGTCTTTGTTTAAAGAAGCTTTGTTTATGTTTCTCAAAGTCGTTAAGCCTCTATTTAGAGGAGCTTTGATCAAAATTTAAAAAAAAAAAAAATTACCTTTGTTTAGAGGAGCTTTGTTTATGTTTCTCAAAGTCGTTAAGCCTTTGCTTAGAGGAGATTTGATCAAAATAAAACAAAAAAAAACAAAAAATTGCCTCTGTTTAGAGGAGCTTTGTTTATGTTTCTCAAAGTCGTTGAACCTCTACTTAGAGGAGCTTTGATCAAAATTTAAAAAAAAAAAAACAAAAAACCAAAAAAAATTACCTCTGTTTAGAGGAGCTTTGTTTATGTTTCTCAAAGTCGTTCAGCCTCTGTTTAGAGGAGCTTTGATCAAAATTTAAAAAATAAAAAAAAAGCAAAAAAAAGGGGCAAAAAAAATTCAGTTGAGTCTTGAATGGGTGTCTACGTTTTTGCACAATTTCTGTTTCACAGAAAATGTGCAAAGAAGGGTAGCTGTAGACACTCATTTTGTCCAGGGTCCTTTGTCAATTAAAACCAGTTCAAGCTCGATTGTAAAAATTTTTATTCATTTTTATTTTAGATTTTTATTTCATATTTATCATTTTTTAATTTTTATCTTATGGTCTACTTATTGTTTATTTTCTTTTTTTTATCTTCATTATCTGATTATTAAAAAAAAAAAGATTGAGATTAGGCTTGATGATGATAAAAAAGTATAATTAGATGCCAATCTTTAGCATTGGATGACTAATTGGAATTGAACTGAAACTTTATCAACAAGGTTTTATAAATCATTGTGATTCATAGTTTTAAAGGGAGGAGAAGCAAAAATAAAAGGGGAAGCCCCCATCGCCACTAGGTCCTCAAGGCCTCTCTTTGGTGAGTGACCTCCCAATCCATGACCCGAAAAGTGCTTATAGACCAAGACAGCGCATTTGCCAATCGTGACATGCTTGTGACTGCCCTTTGAGCAAATGGTAGATGTAACATAGCTTGGAACCCCTATGGTCCTGAATGCAAGATGTTAAAAAATGTATGTGTACTTAAGATGCTTAGCAACATCACTTTGGACAAAGTATATATGCTTCGTCGTAAGGAAGTACGAGAAACTATATATACAGCAAGGCTGGATCGCCTGTCAATGTCAGTGAGCAATTTTTTTTAATGACATTGAATATGATTATCAATATATTATGGGGTGGCACGTTGAGAGGGATGCCAGGGCCAGCCTTGGCACCAAGTTCAGGTACGTCATCTCAGAAATAATAGAGACTTTGGGTCTGCCCAATATTTTTTATTTTCTCCCAGCCCTGGCACCGCAACGCCACGTCGATGAGGATGATGTTTTGATATCATGGAGGGGAGGTGACCAAACAAAAAAACCAAACAAAAACTAAAAAAAAAAAGATATGAGCGAAAGAAAATTTGGAAAAATGGGACGTGAGTTTCCTGGAGGAACTTATCCAAGTTGAAGAAATCATTCTTTTTTGTTCTTTTGCTAACCAAAAAAGCCCTATTTTTTTCCTTCTATTTACCACATTTGTCACGGCCACCACCACCAACATCGTCACATCATCAACACCTACATTTTTCGTCGTTATCTTGCATTGATTCCCTTAGTTACTCACCTCCCAAAGAACTTTCCCAAATAACCGTTGATTTTGGTGGGGCCTTGAATTCCAATGGCATTTTTTCTAAATGCGCTACTCTTTCGACTCATGTATAGCTAGTTTGCGATTTTGAAAACGTTAAGGATCTCGAGATTGAGTGCTTAAAGAAGGAGCTAGAACACGTTTCAAAGCAGCAAGAGGACCTGAAACGAGAGTGTTCACAGCTTAAGAAGGAAAGAAATAAAGAGGATCAGCTTGCATTTGTGGATTCGAAGAATGAGGTGAACATTGCTAATTTTCATGGGTCAAGGATTGTAAACTTAGAACGTGGAATCCCTGTTGCAGCTCATCATGAGGTTATCCAAGAATTTCCAAATACAAAAGCTTTTGATGATCAAGTTGGCCTAAACACAGCCAAGTCAAGTTGTAAGAAAATTAGAGTTCAGACAGATTTAAGTGCTTGTCTTGATCTTGTATGGCATCTGGGATTTGCCAAGTGACCAAAAGTTTAGAAGAAATCAGATTTATTCTTCATTCGAGTGTCGTTTCGATCCTGACTTTTTTGGCGCACCGATAGGAGACAAGCCTCATGTTGGGTTGACACAACGAGTGATGACATTGTTGTTTTGTGTTGGAAGAGAAATCGATGGCAGGAGTTTATTGGCTCTTATATTTTGTTTCTTGCCTGACTTTATGTGCCAGCTCAACACCAAAGCTCGCCATAACTGTAGTAACATCGGTGTCGCACAAGTAGTTGCTATTTCGTGATCAAACGATCTTGCTTCGGATTTACCCTTATCGACAGTAGTTACTGCTCAAGCAACTGCCATCGATGTCTCTTTCGCTGATGAGGTGGTGGTTGTAGAAAGTTGTATTGACAATTGTAGCGAAAAGATTGAGGGGCCTCAATGATGTTCTTATTGGTTGCATAAGTGGTTATGAGAAGTTGGTTACTGAAATTCATACTTTGCATCATATTTTGGAAGGTACTTTCAACCTGAATGCTGCGTATTTGATCACCAGAGGCATGAAGACACTGCATCTCATGTACCCAAGGTGTAAGAAATTATTTAAAAAATTTTTGGTAAGTCTCCAAGCAAGGGGGTTAATCCTGATGAGGCAATTGCAATGGGAGCTGCTATTTAAGGTGGTATCCTTCGAGGTGATGTTAAGGAGCTGCTTCTGTTGGATGTAACTCCTCTGTCACTTGGTATTGAAACTCTTGGTGGAATTTTGACAAGGTTGATCAACAGAAATACAATTATCCCTACAAAAAAATCACAGGTTTTCTCTACTGCAGCAAACAACCAGACTCAGGTTGGAATTAAAGTTCTTCAAGGTGAATGTCACCTGGCAGCTGACAATAAGATTTTGGGTGAGTTTGATCTTGTTGGTATTCCACCTGCATGTAAAGGCTTGCCCCAAATTGAAGTCACATTCGACATAGGCACCGATGGGATTGTAACTGTTTCTGCTAAAGATAAGGCAACTGGAAAAGAGCAGCAGATCACAATCCGATCATCTGGTGGTCTTTCAAAGGATGAGATTGAGAAGATGGACAAGGCTGCTGAATGGACTGCATTTGGTTGCTTTTGGACAAACGGACAGATCTATAGTACAACATCTCATCTTATTGCACATAAAAGCATTGCAAAAGAATTTTTGGACAGGCTGTAAAGTGGACTAAAAACATCAAGATTTCAGATCCTGTAAAAGAAGGTTGTAGGCATGGCCCCTGCGCAAGGATAACACGCACAAATTGAGAAATAGTCTAAATTTTTGTAAAATGTTTTCTTTCTCGATTTGACTTTTTGGTTGTAGCATGTCATTTATTCATTCCTTTTTTTTGTTTTGTGTTTTCATGATTTAAAAACATTGGTTAATAATAAAAATATTAATTTCAAGAAAAAAAATATTTTCGAGGAAAAGTTGAAAGCATCAATTTTTCTTGAAAATAAGCTTTCAAAAAATATTTTTGAGGAAAAGTTGAAAGTATCAATTTTCCTCGAAATTAAAGTTTCAAAAAATATTTTTGAAAAAAAGTTGAAAGTATCAATTTTTCCTGCGCAAAAGCAATCATTTTTTTTTACTTTCTTGAATTTTTTTTTCAATGTTAAATAATCCGACGATGGAGCCTCTGCAGGTGAAATAGTAGCTTTCTTGCATACTCTTGGGGTGAAAGAATTTTCTCAATTTTCTGCTAAAAGTATTAGAGTCAATTGAGAATAATTTTCAATAACTAATTACTTGGTAAATTTTTAAGGCTTATTGGATAACATAAAATTAAGCTGGTACCATCTTTTGATGGGAATTGTGAGGGTACTATAACCTTCCTCACATGTAACCAAACTCTCGAACCTTGTTCTGGTTAGTAGACCCGAACCTATTTTTTTAGGGACCCTTAAACTTAGGTGTTCCCTGAAAGGATAGATTCTTTAGGTGACCAATCGTACCTAGATAAAAAAGATTGGTGATGACTCCTTCAAGTCAATATCTAACGATAGATCCCCAGATCTAGACGTTATGACAATACTGATACTGACTAATAAAGTCACGGGTCATATCACTCTAAGACTAAATGTAGATATTATCCAGCTAGATATACCACTTAGCAACAAAGCCAGTAAGGTTATCTTAAAATACATGCATTAACAGCTTCTTATTATTAGCATAGGTAGTCATTTTCTAGCAGTACATGGTATTATGGGTCTTTAGGCACTTTGTACCATCATATTTTCAAACTTTGAAATTTTGAATTTCAGAGGAATAACGACATCTAGGACTAAACAAAGTTCAATAGCATCCACAAAACCATAAAAACTAATTCTTTCCGCTACTCGCAACCTTTCCTCTAACAAGTTCATCTTTTGAGCCTTCTAAAATCTCTTTCTCATTAGGCCTCAGCTTTTTTTTCTCTTTTAGATCATCCAAGTTGGGGATTGGTATTGATTCTATTACATTTTCAATAAAGATAGGATTTATATAACTCTGGTAGTACTCTGAATTTGAAGCTGATAACATTTCAGAGTATGTATACCCTACAGAGTATATGTACTGGTGTGGTGATGCATCCTATGTGGACTGGATTTGACGAGGCCCATAACTAGAAGGATAAAGAGGATCAACAACATCTTGTGAGGGATGTTCTTATGGGTTAGCATCTTTTTCTACATTTTTTCTCTTATTTAATTTATTCAAAGCTTCTAGAATCTTACTCAACTCCCTTTCAAGCTTTTCTCGGGCCTTCTCTATTTTTTTCAAACAATTTGATTTGCCCATTCTATTTGCCTAGCTCAAGCTTACTGTTGTATTGATGGTGAATGGGTTGAACAAGGTTCTTAGATGGTGGAGCTATCTTTGAACTTTATACCATAATTAACATGCTCTGTTACTAAATGTGTATACAAAAAAGCATTCAAAATTAAACTAACCTTTTTAGGAATGAATGCATTGAATAATTGACAAAATAAATTATGATTCATAAACACTTGAATGTATACACAACAATGTATGAATGCATGTACTGATGTTTATCTCATTATGATTCATGGATGGATACATATGTTAATGATGCTGGAATAAGATACAACACACAACATACAACAACTTAATCAACAAGGATAAAATAACATTTATCATGAAAGTGATACTACTGAAGCTTAAAAGATCCACTAATATGTCCTAATTAGGGTTAAATTCTAGTGATGGGTAGATATGGCTCTAACCTAAGGTTGGCTTCTTATGTATTATTATATATTTTTTGGGTTAAATCTAAAGATTCCTAAACTGTTCTCACATCATTTTCTATCACAAACTAGTAAGACACTCCAATCTTCACCCATCATAGGCTACAAACGAAAAGGCTTCAATTTGAGTGAGAGTGCTTCGCTAGCAATAATAGAGATTATCATTGTATGAAAACGTAGGTATTTTACTTTCTCCTAAGGATGACAAAGCTCAGGTATAGAGCTCATATAATGTAAATGCATGTGATAGTGGGTGTGAAGGAACATATAATTGTCAACCCTCATAAATCAAATAAGAGACCAAAAAAGGAAAAATATTAGTAAACAAATAACATAATAATTACACTTTAAAACTATTAGACCAAAGGATAGGATAAATTTAAAAATTTATGGCTTGACTCTTTAGGTCTCCAGTAGAGTCACCAAACTGTCTTAACATATAGATACATAAATCTATAGTTAGATTTAATAAGAGGAGTCACCATTAATCTTTTTTAACTAGGTGTGATTAATCACTTAGTGAATCTATCCTTTTAAGGAGCACCTAAGCTTGACTAAGGGTTCATAAAAAATAAGTTCTAGTATACTAATCAAAACATGGTTCGAGAGTTCGATTATATATGTGAAAAGTTATAGCACCCCAACATGCTCATCCAAAGAATGGTACCATTTTATTTTAAATTATCCTAAGATATTGATTCTAAGGATAACTTTTAAGATTCTCCATCAATCTGGTAGAATCTTCAAAAATACTTTCTCATCTCAAGAGTATTTAAGAATCTCATTTACTTTCTTAAAAAGGCTCCATTGTCAAAAAAAGATCTAATCATTCTTTTTTATTTTTGTTTGAGTTTTTTTTTATTGAAAATATATCTAATTCTTTCACCATTTGGGTCAAAATTAGAAATATATTCTTACCTAAAAATTTCTTAGATAATCAACCATTTGCGATTATTAAAAATTTCATTCTTGAAATTTATTTTTATTTTTTTATTTTCATTTCTAAATTTTTCACCATTTGAGCCTATTTAAAAAAATTTTTTATTTCTAAATTTTTCACCATTTGAATCTATTTAGAAATTTTTATTTTTTTATCTTTGAAATGAAAATAATATGATAATTATTTTTTTTGAAGTTTTATTTAAATTCTTCCACCATTTGGACAATTTTAAAGAAATTTCTCACCTAGAGATTTCTTAAAAAATTTACCATTTGAAATTTTTAAGAATCGCATCATTGGATAATTAATATTTAAATTCTAAAAATTTTTATTAAATTTGTGTTTTTTAATTATTTTTAAAAATAAATATTAATTATTTTTATTAAAATTTTATTTAAACTCTCATCCCTTTTGGATAAATTTTTTTATAAAAATTTCTTATCTAGAGGTTTTTTAGAAATTGCAAGAAATTAACCTTTTGCAATTTCTAAAAAAGTTATCATTGGATAATTGTCATTTATTTTATAATTGAATTACAAATTATTTTAATTTAGTTCACTAGATTATGTTATCATTATTTTTTGTATTTCTAGTAATCTAACAATTCAACATTTTCTAATCTAAACCAATAAGTAAAATAAATAAATAAAAAAAATAAAACAAAAAGAGTTAAGTAAAAAAAAAAAAGAAGTACCAAAAGTTTGGGTTGATTCAAATTAGACCCATATTTAGGAATAGGCATGGTCTTTATTTTCAAATGGGTTTGAGCCCATGAAGATTCAATTCGGGCCTCAATCAATAGCTGAACGGGTTGGTTCACGGGTATCAAACCGGGTCTGGGCTTGGAAAGGGTTGACCTGTCCCTCTTCTTCTCTTTTTTTTCGTTTCTCTATCAATCCTCCTTTTCTCTTTACAAACGGGCAAAACTCAGAAACTGATTGTCGCCATTCCTCATTGTCACCAGCTATTGCCGTTCTTCACCGATCTAAGTCCGACCACTGCCTTCTGTCACTGCTTACTTCCAAAAAAACTCTGTTTGGTTGCTTCTTCATTCCAACAACAAACCAAGATTAGATAATCCAGCGCCCAGAAAACATTCGCAAGTCTCCAATCGTCGCTACCTTCCGACCACTAGCATTCCTCTCACCGTTGCAAGCCTTATACAAAACCTCAGAGCCACAAATCCTTTCAAGCCCGAGGCTAGGACCTACTACCACAGTCCTTTTCTTTTTTTTTTATACCATATTGTTTGTATTGTAGAATGGATTGTGGCTTATGTATTCTGATTGTCTGCTGGTTTCAGATTATATTTGGGCTCTATGAAATCGTTTTTTTTTCCTTTGGTGAATGAAGATTTCGGTGATTGGGTAGATACGGCTTTTGAGTTTTAGATTGTGTTGCCTCTTGATGGAATTGATTCTGTTCGTTTGGGTTGATGATTGTGGTAATGACAATATACCAATGGCTTACTGGGTTTATTAATGAATCTGGTAGTATTTGGTCTTTTGGTGGTGGAGTCTGTATTACTCTTACTATGGAGAATTTTGAAGACTGTCGGTAGTGATTCAAAGAAATGGTACTGGAGAATGGGGAGGGCTGGCAATAGTACGAGAAAGTTGTGGCTTGGCTGAATTGCCTGCAGGTTAAGGTAAGGTTAGGTTGATAGTGGACTATTTGGAAACTGATTGTTGTTTGCTGGGATTTGCACAATTGTTTTTCCTCGTCGTTCCTTTGTGAATATCAGTCCATTTATAGTGCAAATCTAAGAGTGTATCAGATCACTTCCAATTCAACTCAAAAAGCTCAACGCTAAGGATTAATACCTAATTTCATACTTAAAAGTTACCACCTAACCAAACTTTAATCTTTTTGGCTTTACTCGCGTTTTTTTTGGATAAACAATAATAAAAGATAAATATATAAAATAAAGAATAAAAAAACAAAGATGATAAATACACATAAATATAAATATATAAATATAAATATATAAATTTTAGACCTTTTGAGCTTGAAATTAAATCGACCCAATTGACTTAAACTTCAAACTAAATGGGTGTTTATAAATTTATGAGAGGAGTTATCTCGATTTTTATGAATCAATTTAAAAATTTTTAAATTAGAAATATTTTTAAAACTCTATCTAGTTATAAGAAAGTGAAAAAAGTATTTTGATATTTAAAGTGTTTTTACTTTGATCTAAAATTATTAAAAAAAAAGTTTTATTTTAAATTTGATTTGTTTTTGTTTTAAAAAATAAAAAAAGTGAAAAAAGTGAAAAAAAGAGAAAAGAATAAAAGAAATTAATTTTAAAAATTAAGTAAAATGAGATTATTTTCATCAAAATTAATGGATAACATGCAATCAATTTATACCATCTTTGATTGGTACTATTAAGGTGCTAATACTTCTCAATGCGTAACCAACTCTCAGATTCAACTCTGATTTCGTAGACCGCAATTTTGTTATTTTTTTAAAACTTTTTAAATCTATTTTAAAATATTTTATTAAAAGAAAAAACATTTTTTAGCCAATCATTCCTTAAAAAAATGATGGTAACTCTTTATTTTGATTTTCATCAAAAATATTTTTAATCCTTCACTTGTCAAAATTTTCCTCATTCATCCAACTTTTAGGTTAGCCCTCCCCTTTGTCCCAAGACATCACGATAATAAGTTACCATGGACTTACATTCACTTAAAGTTACTATTTTACGCTCCATCATGATTGAATATACCTAACTTGATTCTTGCATAAAATTTCTCCATTTTTCATCAAGATTGAATAATTTCAATTCCTCAAATTTGACAAAAAGCAATCTTGAACAAATTTTCACTCTTTCTTTTCAAGAATTCCTAAAAATTCAAGAATCACCAAGAATATAACAAGAATAGTGTAAGAATCCTTTTAATGCATCAAGAATCATCCAAGATTTGATCAAGAATTATCAAGATTCAACAAGATTTAGGCTGCAATTGGTTTATGAAAATATTTTTTGTTTTCATTTTCTATTTTTATTTTTGGAAACAATTTTTATTTTTTACTTTTTGAATTTTAAAAAACATGTTTGATACATAAAATGAAAATTTCTTTTTAGAAATGAAAATTGTGAAAATGTGTTTGGTATGTACATTTTCAAAATAAAAAAATAATAATTAAATAATTAAGTAAATTACATCTTTTAAAAATATATAATTAAATAATAAAAGCAAATTGCAATTAAAATAAACATAAAAACTCAAATAAATATATTTATTAATCATTTGGTAACCATAAATTTCATAATATAATGATAAAATATCATTTAGCTTTTCAAACAAACTCAATTTTTATATAAAAGAAATGGACCCACAAAAATGCCATTTCTTGTAGATGGTGGGAATTTTGAAGCCAGTGGGGACTTCAAGCCATAACAATGGTGAGGCACTAAAACCTTATGATTCGGGGAATTTGGAAGCTTTCATGCTATTTTTGCAAACATCCATGGGTTTTACGACAATAAAGATATTATTTTGGAGACCTCATGATTCGAACCTGCGTCCTAAGAATTTATCTCAAAATAAAATAAAAATTTTAAAAGCCTCTTGTTTTCGACTTTTCCATTTCCTTCATTCTATCTTTATTGAAAATAATCAAAACAACTTTTTTTTTTATTTTTTAGTTTTGACATGTTTTCTTTTTCATTTTTTAAAAAATATTTTCTATTTTTTCGATCAAACAAATTTTCTAATTCATTTCCTATTTTTTGTGAAAATGAAAATGGAAAACAGCTTTATTTTCATAAATCAAACCAAACTTATTTTTTCTTCAAGATTTCCTACAAAATCAAAAATTAAACATATTAGGAGTAAAATTAACCTTATTTAGCTTATAACTAAGTAAAAATTACTTATTTAGGTACTAAAAATAATTTTATTTCATAGAGTTATCAATCGTTGCTCGATCATAGTATATATTGGTGTGAATTTGTTAAATTTAACTTTAATAGGAAATGAAACAAGACACAATTGCTTATTTTCATAATTTCTTTAATTAGTGTTTCATTTTGTCAAATAAATTTTGTATTACTATCTATTATGTGGTTGCTGGTATTGCAGTTTATTGTGTAATTGCAATTGAATCTTCTAACAGGCAAGTTTGCTCTTAAATTCCAAAAATTTTATTTTATTTTCTATTCATTTGAAGAATTAGAACTCCATATTGCTCTCCCCTTTAATTTTGCATTTAAAGTTACATTGATACCATAGCTAATAAATTATTGCACTTTTGCATATCTTAGCGTGTAAACTAGGTGGACTTGGTTTAATTTAAAGCCCAGATACTTCCATTTATTCTAGCGTCTAAACTAGTTGGACTTGGTCTAATTTAAAGCCCAGATACCCAATTTTTTTGGTTTTTATTTTATTTCACTTATTTATCTTTATTCTTTAATTATAATTTTAAGTTTTATTTATTTTTGTTTACTTTTTATTTACTTTATCTTTCTTTTCTTTATCTTTATTGATTTATCTTTAATTATTGATTTATCTTTTTTATGATAAAAAATAAAATTTTTTAAAAAATAATTTTTAACATCACATAATGGTGAAAGAGGTTGGGAAATAAAAGAGATTTTATCTTTAGGTGATAATTTATGTTTTACAATTAAAATTGAGTAGGGATTATTGGAGATAAATTCTAATTCTTTTAGGGATTATTATTCTTTGGTGATAATTTATAATTTTCAAGAAATTTATCCCTATTTAATTTAGAATACTTATCTAGTCAAATTAATGTTTCTATAAATACTCTAGCATTCAACAATAACAAACACACAACAATCACAAAAGAGAATTTGAGAGTAAAAAGTTGCAATTTAAGTCTAAATTTTTATATTTTTTTTCAATTCTCGACAATTTTCAATGAGATTCTCAAGCTCTAGCTAGATTTTTAGATTGTGGTGACATTTTTCTAATGAGCATTGAAGCTTTTGATGAAAATTTCGATATCTCCTAATTCCAGAACAATTCCCAACAGTCAATTTGATTTGATCCACCCCATAGTTTATGACCCGAGATCTATCACTTATTGAGCCATTGTTGAGCCGAGCTATTAAGCCAAACCAAGTTGCTATAATAGTCATGAGCCAAGCCATTTCTTAAGTCGAGCCAAGCCAAAAAATTTTGGTATATTTTTATTTCATTTATTAATTTATTTAAAAATAAAAAATTATATTTTAAGAAAAATAATTTTTGAAAATAAAAAACTTTACCAACATATTGGTAGGTTTAAGCTTTTAAAAATGATTCTTGAATAAATAAATGAACATTACTAACATATTAGAGGGTTTGTGATTTTTCTAAAAATCTAAAGATAAAGTTTTATCAACCTATTAAAAAATCTTATTAATTTTTGACAAAAATTAAAATTTCAAAAAAAATAATTGTCATGAAATCTTACTAACATATTGAAGGATAATTTTGACAAGAAATCTTACCAACATATTAGAAAATATTTCTAAAATTAAAATTTTTTTGATTGGTTTTTAAATCTCCAATGATAGAATTACTAATAATATTGTAAATAACAATTTTTATGTAAATTTCTAAATGAGAAATCTTTTTTAAATTTTACTAACATATTGGAGAATTTAGATAAAAATTTTTTATATTAAAATTCTAAATCCCACTTTGTCATGAATAAGAGTTTTTTTTTTTCTCAAAATAAATGAATCCAATAATTGAGCCTCTTTAAAGCATGATAAATAGTCTACTTACATACTTTTAAGGTAAGAAAATATTTTTAAATTATTATCAACATATTGGTATAATTTAAGAATAATTTTTAATAACTAATTACTTGGTAAGATTTTTAAAGCTTTTGGATAACACGAAATTAAACTAGTATTATCATTCAAATGGGTCTTGCAATGGTATTATAACCTTCTCTATATGTAATTGCACTCCCAAATCCAATTATGATTTCATAGACTAGAATTTACCTTTTAAAGATACATAAGTCAAGTTTAAAATTTCTCTTTAAAATGAGACTGATTAAGTTAGGTGGTTATTAAGGGCATTTTTTTGTCAAAAAGGTAAAATGGTCTTTTTTTCCATTAGAAACTACCAACAAATAGTCAAAGGCATTTATGACTTTTGGGCCGACCTAACATACACAGTGTTATGTCAACTCGACCACCTCATTAACCTACCCAAAAGACCTTCTTTTCATGTTGACTTGTCATTCTCTGAATGAATGATCAATATTTAGGTTAGCTCGGGTTGTTAGGTCATCTTAGCTACAAGAATAACCATGGCTACCTTAAAACCCCACACCTTCAACTATAAATAGGGCCATCCAGGTATTTTCTAGATATCTCATACTCTTTTACTTTTACATTTTTTTCTTCCTATCATCTTTTCAATCGACCTCTGACTTAAACACCAAAGCCCAAACATTGGAAAAACTCCTAGCCTTTGCCTTTAACTACTCTTTTTTTTCCCTCTTATGATTTCAGGACTTTACCTCTTAGCTCAAAACTTGGCATGAACATTTGGCATCCCAGGTAGTGGGTATTCATTGTCTAGCTAAGCTAAACATTATACCACCTAGAAAGAAAGTTCCCAAGGAAGGAGAACCAGTCGTCTAAACTAGAATAGAAACCCATACCAACCAACCTATAAACTGACTCGTGTTTACACAAGCAAGCCCTACAATGAAGTAATTCCAAGCCTTAACTTAGTAGTTATAGTCCCTCAATGAGATGATCTAAAGCCTCAAACCTTCGTAAACTTTGAAAGTACCTGACCTAGTCACCCATAAAAAATG
Source organism: Durio zibethinus (assembly GCF_002303985.1). The sequence goes on from NW_019168026.1 coordinate 6,959,979, forward strand.
ACTAGCCGAAAGACAGTTGAGCTACGAGAACATTGAAGCATCATTGCCTTATGTGAAGAAGAACCCACCACTCCAGCTAGCTATTACCATACTCACCTTTTAACCTAAGCTACTATCCAAAAATCTAAACATGCCGACCAAAAGCCCCAGCCAAATAGAGACTTAAAAGCTAGAATACAAGGCATGAAGAATGAGTTGAAAGAAAAGATCGTCCTCTTCAAGAATGAGCTCAAATTTTTTAAGACCTCGTCTTTTACCATGGAGATTGACAAAACTATGCCCCTAAAAGGGTTTAAAATGCTAATCTTGGAGACTTACGATAGTACCACTGACCCTTTCAATCATTTAAAGCTTTATCGAACTAATATGATGATACAAGGGGCAAATGAAGCTCTAATGTGCAAAGGACTAAATGCCACACTTAAAAAGGTAGCTCGATCCTGGTACTATAGCCTAAAGTCAAGGTCTATCACAACTTTTAAAGAGCTTAATCATGCTTTCCTGTCTCAATTCATAAGCAGTAGAAGAATGAAAAAGACTACCTTGAGCTTGATGTCAATCTATTAGGTAAAAATGAGTTTTTAAAAATGACATAATGCATTTTAATATAGAGGCCTTCCAAATAAAAGATTTAGAGTAAACTATCGTAATTGCCTCCTTGACCAATGAACTTAAAGATAAAGAGTATCACTTGAAACTTACACTTTTCCTAGAATCACCAAAGATATTAGCTGACGTGCTACTCATAAAAAAATACATAAATATTGAAGTTATGATGAAAAACCAATGTGAGAGAGACTCATCCCTGCTCTTTAGCAGTCGAAGTGAAAGAGGCTTTTTCTCTTCCTCAACCAAAAAAAAGGGAAAAAAATCTACAATCTTCCTCAAGAGAAACTACATAGCACTAAATACCTAGAGAGAGAGAGAATTCTGATACATATAAAAAAGGACTCTGAGCTTAGATGGCTAAAGCCACTAAGGCAAAATACAAGAAGAAACCCAGCAGAACGATCCATTTTCACTAAGACATTGGTCACAACACAGAAGACTATGTTGACATAAAGAATGAAATAGAGAGTTTGATTAAAAAAGGTTAGTTGGATAAATTTATGGATCGAGCAAGATAAAGTTGGGGCAAACTAGATTATAGGCCCGATAAGCATTGAGCAGGCCCAATAAGTCGTGTAAGAGACAGTAAAGGTAATTTATTAAGAAGCTGCATAAAACATAATCAAGCTCAGCCTTTAGAAAAAATAAAAACATAAAAAATAAAATAAGTCTTGACTGAGCTTAAAAATACAAACTTTTTTTAGTGAGGGTTATCCTGGTGATCTTTCTCACCATTTCGAGGCCCTCAAAATGGTTCTTAATGGAATCAACTCCACATTTATTGCCACGCGTTTTGAGGTAAGATGCAATTTAATGCTCAGACTAACAGGATAGGTCTTTATCTTTTTCTTCTTTGAGGGCTTCTCTCTATAGGCTATTTATTTTTGCCTCTTTTAGGGTACGACCAGGCTAGAAGGAGGCCGAAGAGGAGTAGAGTTTATTATTTTGACCCCTTTTGAGGGGCTCTCGATTAAATGAGAACTTTACATGAACTCAAAATCTTTCATTTAGGATGAAACTCCTACATAAAAAACCAAACTAAAAGTTAGAAAAAATATTTGGAACAAACATCGTGTGAAGTTACCTCGGACCTTCCCCAATACCTGACCTCTTTGATAATAGAAAAAGAGGTTAACTTTTTCGCATCTAGAACCAACTACCCCATTTGAAAAAGGTTCATTATTATATCCCAAGTTTCAAATTCTACATCATCAAGGAACTAACTTGGACTTATTGAAAAATCCCATGTCTATTATTTATTTTCCATACACCAGGCTTTCTTTTATTATCTTTTTTCTTTATACATAGGAAGAGTAGCTTACAACCGCTTTATTGAGCTCTGATAATCAGCAAAGATTTTTTAGCAAGCTGAGCTGTTACATAAAACCTTATTATGGGGATGCTTTTTAACGATAAAAAATTCTTTAAACAAAAGAAGGGTAGGGTCTAACTTCAACCACATACAAAGAATTATAAAGCCTATAATCTATCAAAAAAATTTTGGAGCAAGCCGAGTGATAGTTAAATTGTAAAAAAAAAAAAAAGTTAACAATGAAAAAATGTAAAGGGAACTTTAGACTAGTGATTATAGACTCTCAATACACCCAAATCTTATCGGTGCCCAAAGGAGTAGTAACTCAATCTTCAGTGGTTAGTAATACTATACTATACCCCACTTTAGAAAGATCAAATTTGACTTTCAAACCACAAAAATGATGCATCGAGCACATATTAAGGCAATTCTCAAGATTAGCCTTGCCCTTTTAAACTCTGCATCACATTTGTTGGGGTTATAACTAAGTCGTAAGGGGTATAAAAAAGGACAAGGTCATATGCATCACCACTTTAGGTGACCTTTTTCTCACCTTCACTTGTCCTTCCCTTTTTGGCTTGATTGATCCCTTCTGCTTGATCATCTATAGCTTACTCATTCTTAAAAGTCTCATATTCAGATAACTAATCTTTTGAAGAGGTAACAAGGGCTAATGTTCGAATAAGAGTGGGAGCAAAAATCTTCTTACTTTGGATGAAAAAAAAGATGAATAAGGAATAAGAGACTCATTCGACTAAAAAATCAGACCAAGTTTAAAATCTAAGGTTAGCCTAGATAGACATCGAAAAAAAGTAAAAGTAAAAGCTTGAGGATGAGGAGACAGAATAAAAGTAGGAAAAATGGTGAGAAGGAGAAGAGGAAGAAGGAAAAGAAAGGTGAGAGAGAGAAAAAGAGTAAGGATGAAAGAGATAAGAAGGAGGAATTGAAGAAGAAAGGTCAGCTAGAGGAGCCAGACTAACCTTTGACAGTGGGGTGGGTAGATTTTAAAGATCACAATCTATTCATTAAGAAGCTCATCCACCTTATGAAAGACCTACTCTCCTTTAACACAAGCACTGTCTTTAACTTGTTGCTAATCAGTAGCAAACATTGAATTCAACCAAAAGCAACTTGGGTATAATCCCTTTCTACAATCACAAAAGGAACTTTATCATCCAAACCTTAACAAATAAGCTGACCTTCCCTTGGCTCTACCTAAAAACTCCAAAAACTTGAATTATAAGACATAATTAAAGAAAAAAAAGTACCAAACTAGATGAAGACAGGAATGTTGGTTGAAAAAGAAATAGGAAATTTGAAAGTTAGTAAAAACAAATAAACACAATAGCAAAAAGATAGTAAAGTGAGAGATTGAGGCCCTAAAGGACCCTTTTATAGGGATTAAATGAACACTGCAAATCATGCCACTTGTTTGAAGCATTTACTGAGGATGACCATTCACATTCTCAACTTTGAGTTTCATCGTTAAATTTTCTCTCTCCTCATTAAATGTCATTTTCAAACAACAAAAGGGCAAATCAATCATTTTGCCTACCCATATCAATCAAACACTTTTGATACATCAGGTCAACCGTATGTTAGGTCAAAAATCAAAATCCAAATAAAAAAAAAAAAAACACAAGTCCCACGTCAGCCAACAACAATCCACCAACTCATGGTCAAATATAGCATTAAACACACAAGCCACATCAGTAATCACTTATAAACTTACTTGATCCAATCTTTGTCGACCTTGGAATTCACAATCACTCACCTTAATGGCTTCTGGTTGAACCAATGAAACATAAATTTCAAAGCCTACGTTTAGGATTAAGCTCGACACCATTGAGCATGCACCAGGTTGGCACAAACCAAATTGGCCAGGACTACACTCAACAGTCTGATACTCAAAGTGCTTGGTAAGGGAACAATAGCCAATCGCACTTGTACAAAAAAGATTAGTGACAACACCTCCAGTCATATCTAGTGATAAAGTTTATGAATTTATATATTATGACTATATTTTTGTAATTGTCTATGTAAGTTTAAGGATGATCATAAATGTTGAATCTCAATTATGACTACATTCATATCTTTTACCTAATCTTGCAATGGTTGTACTCTTCAAATTACAAAAATTGCACGTATATATATATATATATATATATATATATATATATATATATTTCTTATTTAGAGTTTTGGATAACTAATCTCTTAAACATGAAAATTAAAATCCTGATCTTATGTTTAGTGTTTCTTTGGGCAAGCTATTGAAACTCTTAATATTAAGCTGATGTTTACTGGATTAATTATAAGACTAACACAAGCCCAAAAGAAATGGAGCTTCCAAGCTCAAATCAATGCCGCTTGAATTAACTAGATTGTTTTTAGATAAATAGTTTTACTTTTTTTGACGCAGTTATGTGATCTCAAATTTACTGTTGATAGATCGATGCAAACGAAACAATATCATAAAGGTGGCATTTGACAAAAGGGTGAGATGCTTTCAGAACTTTAAGCTGAAAAATATTGCTGAATATGAAAAATACGATGGTCAGCGACATAGTTTATAAGACTTGATGTCGTGCATTTAAAGCAAATACAGACCAAGAGAACTTCATATTTTTTTAATTGACTATGTACATTTTAAAATCAGACTTATATGTAATTTAAATGCGTTTCCTTTTACAATTCTTTTACTCTTATTTTTATGATATTCATTATAAATATTATGTCTTTAATAACTCGCGCAGCGTAATTGCCTTACACTAATATTAATTGATAAACTACCCTAAGCAAGTGTTACTTTTACCACTTTAAATTTCTTTAATATAAAAGAGCAAAGAAAAAAAAAAAGGGGTCAAGACATTAGGCTATGATACTCATACCATCCAAATATCAAGGCACCTTCGTTAAAGATTACCAGCTATCTGTTTTTTATGACATTACACACTAAAAGTTGAATTAAAAAAAATACTTTTTTTTTTCACAAGGAATGTGAGATAATCACAACAGAATACCCCATGTGTAAAATTGTCCTACAGCTTTTTTCCACAGGCAGAATCCGTACCCACTAACTGCCCTAAAAATTGAGACACCTGGAATCAAATATCAACCAACTACCCAAAAGAAAAAAAATATTTTCCGCCAAAATCATAGATCCACTTTCGATCCTTGCCCTAGAACTATGGCAAAATGCATTCTAAACAACTACCTCCCATTTTGATGTTTGCGGGGGAATTCCGAGTCATTTCTGTGCATAGGACTCCTACCTTCGTATAGGTGTATAAATTAGAGGCTTCATCCTCAATCAAACCTGCGCTTCATACGTTGATGAGTTAAATGTATGATTGATACAATGTTTAAGGAACACCGCGTAAAGTAACTCGTTCCATGCATCAGGCACTCCGGGTAGACACCAATGACTGCAGTCCTGCCGATGAATTGGAGCAGGGCTTTCCTTGGGGCCCAAATAGTAAAGGGATGAATGCCCATCTTTCCTTCGTGCTGTCATACTAGTAATATTTAATATGTCGAATTTTGTTCCTTCTGACGCATTTGAGTAAGCTGATAACACATCACTGACTATTTTGAATTGTTCCCAAGTTTCAGATGGCACCAATGATGTGCCCAGCTCTGGCAGTGTCTCTAAGTGGCAGCTTCCCCCAGTTTTCCAATCTCCTCCTCTGCCAAGTTTTAGAAAATTTAGCTACTCCTATAAAATGCACAATTGTCTATAAAATCAACTCAACAAATGTGAAAACAAGGTTCTTTTGTTTTTTTTCTCTTCCTCGTGAAGTCTTGAGGAGTAATTCATGTTTATTTAGATGCATAACAACTTGCATTAATGCAGGCATGTATGAATGTTGGATCAAGAAAATAAAAATTGTCTCCTAAAACAAAGCCTTGGATGCAAAAGGAATGCAGTATAAAAATTAGTTCATCAATCAAATGCATCTACACAACTGATTTTGACAGAACTTGTATATCTAGAATTAGTTGGAAAAAACCAGCAACTTCATCAGTGACATCCAAGTTCTTTTAATCGAGGTCAAACTCAGATCCCTACCACACCCTCACAGGTCTTTCTCTCGAGTATCTACCTCAGCCAATTCTTTCCAGGAGACCAAAATACGAAAAAAGATTTCCACAGAATGTAACATAGGCATGCAGAGGTCTAATTGAGCACCATGCAATAGATATTACAAAGTTAAAACAAACCTGAAATGTACAGGGGCAAATGTGCGGAAGAAGACCTTGGTCTTGCTTGTATTCACCTTATTATGTATCCACTGCATCACAGTCTCTATGGACCTTTGATATGCATGTTCTACTGTCATTTCCATTTTGACTTTTTCCCCTTCTTGAAAGTAACATCCCCTGGCCAAAAAAATGGAAATTTAAGATCAGATTATGGTAGTTTCACCTAGATCAAGCATTTATGATAACTGCAAGCACCAACTCTCAATTTATATTGACAATTGGCCTTCTCTTTCATACTTTCCCCATTTCATGTGTAAGAAACAAAATCCAAAATGTCAAATCCAGAATCCTTCCATTGGATTTATATGCAATCCAAAATCATAAATGAGAAAATCTAGGGTCCATTGTTGTTAAATGTAGAAATATCATTTAAAAAGAAAACCATGCATGCAACCAAAGTTCAATTCCACAAATTACATTCTCTGTTTAGTCGCATTTGAAATAATATATATATATATATATATATAGAGAGAGAGAGAGAGAGATAACGTCCTACCAAGATAGAAGAAGAGTTCATGATTGCAAATACCGAAGCAAAGTTCTTCATATCATCGAAGTGAAGAAAAAAAAAGGATACAGAAAGAAGACTTTTCAAAAGCAAAGTTGTTGAGCTGTCACAGGACCACATGGTATCATTCTATTAATAACCTTTCTCATTCTACTTATCAACCATAAGGCTCTCCATTATCCAAATGTAAAAAATCTGCAACTAATGGTCATTAATATGTTAGGCATCCACCATAACAGAAGGTGATCCAGACTATGATATTCAGCCATTCAATTTCTGTTTTCTTGGGATACCATGTAGCATGCTTGAAAAGGACTCATCTTTCATAAGCCACTTATCTTCATTATGTCAGTGTTGGAAGATATTTTTTTACCTTTTCTTTTTACCATAGATATGATATTACTACAAAAAACATTATAAACCAAATACCAACCCAAACATGTTTCGATATAATGAAATTATTATAGTATCAAAGCTAACCCAGTCTAAGCTCATCCACTTGGAATAAAAATAAACAATAAAGACATGACAATAAGGAATATTAAGAAGAACAAAAGAAACAGTTTACCCTCTAACGGTCTTCTCATAATTCCACCAATGCCCGGTATTGAAGACCACCAAATCTGCATCTTTCCACCTAATAGAATTCCAATCCATTTGATCCAATTTAAGTGTGGTCTTGATGTTTTGTGGAGATCCAGCAGGAGGCCTGCTCTGCAGGACAAGAAAAGGAGCCCTGTAGTACTCCACGGTGCAATTATAATCCTTCAACTTGAATACCAAGAAGCCTTTATGCTTCGTAATTGGGCTGCCATTCACTTCATATATTGAATCTTTATTGGGAACTGCAGAAGCAAGCATGCAGAGGAGTGATTCCCATTGATTTCTTCCAATTGAATCACCAACAAAAACCAATCGCTTGTTTTGCAACTTCTCCAACATCACTTTTCCATCAAATCTATTTTATAAATGAAAAAAAAAAATGAATAAACCTTAATGAACTAACAAGAAACATAATCAAGTATTCTCAAATCCTTATATTTTCCATTTGCAATTGCCAAATAACTCTAAAAAGATGAAAAGAATCAAGATAAGTTAGAAACCACGAATTAAAGAAGGATCACAACTCACAAGCCTTGTATGTAGACCTAGTAATTTTAAACATGACACAATATGAAAAAGACAAAAAAGCGACACCACTTAAAATTGTAACAAAAACTGTATATGGGTTTGGTAAAAAAAAAAATTTGTTTCATGTTTAATGCGTTGAAATGAATTGTAACACAGCAATTTTTGTGTATTACACGTGTTTGACATGAAATAAATACAATACCAATGCACGAATAGTCAGGTCTGCTTATAGGGTATAGAGGTAAGAAATTAAACTTAAAATTTCAAAGAATGCCATCAAAGAGCGGCAGCAAAATAAGATACTCACACAATTAACCAGGAACTTGTAATAACTCAAGAAATGCAGTATTAAAGCAATTTTTTTATATTGGTGAAAAGTAATTTACCAAGTTAAATTGACAATAAGAATCCCAGCTAATATTAGAAAACAGGCTCATAGATCAAACCGATTTCAAATACCACAACGAGAAAGCCAATTTTATCTTCATTGTTTAAAAAAGCTTCAAATCCTTATATGTTCACGATTGAGGTTAACCTACAGTAGAAAATGGCCACAAAACTATAAGAAAGGAACAGAAACAGAAGCGAGCAATGATGAAATTGACTGAAAAGAAAGGACCAACCAAAGAAAAGACAAAATTTTAATAAATCACGGGAAACCACACTCAAATTGGTTTGGCAGTAAGCCCAACCATGTCTGAATCAACTTGCTTCATAATCTACATGAAGAAGAAGGAAATTAATTAGGAACCAAAAGAAAACAATTTTTTTGAACAGGTTGTCCTTTTCATTGTGCAGAGAATTTCTATAGCTTCATGATTAAGCCTAAGAAGACATACGGAAAAAACCAAAGAAAAAATGGTTACTTTTCAAGAAGTATAGAAATTGTTGCCAATGGAAACAGTATACTAAAGCAAACAAAACTAATAAAAATAACACATATCAAAATCACTCAATCAAAATTTGCTTGATCTTGTCTTTTTCCCGTTAATTCATCAGCAACCAAAAAGTGTAAAAGAATGAAAAAAATTAATCAAGAAAAATAAGAACCTGGGAAGGTTGCAATGCTTAGGCTGCCATCTCCATTTGGTGTAGAACAAATCTGGCCTTCCATTTTCAGTACACCTAAACCCTTCATCAAGAAAGCTGCAATCTCTTGACTCGTAAAGAGGATACGTTTCATCCCAAACCCAATCACCATCGAACACATCGCACCCTTGACCTTCTTGGCTCAAGAAATCAACTTTTTTTATCTCACTTGAAGAAGACCCATCTAGTTTAAGCCACAAAAATCTCTGTGACTGACTAGGAACTCTATACCCTTTAGCCACGGCTCTGTAATCCAAGTAAAAGAAACAACAAATCACACAAACAGCAACAAGGAAGAAGCCAAGAACCCCCAAAGATGGCTCAAAGAGTCTCAAACGCTTGAACCTTTTAAAAGCTTCAAAAGCTTCAAAAATTGGCATGGTTTAATGGTCTTGATGAGATGGACCTTTACACATTTGAAACTTAAAAATAAGAAATCAAAATTTGGAATCTGGGTATTTTTTTCTTTTCTATAACTAATGAAAACCTTGAGAAAGAAACAACAAAAAGAAGGAATGGAAGAGGCTAAGGTGTAAAGAATATAAAGGTGTACTTTTCAAGCAAAATAGCATTCATGGCCATTGGTGGTGAACCATGTTTTTGCCTTTGGCTTCTTTGCTTGGTAGGTTTGTTTTTGTTATAGTTATGAATGATGGGTAACAAAAAGAAAGAGAAAAAGAAAGAAAGAAAAAAAAAGGGTGTCAAGGAAGCAAGGCAGCATTCATGGCGGAGTTAAATACTTTCCTCTCTTTTTCAGTTTTCTTTATTAGAGAGTGGAAAAAGAGAAAGAGATTTGAAATTATGAATTCGTTTAATTGAACAATTTGTAAGTAAGCTACTTCAAAAATGGATCGATTTCAAACTCAATTCAAAAATAAAAAAAAAAGAAACAAAATATAGACTTATGAGAACTTCAAAAGTTCAATAGAGAAAAGAAGAGAGATAGAGAGAGAGAGAGAGAATTTATTGCGTTCGGAAAACATGGGTCCAAGGGGAGTTCACTTTTACGTTTTTGAGGCTTATAGTGTGGGGGCGTGATTTGCTTCAGTAAGGGTAACGGATAAGATGAAACTCCACTTCAATTGAGCACGTGGATGACACCATTTCTTTCCAGAACATCGTGTCATGTTTTCTTAACCTTTTCTAATTGGTTCGTGGACATCACGTGCAACGAAGGAGGGTGACGGTGTTGTAATTACAATGGTCTAATCGGCCAGACAACAACGTCGGCAGGGAAAGTGTGGGAATTACAAAAAGGTTCATTCTAATGCAAAGTTTTATTAATTGGTGTAATGGAAGAATTTGTTACTGAAAATAATAATTTTAAAATAAACAAAAAAGAATTTTGATTTTACCATTTTATCCTTTAATGACAAAAGAGAAAATCCGGACAACAAAAAAGTGCACTCAACTCACTGCTCTCGCTTTGCTCTGTTCTTTTGTTTTTTTTTTTTTTTTTTTCATTCCCTAACTCGTCTTTACAAAGTTCATCATCGCCTTTCTCTCCTCTCTTCTTTCCTTTTCCTTTTTTTGTTTTTTCTTCTCTGCCTCTTTTTTCCATCTCCCCTGTCCTCAACCTAAACGCCCGATTCCCTTGTTCATCTCTCCGTACACCTGCCTACCTGAGAAGTCGCTCTCGAAATGCCTTCAAACCAGCCATGGGCACCTCCCTATTCCGTTACTTTCAATAAAGAAGATGATGGGCACTTTACCTTGGGATGGATGGCAAATGCCAATCCTCCCTCATCAGTCCAATCTTCCGTTACTATCATGGAAGAAGTAGGGAAATCCTTGATTCAATTGAAAAGCTCAGATGGTTGTAACTCAAGCAACCCAGGTCTCGTAACTTGGGTGAGGAAGCTGCTGTTTGGCCATTGGGCATTTTCCACTGCATTGACAAGCAAGGAAATATCATTCTCCAAGATTGAATTTGAGTATCATGCCCAAGAATTGGATAAAATTATGTGCATATAATTCTAATATCATACATATAATTCTAATATTATGCACATATTTATAAACTATTTTGTACATATCTATAATGTACAAAAAATTGTAAGGTTTTATTTTTATTAGTTTTTTTTTTTTTTTTAACATATCTAACTATACAACACTACAAACATTTCACTGCTTTTCTCCCTTTCCTAGTTTTATCCATCTTTGTTGGATGAACAAAATATGAATCTATAGCAACGAATTTCCCACTTCGGATGGACTGTCTACTGATATTAAATTTATCTTAGAGCACATGCAAAAGCACTGCTAACTCATAAATATAGCATTTTCCCTCATAAGTAGCTTAAGTTAATAATGTAGAAATTAGACCATAGATATTTACATGGTATTAAAATTATATGTACAGTATACTTTTATTATATGTACATTCATCTTCTTTCACTCTTGGAAGTTAAACATTTCTTCTGGCTCTCCTCAAATGATCCATGGCTTCAAATACCTATCACCTGAAACAACAAGAATGATCATTCTTATTTTTTAATTATTTTGTCCAGTTAAATTATTTATGATTAGTTATGGCAAGCATCAATCCAGTACGCTTAAAGGCATATATCAGCATTGGAAAAACCAGCAATTAGGTGCATTATGAGTTTGTGACCTAATCAACTATTATCCTGCATGGCTTGATGAAAGAAGCACCTAATTAACCATCCTCAGAATGCTAGCATAATAAAGTTACCAAAAAGAAATAGCTACCTGTGCACGCTTTTAGAAAAATGACAGAACTAATAGCATAATTTGAAATAATTAAAGTTAAATAGTATAAGATTAATGTCAATTTATAATCTAAAAAATATCACTCCAGGGATAGAACATCCAATTGCAGGAATTCTTTAAATACTAGTTGATGACATCATGATTCTTCTTAGGATTTCAGACGTGAGATATTCTAGGTAGAAAAAAAAAAATGACAACAAATGCCACACTTGGGTTCCCTGGGTTGCAATATTCATGACCATACAGGTTTAATACTCAAAAAGTGACTTTTATATCAGTCGGGACACATTGTTTTATCCTGCAAACTTTGATGAAAAGAAAAGCAAATGCATGGAGATTTATAATCTATTGCTCTCCCATGGTAAACAGCTTTGGGAGATTTGCAAGCATATGTAAGATCCTTTATGGGTAAACAGATTTCGTAATGTTGCATCATAGTCCAGCATAAGTTATCGGATTGAGTGTGTTTTTTCTCATAAATGTTATAATTTTTCTGTATGTACGTATCTTCAGAAAACAAGTCCATTAAGTGAAAAATCTTACATTATAAATTCTTCTGTAAAAGCAACAGATCAAATTAATATCTTGATACAGCACAAAATCCAAATCAGAGATTCTCTTTCCTTGAAGAAAAAACAAATTTGCTAACTATATTATCAAAATTTTCTCAGTTAATAGAATAATAAAAATTAATATCTTACTACAGAACAAAACCCAGAAAAAAATGTAACAGATATGGTTCTCAATTTTAAAACTAAAAAGAGAAGGATGAAATTCAAGATTTTATTTTTATAATAAAAAAATAAAACTCAAAATTCAAATTACAGAAAAAAAAGTACAAGCTTATCTTAAAAACAACATTTATAGCTGTGTTGTGTGAGTATATAATTAAAACAGACCTGGTTGGAACAACTAAAGGAACAATGGGAGGAGGCAACGGAGTTGGAAGAGGCAGATGATGGAGCCTCCGTTCACTTCAGCAGATCGGCGGTTGAAGTGTGAGGCTTTGTAACGGGGGTGCTTTTCTCCATTCCTTTTAGTTTGCTCTGGAGCTAAAAGTACAGGGTAGTTTCAGAGTTTCAGAAAGTTGGAGATGTTGGTTTGTTTTTAAAAGATGAGAAGATTAGGGTAAAAAAGTAAAAACATTTTCCTTCCCCGTAATTTTAAAGCTTAACATTTCTTTTTTTTATTATTAATTATTTTATTTTCTGGTATAAATGATAGAAATTTAAATTAGACGGCACCTTTTCAAATTTCCCCAAAATTAAGATGATTGTAGAATTTTCTTGCCAAATCTTGGCAATTGATTTATCAAGGATTTAGATTCCCTTACGTCCCGTCTGGATGGCCAGTTGCCGTTAGTGATGTGAGATAATAGCCTCCAATTACACTGATCATCCATTTGAGTTACAAAGAAAAATTGCTTTTTTCACGCGTTGGATATATATATATATATATATATATTTTACTGAAACTCAAGCAGTGAAAAAATTAACCGACCACTATATATATATATTCAATTAAACCCCTGTTTTCTTTTTTTTTTACTCTTCAATTTTTTTACTTTTTTTTGTTTTGTTTTTTATTTAATTTTTTAAAAATAACTTTATTACTTTAATATAATAAATAAAATATGATAATTACATAATAAAAATAATTAATAAATAATTAAAAATTAAATGCATACTAAATTTTATAATTAAATAAATATTTCATAAATTTAAAAAATAAATATTTTATAATTAAAATAAGTTAACAAAATATATAATTACATAAATAATAACAAAACAAATTTTAGTATAATATATTTAATGATCATTTTTTATTTTTACTATATTTTATCTTATGGTTACTGCTATCATATTTTATTATTGATTTTAATTTCGTTATTACAATATAAAATCTCACAATTATAGTAATTAATATCATCATTACCATAATTTTTAGTCTCACATATTAATCTTATTACTTATCCAAATAAACCTTTAAATTATATTACATATTACTTGAAATTAATACCTTAAATCAATACGGCCTCGAGCTTTTTAATTTGACCTTTTAGAGTATAATAAAGCAAGTATTGAAAATGTTTCCATTGTTTATGTTAGAAGAGTGAAACCTAATCAAGGCCCTAAATTTTCATCATTGCATGTAAATAAAATTTTTATTTTTATTTTTGCGTAATTATAATAGTAAATTTTAAAAACCAATTAAAAATTTCAATTCGAACAATTTTTAAATTATTCTATAACTTATGCTATTTTATAAAAAAAATCTAATTGAAATAAAGAAAAAATAATTATGATTTTTTCATGCTTGTCGACAGTGTCAAGTCCGACATATAAAAAATGTTAGTATTTCGTTATTGCAATTGGATTTTTTTTATTAATTTTAAAATTTATGATTATAATTATAAAAATAAAAAATTATAACTTATTTACATGTAATAAAACAGCTAAGAGCTTAATTCCATTTTTAATTTATTAATGATTTTTTTATTCAAATTTAATTTAAAATGTTAATATAAAAAATTGTTAATATTATAATATTATTTTAAATATTGGGGAGTTTAAGTGAACAAATTATGCAAGTATTAAAGAAGACTTTAGTGATGTGTTTAGTACATAAGATTGTCATAGGAAAAGATAAGATGATATTATAAATAGGATTAGATTAAACAATGTTATCCTATCTTGTATTTGATATGTGTAAAGATTAGAATAAGATAATTTATTTATTAGTTAAAATTATTATTTCTCAAAATATATACAATTTAAATTATTGATACAATTTTTACACTAAAAAAAATTCAATTGATGGTTTAGAGAAACATCGGAATCTATCTTTCTTTTCTTGTTTTTTCACTAACCAAAATAAACCTGCCATTAATAATTAATGTTTTAACAACACTTTTTACCTATGACAATAAACAAAATAACTCTATTTTCTCACATTTCTCCCAATAATTTTTTCTCCCTTTCCCTCTCTTTTGCTTTCTTTTTCGTTTTCCACAAATATTCATGTTTTTGCTCTTTCAAAATCAAAATCTTATTAAAATCAAAATCGCTTTCACTAATCAGAATTAGAATCAAAATCTCTTTCTTAAATCAAAGCTTATCTTTTCAATTTTTCCTAATTTTTAAAAATTAAATTACCTAATTTTTCTCATTCCATTCCTACAATCATCATTTTCATCATCATCTCTATCACTACCATTTGTCATTGTCATCCTCATTTCTCCAGCTAAGTTCTCTTCTCCTCTAAATACTATTTCCATTTGAATTTTGATTTTCTAGTTTTTATTTCTAATGACCAAACGGCTAACATTCACTTTTTGTTTCGATTGAGCTCAAGTTTATAAAGGTAAGCCTCCTCGATAGAAACCCAATCAAACAATGTTGTTGATAGGGAAGAAACTTTTATTTTAGGCAAAGAGTTATTGAGTAGAGTCTTAGCTATTAAAGATGCTAACAAAGCGCTCCAAATGATTGCTTAGAATCAAAATGAAAATAGTAAACAACGATACAACAACATTGAGACAAGTATTACTTTTTTTATTTAACCTTTGAATGTTGGAAAATATTATATTTCTAGTTTAGTTATTTATTGTTTTTGGTGATAGGTGTAAGTGAGAATAGGCTATTGGCTAAAAGATGGAAATGGTCAAAAGTTGATGTTGGTCTCTACACTATATTAGTATAAGGCCTTGTAGTATTGTTAAGGTCTCTAATGCTCTTAGAATAATTAATGATATTTACCAAGTAAGAGTTTTTCTCGGTGATGAGGTGTTCTTTGTACTTATTTAGTTATAAATGATGTTCTTTTTCGTTAGAGGTATTTTTTTGTCTAGAGAGCAAATTTTCTTTCCTCTCATTAGAGATTGTCAGCAGATAACCAAAGGCATTTTTTACTTTTGAGCTGATTTGACACATATAGTTCCATGTCAACTCAGCCATATCACTATCTTACTTCACAGACCCCTCACATTCTGCCTATAAATAGAGCCACCAAGGTACTATCTAATCTATCTAATTTTCTCCTTTTCTTCCCTATTTTATCTCTTTTTGACCTCTTTTAGTTGACCTATGACTTGAGCGTTGGAGCGTAAACGCAGAGAATACCTCTTTCTTTTGCTTTTAATCACACCATTTCTCTCATAATTTTAGGGTTTTTACCTTCAACTTAGAGCTTAGCACCAACATTTGGTATGTAAGGTAAAAAAGATATTCCTTAGCTGAGCTAAATACCATGCCATCTAGAAAGAGAGCCAATGAAAAAGGAAAACCAACTATTCCAATTAAAATCGAAACCTATAACAGCCAACCTACATACTGACTTGCATTGATATAAGCAGAACTGACCATAAAGCAATTCCAAGCCTTGAACAAATAAATCTAAGCCCCAAAACAAATGGTTAAAAGCATAACACCACACCAAGCCTCAAAAGCACCTGACCTGATCACCTTTGGTAGATAACTAATAGAAAGACAACCAGGTTATGATGAAGTCAAGGCCTTTTTAGCCTCTAGAAAAGAAAAACACCCTATTGCAGCCATTTGTCACTATTACCCCAACCATAACTTTACACATGCATCTAAATAAAAATCCCAACAGATCGACTAGGAGCCTTAGTCAAATAGAGATCTAGAGCCCAAAATGCAAAGCCATGAAAAAAGAGCTGGAAGAAAAAGTTATTGCTTTTGAAAACAAGCTAAAATTTTTAAAGACTTCATCTTTTACCAAGGAGATTGACAGGACTATGCTCCTAAAGGGTTTCAAAATGTCAACCTTGGAAACTTACAATGTTACTTCTAATCCGTTTGATCATTTGAAACTCTATAGAATTAATATGATGATGTAAGGTGTAGATGAGGCCCTGATGTGTAAAAGATTGGCTACATCCCTCAAAGGGAAAGCTCGATCCTATTATTATAGCTTCAAACTAAGGTCGATCATTACATTCAAAAAGTTCAGCCATTTTTTCCTTTTATGTTTTGTCAGTAGTAAAAGAATTAAGAAAACTAACTTAAGTCTGATATCAATTCATCAAAGCAGAAACAAGTTTTAAAATACTATGTTAAGCGTTTCAATGCGGAAGCTTTATAAGTGAAAGATCTACAGCAAGCGACCACTATAGCCATCTTAACCAGTGGACTCAATGATAGAGAATACCACTTGAAACTTACCTTATCTCTAATGCACAAAAAACATCAGCTGACATCCTATTTGTTGTTGAAAAATACATAAACATTGAAGTTACTATACAAAATAGTGAAATAAACTTATTTCTTTTTCTTAGCAATCAAGGTGAAAAAACCATCTCGCTTCCTCAATCAAAGAAAATGTAAGGAATTTTTTATTTTCCCCAAGAGAGAGATGACACAGGGCCAAAAGCTCGAACAGATAAAAAAATTATACTACACTGAATACCTCATGAGAGAGGATTTTGATGTAAATAGAAAGAGACCTAAAGCTTAAATGTTCGAAGCCACTAAGGCAAAATACAAAAAAAGACCTAACCAAAAAATATGTCTTTCAACAAGATATCGACCATAGCATAGAAAGCTATGTCGAACTAAAAAATGAGATAAAAAATTTGATTATGAGAAGTCAGCTAGAAAGATTTATAGACTGATGGAGATACGGTGAAGACTGGATAAACCATAAAAGAGGGGATTATAAAAAAGAGCTAGTGACGAATTAGGGGATAAAATAGATAAAAATTAGGGTGATAGGAACCAGAGAAACAAACAAGAAGATAAAGGATGAGTAATAGATAACAAGCCCATTGTGAGGATAATCAACGTGATTATTAGGGAAAGTTTTACGTTATCTAAGAAAAATTTTGACTAAGGAATGATCATAGCTATAGGGTCTTCTACTAAGAATGAAAAAGATTAGGAAGATAAATCGATCTCTTTCACGATAAAGGACATCAAAAGAATCTAATTTCACATGACGACATTATCATAATTATGTGGTAAAAAAAAATCTATTTGATTGTGTGAGTTCAACTAATGTCTTATACTGTGTCATAATGCTAAAAATGGAAATTAAAGAAGTGCTATTAAAACAATTTGCTACTACATTAATTGGCTTTGAAAATGAACAAGTGTCGATAAAAGAAATAATCAGGTTGTTGATCACATTGGGAAACAAATCGAGGAGCATTACCTCAGTTATGGAGTTTATAATGGTAGATATACCTTCATCTTTCAAAATGATACTAGGTTAACCTAGTCAATCTGCTATGCAATTAATTGGTTCAATTCCTTACTTAAAGATAAAGTTTTCAACACTAAATAAAGTTGAAGAGGTCATACGAGACCAGTTCATGATGTGAAATTATTATGTCACAATGATAAAAGGTAAGATTGAGAAGCAGATTGATAGATCAACCAGGAAAAAAAAGCCAAAATGATAGAAAAGACCAATGTAAAGATAAAAAAAGTGAAAAATGCAAAACAAAGTGATTTAAGAAATAGGTAGCAAGAAAATTAAAAAAAAAATGCTTTTAAGCTACTTTGAACTCTTAAGCTCCATACTTGTTCAAGTTACTTTTGGAATTTTTGGACAAATATTTATTAACAAGATCGAGCTTTTAAGCCAACATAACACATATTTGTTAACAGGACCATGCTATTAAGCCAACCAAAAAAAAAAAATCTAAAATATAAATCTACATTTTGATTCAGCTCTACTTTTCTACTATATGCCATTTTAACAAAAAAATAATTATCACATCAAAATTTATCTTTTTTTGTAGCAAATAGTCCCGACATGACTAAAAAAAAAGAAATAATTAATTAAAGATCCGAGGTTGATGAAACAAACTTGAATCGACAAAGAAACTCATCTTTATGCTAGTTTGAGAAAATAATCCCAAAAAATACATGCAAATTAGGGTTAAGCTAGAACATAAAGAATAATTAATTCAGTAGCTAATAAATAATGCCGACTTATTTGAATGGATCTTATCGAATATGCCAGGGATCAATCTTAAGATAATGATCTATAGGTTACACACCAACCTAAACATGAAACCAATTCAATAAAAGAAAAGGACTTTCGCCCTTAAGAAGTAAAAGATGATTGAAAAAGAGGTCAATAAAATATTACAAGCAAGCTTTATTAGGGAAGTATACTACCCTGATTGGATAACCAATATTGTCATGGTAAAAAAGCACAACAAAAAATAAAGAATGTGCATCGACTTTACCAACCTCAATAAAGCTTATCCAAAAGATAACTTTTCTCTGCCTAGCATAGATTGACTGGTTTATGATAGTGATGAGCATGGTCTGCTTAGTTTCATTAATGATTATTCAAGCTCTAATCAAATCAAAATGTTAAAGGAAGATGAGAAAAATATGACACTTATAATAGAAAAAAGTTTGTATTGTTATAAAGTTATGCCATTTGGCCTAAAGAATACAAAAATGATTTATTAGAGATTGGTTAATAAGGTCATAAAAAAACCAAATCAGTAGAAATATGAAGGTGTATGTAGATGACATGATAATGAAGAGTAAAGGCCAGACTAAGCACCTGAAAGACCTAGAAAAGACCTTCAACACCTTGAATAAATACAACATGAGGATTAACCTAAGCAAATATGCTTTTAAAGTCACGTTGGACAAATTCTTTGGTTATATTATCAATATGAGAGGCATAGAGTTAAATTTTAAAAAAGTTCAAGCCATCCTTAACATGAAAGCATTGACCTCAGTAAAAGGGATACAAATATTAACTGGAGAATAGTTGCCTCAAGTAGATTTATGTCAAGTCAGTGAAATGCGACCTACTATTTTTTAAAATATTCAGGAGCATCTTAATTTAGGTAGACCTCGAGACTCGACAAGGTATTTTATTTATACTTGACCACGATTGACTAGCTCGATATTGGTCAGAAAAGAAAGAAAAAGACATAAGTCGGTATACTTTATGAGCAAAGTGCTGATAGGGTTAGAGATAAATTACACCAAGATAAAAAAAAATGGCCTATGCAGTAGTCACATCAGTCAGAGAACTTAAGCCATACTTTCAAGCTTATACAATTCATGTCTTAACTAACCAACTGCTTAAGCAAATTTTATAAAAGCCAAAATTGTTAGGAAGGATAATTAAATAGGCAGCAAAACTCAGTGAATATGACCTATACATACATCTCAAGTCGATTTTAAAATTTCAAGTACTAGCAGATTTCATTATGGAATACACCTTAATTAGGACTGATAAATAACTTAAAGAGGTTAAGAAGATTGGGGATAAAAGATATGGAAATTTTTTATTGATAGATCAACCATCAACCATTAAAAATAGAGTTGGTTTAATTTTATTAACCTAGAAAACCTGTAATTTCAGTATGCCTAAGATTTAGGTTCAAAGCTTTGAATAATGAGGCTGAATATGAAGCTTTAATTGTTGGTTTGAGGCTTATAGTTGAGCTAAATGTAAAAAATATTATTACATATAGTGACTTTCAATTGGTGGTTGACCAAATAAATGGAGAATTTATAGTTAAAAAGAAAGAATAAAAAAGTACTTAGATAAGATACTAATCCTTTTAGCCACTTTTTTAAGGCTAAAGTCATAAATATATCAAGGTAAAAAAACACACGACGGAGAGCTTAATTCATGTTTTGTTAGAAGAGCTAGCATAAAAGAGTATAGAGAAAAAATTGGTTAGGCAAATTGAAAAAAGAGAATCATGGATGACCCTGATGAAAACATATTTAATAATGAGAAAACTACTGAAAGATAAAGTCCAAACTAAAGTTCTTATTAGAAAAGTTCCTTGATACACCATGATTAATGAAAAATTGTATAGGAGATTTTTTAGCTTGCCCTACTTAAGATGTGTAGATAATGAAAAAGAAAACTATGTATTCATGGAAATGCATAAGGGAATTTGTGGCAATTACCTCAGACTTCAGCCGCTTGCCTATAAAGTACATAGATAGAGTTAGCCTTCTTAGCCTTCGAGTTAAGCTCAGATCTAAAAAAGGGAATGAAAAGGCCCTTAAAACCAATATTGATTTCACAAAAGAACAAAGAGATATAACTCTGATCAAAATAGTAACATACCAATAGAAAGTATCTAACTTCTATAATAAAAGAGTTTAATGAAATGACATAAAGAAGACTGACCTAGTACTAAAAAAGTTAAAGCCTTAAGAGTGAATGATCGAGATAAGAAGTTAGCTCTAAACTAAAAGGGTCTTTAAATTGTCAAAGAGGTCATCCATGATGCAACCTATAAATTGCAAGATATGAATGGTAATCCCATTCCGAAGACTTGGAATGTGGACAACCTTAAAGTTTTTTATTAGTAAGAAAATGTAAAGTTGAGCTCACACTTTGTAACTTTGAAAACATTGATTGAATAAACTTTGCACTTTGACTATATTTATTATAAAAGTCTAGAGCTCAGGCCAAGAAAGAGGTCATACTTGAAAAAATAAAGTTTAAAGTTTAAAATTTAAGGCGATGTGTCATATTAATATAAACACCTAATTTTGTTTGAGATATTTTGTTGTTTTAAACTAGGCTTGTCTTTGTAATTGAGCTTTGATCATCACTTTTCAAGCCCATTACACAGTTCATTTTTTATTGTTCTGGTGTAAGGCTCAAATGAATACCCAAAGTGGCCTAATAAAAGACTTAATCAACAATTTTTTTTTAAAGTCTATTAATGATCTGTTGTTAACCATTAAATGAAAACTCAAATAAATGAAAAAATAAAAATATTATCAAATTAAAAACCAAATAAAAAATGTATAAATAAATAAATATAAATATAAATAAAAAGCATGACCCAAAATAAGTAAGAGCCCAAATAAACTAAAAAAAATAAGCCCAAATCTAGCTAAAAAGATAAAACCAAGGGAATTCAAATGAGGCCCAAATTAAACTCAAGATTAAAAAATTAGGCTTTTGTTAGAGGTCCAAATATGGTTGAAAAAACAAAGGCATGTTTAGCCTTATTTGTTGCATGCAAATAAAAGCCACACCATGCATGGGACGTGGGGGAAAAGTTACAGGACCAAAAAATTTGCAGCACAGTTACAGTAAAATAGTTGCAAATCTTTTAATAAACGAGATTCATTACAAGTAGGTTTGATTTGGCTTGCCATAACATGATCCGTATCACTTCAACATTGGTTTCAACTTAACCTCATTCAATAAAGGGATGAGATGTTTACATAATGGGATTAAGAAGCTGTTTTTACAAACACAGTTTGATAATTGTGAAAATGGAAAAAAAAAAGCTGTAATTGCAAATTAAAAAGTCCAAGGACCAAGAGGTTCCAAATGGAAAATCATTGAATAAATGGTTTAAACTCTCTACAAACAAGATGTTTAGGACTCTAAAATCTAAAATTTTACTATGTTGGGATAAACTTCAATCAGGTTGGATCAATCTAAATGTCGATAAAAGCTAGACTAAAGAGAAAAACGAACTGGAGCAAATGTGTTAAATTTTTGTCGATTAAAGGTAAGTGTTGGTTATACTAGACTTGTTAGAATTTTCAAGGCCTTTGGTCTTTCTTTATATAAAAAATAAATGAAACTCAGAATTTCCAAGAATATGGTAGTTTAAATTTATAAAAATTTATACAGAAATAAATTTACAAGTAAAATGTTAAAAGTATTGGCTTTTCTCTAATTTTGTCTTATTTTTTGTGAGTACTTTATTTGATAGTATTTTCATATTCTGGGAATGATTTAAAAAAAAAAACAATTGAGAAAGATAACAAATGGGTTGGAGGGGAGAACAAGAGGATAGGGGATAGAAGAAATAAGCTGATGACATGAAAAAAAATTTTTAAATGAAAATTAATTAAATCCAAATATATATTTTTTGAATAAAGTTTAAAAGTTCTCTAATTAAGGAACAAAGATTAAGAAATATTTTAGTTTAGGAAAATGCTCTTAGATTATGTTGAATAGACTTGTTCAAGAGCTAGGCTATCTGTCCAAACCCAAAGGTCCACCCAAGTTTTGAAAGAGTTTTGACAAAAAATTAAAGTTCATTAAACATGTGTGGACATAATTTTTAGGCCCATAATTTCGAATCAAGCCTTGAACAAAAGATTTAAAATTTAAACCTGACCTAGCCCGACTTAAATTCACATGTATATAAATTATATATTTATATATATGTGTGAATTATATATAAATTAATTCACATATATATAAATTATATATTTATATATATGTGTGAATTATATATAAATTAATTCACATATATATAAATAAAAAATAATAATTATATATATTTTATTAAACTTACTTTTTATTTTTATATAATTTTTATTTTTAATTTTTATATATATGTAAATTAAATATAATCCTATTAAACTTAATTTAATCGCACTTTTTAAAAATTTTTATTATATAAATTAAATTTAATATGTGAGTTTCAAATTTATTTTTTTTAATTTAGGTCAAGTTTGAGAAAATTTTGAAGTCTGAAATTTCGTATTGAGCCGAGTCTAAGCAAGCATATAAGTTTTTAATACCAAGTATGAGCTTAGCTTGAATTTGATCTAGTTCGACCCATGAACACCTCTAATTTTGAAAAGTTCAATTACTAATGAGATATTAAAAGTGATAAGTCTCAAATAAAAATTTCTAGGTAAAGTTTATAAAATTTCATATTAAAAATAATTTAATAAAAATCTAAATTGATAAATTATAGAGTTAATGATAAGATCAATAATAAGTAAAAAATTTATTGAAAAATGTTGTTTATAATTTAGATTTAATTAATACTTATTCCATAGTAAAAGTTCTATCAAAATTTTTAATAAAAATAACTATATAAAAAAAAATATAATTTATTGTATTTTTTAAAAAATTTGCAAAAATGATTTATGTAACAAGATATTTCAATACATTATTGGAACTTTTTATTTTAATTTTTATTTAATCATTTTAATAGAAAATTTCACAAATTTTATCTAAGTAATTTTATCTAAATCTTTTCCATAAATGGATTATTAAGGCTTTTATGTGGGAAAGATGCATTTGTTTATATAAATAATTTGAAATTAATATTTAAGCCTTTCTTTTTCATAAATTTTTGGTTTAATGTCATGAATGACTCATAATTTATAATAAAATATTTAATGTAGTATTTCAATTTTAAAAATCTTTAATATGGTATCTAAATTATAATCTATTAATTAATATAATACTTAACTAGTTGTTTATTCACTACGTGTCATTATTTGAAGTTAGCAACATTAATTATGAATTTATTAACTAATATAATACTTAATGAATTGTTTATTCGTCACATGTCATTATTTGAAATTAATTACATTAGAAGTGAATAGTACATTAATTAATAGAATTATAGTTTAATTAATAGAATTATAGTTTGATACCATATTAAAATTTTTTTAAATTTAAGTATTACATTGAATATTTCAATATTGTCATAACATATCGATCTAAAGACTCAATCATTAGGCGTAAAAATTTAAGATCATGAAAAACAAAAGGAGTCACCACCAATCGTTTTTAAGGTCTGATTGGCCACTAAAAAATTTATCTTTTTAATAAAACAAGTTTAGAGCTTTATTAAAAAAATGATTTTAGTCTGCAAAAATAAGATTGGATTCAAGAGTCGGTTATGTGTGAAAAAGAATTATCACCTCCACAACACCCACAAAATTGGTACAAATTAATCATGCGCTAGTTGTAACTCTAGATAAAATGGTTTCTATATAAAATTTAATTATAATTCCTTTCAGCTTTTATAGAAAAAAAATTAATTTAAAGAAATATTTATTTAAGAGTATTATGAAAATTTTATATTAAAAAAATACCTTCAAATATCTCGACATAAAGGCAAAATTCAAAGATAATGTTTTCATCTAAAATTTATTGCATCATTCCTTTTTAAAAATGATAAAATAACATTCTTCGTAAATGATAATTATTGGCTACTTTCCAACATCCAGGCAGAGTACTAACACTTATATTTCAAGAAATGCTATTTTAATTTTATTCGTTTAAAACTTTTTATTAATAAACTTTTTATGCAGTAAAAAAATGAAATTGATATAATTAATATTAACATAAATTAATAGAATAAACATATATGCACATTATGAATGTGCACATTAATCTAAAAAAATGAAATGTATGCAAATAAGGATAAAATGTGAATTTAAAAATCAGGTTTTCAAATATAAAAAGACTACCTGGATTCTTCAACATCTAGGTAGAGTTTGGGTGTAACTTTTTATATTTAAAATCTCATCATATTATTTTTATTATTTTATATTATTATTTTTTATTGAAAATTTTATTTTAAATTACAAAATTATATAAAAATTCTTAATGAAATAAAAAACTTTAAATACCTCATCATTTAGGCGACATTCAAAAACAAATTATTTCACAAAAAAATTTTTACATAAACTCTTAAATTTTGAGATGATTTTAAGGTTTTGGGGTTTCACGGTGTAGGATTTTCCCTAAGGCTTAGGGTTTTCACCTATGATTCTGGCTTTCATATTTTAGGGTTTTACCTAGGGCTTTCAAGTTTTACTTAGGGTTTCATTTTAGGACTTAAGAATTCACCTAGGATTTAAAGTTTCACTTAGGGTCACATTTAAGGTTTCAATTTTAGGGTTTTTAATTTTTTTTGGGTTTCAATGTTAGGGTTTCACAAATTTAAGAACCTTTTTAAAAAAATATCTAATATCTAGACAGGCTTTTAGAGCAAACTCTTTTTTTATAATTTTTTTAAAGTTAATTTTTTATACTTACTCGGAACAAGTTCATTTTTTCATAATTTCTAAAAATTAATTTTTATATTTTTATTTATTTTCATTTCCCTTAAAACTTATTATTATTATTTATTAATTTTTTATTATTACATTTTTATTAGTTAATAATTCTCCAACACCTAGATGGAATTATTATTATTTTTGTTTTTAAAATTGATTTTTATTTTCTCCAATATCCAAGCAGAGATTTTAAAATTGTCATTTTTATTATATATTTATTATTACCATTATTTACTAAAACAATGTTATTAGTATTTTTAATGCAGAGACCGAATAATTAATAAAAACACTCATGTATGATGAGACCCTATATCAAATCTGATCGATGAAAATAGTTCCCCGTATTCTTCAAAGTCTAAATATTTTCTTTCACAAGTTGCATGAAACGTGGATTAAATGTTGGAAAACTAAGTAAGGAATTGCTATAGCATTTTTAGGAAAGCAAATAAAATTGACCTAAAACAGTGATCAAACCGTGACTGCTTAACTAGATGATGCAGCAGGATTTTGGCACTTAAAATGAATTTGAATCAGTAATTATTGCTTTCAGCATTAACAAGTAGGGAAACTATAAAGAAATGAAATAAGGAACTTTAAGGAAAACAAGAAAAGAACAAAAGCGAAAAGAAATAAAACAAAACCCATCCCCACTCATTTTTTATGTGTAGATGCAATGTGTTGGAGTATGGAAGCACAACCAAAAGAGAAAAAACGGAAGCATGCAAAAAGAAAGATAAACACAGAAGGTTTCACGATGAAAGAAAGAAAATTTTCTGATATTGTCATACCTGGCCTTATTGCTGCATATCCATCTTCTCTTCGTTTCTGCTGCCTGTTTTCCTCTTCCTTGGTGCAGCTTTTTTTTTCACGGTTTCTCGCTTCTGCCTTTCTGGTTCCAGCGTCCACTTTCTAGTTTCTGTTCATGCCACCATGCCTTTGCTTCCTGCCTTCTCCCCGTTTTCTCTTTTCTTTCTAGTCTTCGCTCCCTCCTTTTCATGTGCTTGCTGCCTTCTTCTTTTGTCTATTTTTTTCCCCCATGCTCGCTTCCTCTTTTTGTCAAAGCTGTCTTCGCGTTCTTAGCTATTCCTACTGCCCCGTCTCCTTGTTTTTCCTTTCGTTCATCTTCTCCTTTTTTGTGTTTCACGTGCTCCTTCCCTCCTGCTAGAGAACTCCTTTTGCCGTGTGTCCCCCTTCCTTCATTTTCCTGCTTCTTTTTTCTCCTCCTTTATGCACCCCCACGTTGCCAGCCACCTGAACTTCCTCTCCTTTCATTTTTGTTTTGGTCCTCCTTCTTTCTCCCTTTTGGTTCTCCTTTTTCTTCTTGCCCATGCCCAGTTTTTTCTGGTTCTACTGGTTCACCCCACTGCCTGGGTACAGGTTTTTAGCTGCTGCCACCCAGTTTTTCTTCTGTCCGCGTGCCCTTCCCTTCTTCTGCCTTTTTCACGCCTTCAGCCCATGAAAGCTTTTTTCTTTCCAAATTTTTTCCCATCTGCCCTCTACTGCCAGTCCTTTTTCTCGTTTTCTTCATGTTGTAACAGGCCCCCTTTTCGTGCCACCCTTCAGTTCAACTTTCAGCCACTTTCCCCATACCCTCAATGCCACGATCCATGCAATTTTTTTTTTTTATTTCCGTTGCAACCGTTCTCTCTTGCACAGGCCCAGCTTATTATTATTATTATTTTCTTCTTTTTTTGGGGGGGATGGGGGGGGGGGCTTTATGCATGCCAAAAAATAAGCTGAAATGCATGGCTTTCTTTTTATTCACTTGGGCATTGGTTTTATTTTTTGTTTGGGCTTTTTTTTTTGCTGGCCACATTCCATTGCTTTTGGGCTTCCTCTTCCATTTCTTTTTTGTATTTTGGGCTTTTCTTTTTTTATATATTTATTTTATTTATTTTTTTGGGCTTTGTTTGGACTTTGAGGATGGGCCTTTATAGGGCTTTTTATCGGGTCTTTTTTTGGGCTTATGCAACAAGCCTCACTATGAAACCCACATTTGGCCTTGTCTTTGAGTATTAAAAATGGACCTTGTAACGGGCTCAAAAAATTATGATTAAGGCTCAATTGCAAAATCGAATCCTAGTTAAAGTAATAAAATATTTTAGACAAAATTAAGCATCTACAAATATAATTAAAAATCATTCACGATATTGACCCTAAGTTTTTTTTTTATTCTTACATTATCATTTGACTTTCACTCTTTGATTTTGCATTTTTCATTTTTATTCATAACATTAATTTTAAATATATTTTATATTTTTATATTATATGAATTATGACGCATAATATTCATAAATTATTAGTATTTTATGAAACAGACAAATCAGAAAAAAGAAACGATATTTAAACTAAAGTAGAAGCTGTGCTTATCCTCAGTCATTACCAAATGAGAAAAGTTGGTAGCTAGGTGATTAACTACTCTTTGTTTAGCTCCCTTGAAGGATAGGAAAAGTTAGGTTTGGGTGGGAACCTTTAAATCTTGACCATCTAACTTCTAGACTAAGGAATAGAGAAAGGTAACCCCCAACAAGAGCATCAATTCAACTATGTCATTCAAAGCCGACGAGATAATAATATCATAAAAAAATCTAAAATTTAATATATATGAATAACAACATTTAAAACATTCATTTTTTAAATATATCCAAATCAAATTTGGCTCCATTTTCCAATCAAATTGTTTTCCTTTTTTCCCTACGCTAGACAAGAGCATTAGAGCTTTGAAATGGAGTTCCCATAAACCAAAGCATTGGAACTCTGAAGTAGAGTTTCCAAAGTGCGTTGTCTACTTCTGTGTTTGCCCTTATGTCAAAGCCTTGGAACTTTCAAAGAGGTTCTTCACATTCTTGCATCTGGCTTTTAGTAACAATGAATTAAATAGGAAAGCCCTCGAGGAAAATCCAACAATTAAAATTTGATATTTTATCTAAAAAATTTTGGTTTTATTCTTAATATGAACATGATAGAATTTCCAAAAGGCAAATTCAATTACAACCAGGGATTCAAATAGTGGTGCTATAGTGAAATAACGATCACAAAATTATGGTAATGCCACCACTTACCACCATATTGAGGAAAATACGATTGAAAATTTTAATCACACTTAAAACGGTGTAGAACAGTCGCTGAAAAATAGTGTAATGGGGAATAGCAGCAATAACAATATGTTATTACAGCTATCCCATTTTTCCATTAGTATAAATTAAAAAAAATTTCAATTTCAGCACAATCTATCAAGATTCCCAAAAATCAGAATAAAACAAGTAAGATTGCAAAAGCAAAAATAAAAACAAAAGCCAAAAGAAAAGATAACTCTGTCAGTCAGTCTCATTCTCATATTCTCTTTTCAATTTCAAAATTCGTTTAAAAAACCTTAGAAAACAGTATCAACTATCAACTATTCAATCGACACCTACCCAAATGCAAATTAGCCTTAAATCCTCAATCAATAATCAAAATAAAAAAAGGTAAGAAAAAAAATTAAATTACTTATTTTTTTTTGGTAAAATTTTTGCAGAATAATTTTGATCTTTGTATTTGTAAGAATCTGAGTGAGAGAGACGAGGGTATGTGAGAGAGAGAGATGAAAAAAAAAAAAGAAATGGTTGAGTTGATTTGAGGGATTGATGCCATAAAAAAACTTAGAGAAAAAACGAGGAAAATTTTGGAAAATTTTAAAGAATTGTTTGAAAGACAATCGATGAGTGGGGGATGTTTAGTCTTATCTTAGAATGGGGTGGGGTGCATTGGGGGATAGGGTAGAGGTGGGCTGATGTTAAGTGGGGGGTAGGTGGTTTTTATTTAATTTTATAATTAATTTTATTAAACTATAAATTTAAAATTTTGTAATTTTTAAAATTTTTTTAGATAAAATTTAGTTAGAAGGATTGAGATTTTATAATTGAAAAAATTAAGAGATTAATAATTTAATATGAAATATATAGAGATTTTAGATGAAAATTTTTAATATTTTTTTTTGTACGAGTTAGATGAAAAATAATTAAAATTAAATATTATATTTTGATTTTACTATTTATTAATTTATAATTTTATATTTGAACTTTAATAATTTTTTTTTGTTTTAGTATTTATATTATTGTTAATTCTTTTGCTATTAAATTAATTCTTATTAATTTATTTTTATTTTTGTATAATTTTGAATATTTTATTTATGATATAATATATTGAAAGTAATTTGAAATAAAATTTTTTTATATTAATTAGTATATAAAAAAGATTAAGTTACTTAATAAATTTAACGTTTTACGATCTATTACTCTTAAGATTAAAAATTAAAAATTTAAAACTTTAACGTAGATTCAATTTTTAATGATGAAATAAATAATATTAATATTTTTAAATATAAGTTTATTTTGTTTTTATACAAAATAGCAAGCATACCACCACGTTATTTTATTTTGTAATTAATTTTATTAAAATATAAATTTAAAAATTTGTAATTTTTAAAATTTTTTTAAATAAAATTTAGTTCGAGGGATTGAAAAGTTATATTTGAAAAAATTGAGAGATTAATAATTTAATATGATATATACATGGATTTTAGATGAAAAATTTTAATAAATTTTTTTTATATAAGTTAGATAAAAAATAATTAAAATTAAATGTTATATTTTGATTTTGTTATTTATTAATTTATAATTTTATATTTGAAATTTACTAATCATTTTGTTGTTTTGGTATTTATATTGTTGTCAATTTTTTTGCTATTAAATTAATTCTTATTAATTTATTTTTATTTTTGTGTAATTATTGAATATTTTTATTTATTATAAAATATATTGAAAGTAATTTGTGATAAATTGTTTTTAAAAATCAATTAGTGTATCAAAAAGATTAAGTTACTTAATAAATTTAGCATTTTATGATATGTTACTTTTAAGATTAAAAACTAAAAATTAAAAAATTTAATGTAGATTCAGTTTTTAATGATGGGATAAGTAACATTAATATTTCTAAATATAAGTTTATTTTGTTTTTATACAAAATAGCAAACATGCCACTATGTGAAGAGTTTCCAAGCAAAAGAGTAGAGGGCACGTTAAGTGATGATATAGGTTGGTATTTTGGAACACCTGTGTCAAATATAAAAGGAAATGTTTTATGTAAACTTTGTGATAAAGTTGTAAAAAAAGGAATAACACATTTCAAGGAACACATTGCTCATAAAATTGGTAATGTTGAATCATGCCCCAATGTTGCTGGTATGTTATGTTTTTATAATTCATTTGAAAATATTATTGTTAATTTCTCAATAAAAATTATAAAATTACATAAGCATGTGCAACTAATTTTTCATTTTTTCTTAACTATGTTATTAATAGGTTTACTAAGAGAAAGTATGATAAAACTTCTTCAAGAAAGCAAATCAAAGAAAGTTGAGAACAAAAGAAGAAAAGATGAATTCTTATCACAATTAAAAGGGGAAGACTATGACTATGAAGATTTTATTGATAAAGACATCACTATTAGACAAGCCATGCGAGATAGTATTCAATCACAATATGAGTGGCACAGAAAACAAGAATTCAAACAAAGAACTAGCAATTGGAGTAACATACATGAAGAGGGATAAAGCTCTCATGGCTCAGTTGCTGAATATTTTGAGGAAAAAAATAAGAAAATCAACTCCAAGTGAGTATAAACTTTCATTAAAAGGAGATATACCTTAATTAGTTAGAAGTAAAAGTTCAAAGCAACTAAAAATAAGTGATTCATTTTTAAAAACATTAAGAAGGAAGATGGGTGAATCAGTATCAAAATTTTTTATATATGATCGATTTTTTTTTCAGTTAGCAAACTCTCAATGGTTGCATAATTTAATTTCTGCGGCAACAAAAATTGGCCAACATGTGAAACTTTCAATACCGTATGAAGTATCAGATGTGTATTTAAAGTCTGAGTATCAACAAATTCATTATTGGGTTAATGGATTAAAAGCTCATTGGAAATGAATTGAGTGCCACTTTGATGAGTGATGGTTAGACCAACAGTTTGAATTAAATGTATATCATTAATTTTCTTGTTTACTATAGTAAAAGGATCATTTTTTGAAAATCTATAGATGTCTCAAGTGTTCGTGATAGAGATGTAAACCTTTACTACAAATTATTGGATGAAGCTATGGAAGAAATTGGGGAAAAATGGATTATTTAGATAGTTACTGATAATGAGGTAGCACTTAAGGCTGCAGGAAAAAGATTAATGGAGAAGAGACAATATTTGTATTATACATTATGTTCAGCTCATTGTTTGGACTAGTGCTATGAGGATATTGGCAAGAAAAAAATGTGGTCAAGGTTTTGGATGATGCAAAAAAAGTGACTTGTTTTATATATACAATCACATTCAGACTGTTAATTTGATGAAAAAATATACACAAGGAAAGAAAATACTTCATCCTGCTCTTACTCGATTTGCCACCATTTCATACAATTAGAAGAAATAACACGGTAAAAGCAAGGTTTAAGAGAGATGTTAAATTCAAAGTTTAGTACTTAGTAATTAGTATAACTATTTAAATCTAACGTCTTTTTATGATATCATTTTTTAAAATATTAATTTAAATTATATTACTCTAAAAATTTATTGTTGAATATATAGGAATTTAAAGAATCAAAATAACGACAACAAAAATCAAGGCTTGCTTATGAAGCCAAAAAAATCATTTTGAAAAAAGATTTTTGAAAAAAAGCAAGCGATATAATAAAAGTTTATAAGCCTTTGGTAAAAGTGTTACGTCTTTTTAATGGTGATGAAAAACCAACAATAGGATTTATTTATAAGGCTATGGATAGAGCTAAATAAGTAATTCAGCAAAATTGTTGTTATTCTGCTGAATATGAAAAGATTATTGCTAATAGATGAAAGTTCATGCATTTTGACTTACATTCAGCTGGTAAGTAAACCAAGAATATAGATTGTATTTAAAAAATATATTTATTTTTTATGCTTAAATTGTTTATATATTTATTTTTTTATTACTGTAATATAATATTTTATGAATTATGTTTAGATTACTATCTAAATCCACAATTTCAATTTGAAGTGGAGCATTCTGAAAATGTACTTAAAGAAACATTAGACAGTACAAGAGTAGTTACTGAAAGATTAGAACCTTATATAGTACTTAAATAAGAATTATTAATCAAGTTAGTATTTAATACTATTTTATAACTTTGACATCTATTTTATGTATTAAAAATAGAATTATTTTTTATTTATTCATTTATTATTGTGTTTTCAATTGATGCAGTTGCTATTATTTTGAGACAAGCATGAAACATTTGGTACTCCACAGGCACAAAAGAACTTGGAAGCAAATAAATGAATC
Source organism: Durio zibethinus (assembly GCF_002303985.1). The sequence continues at coordinate 6,992,786 of NW_019168026.1, forward strand.
CAAGTAATTAGTAAATTAAATAATTATAATTTTTTTACAATATTTAATTGAATAGCACATTCAAATTTAATTTAACTAATTTTATACAGCTGAGTGGTAGATGATATATGGCATTTGTGTTCTTGAATTACAAAAACTAGTAATCAAAGTACTTAGTAAAATAGCATTTGCAATAAATTGTGAACGTAACTGGAGCACATTTAGCTATATTCACACCAAAGCAAGAAATAGATTGAAGTTTGAAAAACTTCAGAAACTTGTATATACCCATTACAACATGAGGCTAAGAATGAGACATTAAAAAAAGAATGAGCATTGATGAGATAAATAATAGTTTTAATCCTATTAGCCTTGACCATATTTCTGAAGATAATGATCTACTAATAGATTGGCTGTAAGAGAAAGAAAATCCTTTGTTAGATAGTCAAAACTCTAATTGATTGTCTGTAGATAATTTTAATAATGAAATGAATGTTGAACAGTAATGCCAATCTCAAAAAAGGAATGTGTCTTATTCAAGTTTAAGTCCAACACCAAGTTAGAGTGATGATGGTGGGGCTTTAAGTCTAGATGATGGTGATGGTGCAAATTTTGGTGGTAATATGGATGCAAATCAATCTTATAGCCCACTTGGAAGAGAATTTGGGCTTGCTACTATTGGTGGATTTTTTATTAATAGGGCAGAATATGGAGTAAATTCATCTATTGAATCTAGTGGGGGTTACAGCGCACATACAGCTTGATCAAAAGGAAAAGCCAAACAGCACCACTATGATATTTTTAAAGGTTCTTTATCTTTAGATATGAGATCAAATTTTAGTAACTTTGAGTATAATGAATCATCTGCTAGTACTCAAAGAAGTTACTATCCATTAGAACAACCTAATTTTCAACCTACTCATGGTTATGCACCTTTATATAGTTATTATCTACCACAAATGCATCATTCACCTCAAATGTATCATTTATCATAAATGTATCTCCTACTATAAATGTATCATCCTTAAATATATCCTTCACATTAAATGCATCAAGAACAAAGGCCATAGGGAGGGGATGGAGTTAACTTAACTCTCAAAGTAAAAAAAGAGAATTTGATCCTCCTCGCCATTCTATTATGAGGTAAAATTTGAAATTATTATATTTTTAAGTTTGTAATTTTATTAAATATAGATACTTGGTATTTAATATATTATGTTTTATTAATATTGAATATAAACTTGGCTCAAGCAAAAATTTTGTTGCTAAACCAAATATGAATGTTTTATTATAATTTAACTAAAATTGTGAATAATTGTTTTAGAAAATAAAAAATATAGTATGATAAACTATTTTAAGAATCATTAAATAAGATTTTTTATGATTATAATTATAATTATTATATTTTATAACAAATTGTGCAAATTAAAAAAAATTCATAACTGCGATGACCTCGATGACCATAATGATCTTCGTTATATAAAAAAATACTATAAATGTGATGTGATCGAAAATATAACTGCAACTGCTATTTAAATCCCTACAACTAATACTAAACTTGGAAGAATCTCACTTAACACCATTTTACATTTATCCTAAACAAAAGAAAAGGTGACCCCTCAATGTTGGTTTTGACTATCTGGGAGTTTTAGCTTGCAAATCACCTTTTGGAGGTCATAATGAAGAATACACATACAATGGTGATGAAAGTGAAAGTCAACCAGAATGTATAATCGTTTCATGTCTGTGTACATTTTTCTATTCTGTTGGGAGAAGAGATTCTTATCCATAAGACACAAATTTATCCAAAGGGAAGGAAAGTAATACATAGATGGACCATGAGAGAGGAAAATTGTGTCATAATTCCTAAAGCTACAAGTGAGCCACCCCAACGACCAGACTCAGACTATGTTGGGCTTGCTATACAACTATAAGGGTGTTAAGACACTTGACCTTGTGTATCTGACTCGAGAGCTCATTAACATTCATGACCCTAAGCTCATGGTCATTACTAAAACACGTGGAAGAGGCTAAGATGTGCGCTAGGTCATTGACAAACTTTGTTTTGATGCCTAGAAAGACATGGTCACCATAGGTTACAAATGAGGCATATGGTTGTTATGGAGGTTAGATCTTGTGGAAGCAAGCGACATTTGTTTAATGCAATAGGAGATTTAAACCATTGTAAGGGTAAGATCTTAAAACTTTGTTAAGTTATTATCAACTATTTATGCTAGTCCTAGGTTAAGTGAAAAGAACTTATTATGGGAAAATTTGAAAATGGTTGCTAATCATCATAATCTTACCTGTTTAGTGTTAAGTGATTTTAATGAAATCCTTATAGAACTGAATATAAATAGGGAGGCAAACCCATTTCTTATCCTTGGTCAAGGGCTTTCTATGACTGTCTTTATAAACATCCCCATTTGCCTAAGAAATTTTTCTATATCAAAATGGAATTTGAATTGTGAATTAGGCTTGGATTAGAAAATTAAATTTTAGATCCAAAATTTAAAAACCCCAAAATTGTATTTGTATTTGTATTTGTATTTTTGGTTATTTTTGTTTTTTGTTTGTTTAGTCAAAATAGTTAATTGGTTAAGGATTAAAGAGTAAAAAAAGGTTAGAGAATTAAAAAAATGTAATTTTTGCAAAAAGAAATCTATAGATTTTTTGGATTTAGTTGAAAGTTGGAATCTAATGGTTCATTGCCTAAAGAAATTCTTGATCCCTAAGTCATGAAAAAAGAAAGAAAAATCATAAGAAAAAGAATCTTGGAAATCTTTAATAGATTCGGTAGGGATTAATGTTTTTCCAAGTTGAATTAGGACTTAAGCCATATAAAAAAAAAAACCATTTTATCTATGATTACAACACAACAAGCTATTAAGCAAACAAAAGCAATCAAGCAATTACAGTAATTAAAAATTTAAAAGTTTTTTTTTTTTTTGGGTTTTGATCTTCTAAGATTTGGTTCAATTTCTAGGTGTTTTTCTGAGAATTATTTTGGTCTTTGAATTCATTACGGTTTTGGGGATAAGTTCAAAACTAGTGGTGTTTCTGAAAGCTGTTTAGGATTTTGATTTCTAGGTTTTTGGTTTTGTAATTCAATTTTTGGAATTGGGATTTGATTTCCAAGTTGTTTGGTTTTGATTCTGAATTTTGGTTTTTTTTTTTTTTTGGATTTTAGATTTAGATTGAATTTTTTGAGAATTTTGGTTTGCTGAGATTTTTTTTTTGAAATTTGGTTTGAATTTTTGGGTTTTGAGTTGAATTTTTTGACAAAGATTTAAGTTTTTTTACGAGGTTCATGATGGTTGAAGGAAAAGGTGGCAGCCGGATTCTAGGTTTTGGGAATTTTTTAGGTTTCATTTGAACTTTCCAAGATCATTTGAATTTTTCAGTGTTGGATTTTGCAATTTTGCTTCTAAATTGATAAATCTATTTACACTAAGTAAATAACTATGTTTTATTTGTAAAATTGGGTTAAATCACTTTAAACTCAAAAGAGAAATTTTGCCAGTAGGTTTTTAAATGAAAAATCATTTGAGACCAAAACAAACGTTTTTCTCCATTAAAACCAAGTTTTATTCAAAATTGAAAAAAGAGATCGATCCTCTTTTAGGACTAGATCGATCCTTATTGAATAAAAACTAAAAATTTTATTTAAAACTCAGAAGCAATCGATCATTTTAAAGAAAATCAAATACTTTTTTTATAGAAATGTTTTGAATTCAAATTTGGCAAAAAAAAGGATCAATGTGTTATGAGAATTGATCAATCGGTTTGTACATAAGATCAATATGTTGTTAAACTATATGTAGCCATCTAATTTTATTAGAGATATTTTATTATTTAACTCGGGTTCAGTTTTATAGTTAAGTTGATCATCAATATTTCAAATCCATTACATAGTCAATTTTTTAAATGCTTAAGAATAAGGTTCAATGTGGGTCTCATCGTAAGACCTGTTGTATTGGTGTAAATAATATCCAAAATGGCCCAATAAAATGTTCGATAAAGACTCATTCTTAAAGCCTATTAAAGGTTTATTGTTGGCCATTAATAATAAAAATAATAATAATATAAAAATAATAATAAATAAAAAATTAAATTATAAAAAATAAGATATGTAAAAATAATAATATTAAAAAGAAGAATATAAATACGAAAAGAAAAAAAAAAAGCTTGGCCCAAAATGAAATTGTGACGATCCAATTGAAGTTATAATAAAACAAAAAATTTTGAAAGCCCGTAATTAAGAGAAAGCCCAAAAAAAAAAAATTATATAAATATAACAATAATGAAAAAAAACAAAACATGCATGAAAATCAGCGAGCACGTTGAAAGGCATGTAAAAAAAATGCATGTCGTGAAGGAATAAGAAACTACAGAAGAGAAGGTGGCCGGTTAAAAAAGGGAAGGTTTTGAAAAGAAAAAGAAAACTAAAAAGGGAAACCAAGAAAAGGAATGAGGCTGCCAACTGCTGAAAACGTGGGGGCCTTTTGGTGAAAAAAACTGTAGAAAAAACGGTTGCTAACAGATGATGGAGGCAAACAAGAAGAAGGCATGCGCTGGGAGAGAATAAAAAAAGGTAGAAAAACTGGGTGCAAAGAAAAAAAAAAGGAAAAAACACGAAATAGAGAGGCATTCAGCAAGAAATGGAAGCAGCTAAAACGGGAAAAGCTTAACGAAAAACTGAACGATGGCCCAAACAATAAGGAGGAAGAGAGTAAACCGGGAAAAAATAGGAGCTGCCAACAGAAACTGGCAGCAGCGAAAACAGTAGTGAACGCCAGAGGGAGCAGGACCGAAGATCAGAAAATAAAAGAGATAATAGGCGGAAGAAGAAGGCGTGAAGCATATCAGCAAACGTGAAGAATATCCGCACACAAAAAAAAAAAAAAAGAAAAAACTGGGCAGAGGCAATAGAAACGAAAGGAAGAGCTGGCAGCAAAGGAAAGCTGGGCATTCAAAAAAAAAAAATAAAACTGAACCAGAAAATACAAGCATAAGCATGAAACTGTAAAAAACTTGCACCAGAAAAAAGGAGAGAGTTTGAAGAAGAAGAATTCAACAAAAGAAAGCCATAGTCTTTGAGGAAAACTGATAAAAGATAATTATTTTTTTAAAAGATAATTATTTTTTTTCTCTTCTTCTTCTTTCACGAGTTGTCTTCGTGCACGAAATCACCAGTCTTTTCCATGTGCTTTTAAACACTGCTTTGAAATCCTTTGCACATGTAAACTTAAAGCTCTACCTTTCGGTTTTGGTTCCTTTGGTTTATAAAAAAATAAAGGCTCCTTCCCCTAATTGAAAAACGAAAACTACTTGAAGGCAAAGAGAAGAGGTGGTCTATGAATGGCGGCATTAAACCAGTTTTCGGTCCTCTTTGTATTGTGATAGGAGTTCTAGGCACTGGCATCTGTGCTTCTTTAGTTTGGATGGCAAAAGGAGTTTGTTTTTACAAAAAACAATATATAAGACTGAGGGGAGCGCACTGGTTTTTATTATTTCATGTTTTTTGGTCTGAAGCGCCATCTTTTGTTCTATGTGCCTTTTTTTTGAGAAAATAAAATTATTCAAGTAGGAAGCCCAAAGCTTGTTGGTTCTCAATAATGCTTGATTTCATGCATATGTTATATCCTCATGTCTATGCACATGACTTTTATGTTGATTAAGTTTAATTACGATCATAATTTCATGCATTTTATTTTATTATTATTATTATTTTTGTGTTGAATTTCTATGCTTATGTTAACTTTGTGTAACTTAAATGTTTTATGTTTTTGATGCATTTTAGTTTTATGTAAAATAAAAAAAAATAATAAAAAGGAATTAAAAAATGTGTTACAAAAATGAAAATGACAATATTGAAAATCTTACCTAGATGATGAAGTGAATCCAAATTGTGTATTTGAAAATTTGATTTTGCCTAGACGTTGAGAAATTAAAAAAAAAATTAAATTAATTAAAAATTAATTAAAAGAAAGAAAAATTCTCAAGGTGTAAAATTTCTAGTGAAAAATAAATAAGATCAAATAAGATAAGTCACATTGGTTGTCACTTTTTAGTTTGCATTTGCATTATTTGTTTTGCTCCATGTTACATATAAAAATAAAACCTTTTAAAAAAATGATTTTGGAATTCATAACTAGATGTTGGAGGAAATTAAGAATCACATTTTAAAAAAATATATAATAATTCCATCTAGATGTTGAAAAATTATTAATAATAAAAATAAAATAATAAAGATTAATAAATAATAATAATAAAATTTTAATGAAAAGGAAAATAAATAGAAATATAAAAATCCATTTTTTAGAAAATTATTAAAAAAAAAAGCTTACGATGAAATTCTGTATAGATGTTAAAAATTTTTAAAAAGGTTCGTAAACTATAACCTTGAAAACCTAAACCCTAGTTAAGGATTTAAATGAAACCCTGAAACCCCAAAACCCCAAAATCATCATAAAATTTAAGGATTTCATGAAAATTACCTATGAAATAATCTATTTGAGAATGCCTCCTAGATGATGGGGTATTTAAAAAATTTTGTTTCATTAAAAATTTTCATATAATTTCGTATTTTAAAATAATAAAATTAAATAAAGAATTAAGAATAAGAAAAATGAAAATAGGATTTTAAATATAAAAGTCGTATCCAAACTCTACCTAGAGGTTAGAGAATCTAGGTGGTCTCTTTATATTTAAAGACTTTATCCTAAATTCACATACTCATATCTTTTAATTGTTATCATTGTTCGTTGTTTAATTGTAACATCATCTTTTTCTACATAAATATCTTTTTATGGAAAATATTATTTAAAAATGGATTTAAAATAAATAAGTAAATAAATTTAAAGTAATATTTCAGGGAATATAATTTTTAATACTTTACCTTAACGTTGGAGAGTCACCAATAATTATTATTTTCAAAGAATATTGTTTTTATTTTTTTAAGGGAATGTTGTGATAAATCTTAAACGAAAAGAAATATTTTTAAATTATGCTTTTATGTTAGAGAATTTTTTAGGTATTTCTTTAATTTAGAGATTTTCACAGCATTTCTAAAATAAGAATTTTTAAAAATTTTATTTTTTAAAAATGAAGGGAATCATAATTAAATTTCATATAAAAGACCTTTTTTGTCCAAAGTAATAAATAGCACATGATTAATTAGTACCAATTTTATAGGCACTGTGGGGGTGTTATTCCTTTCCTACACATAATCGACTCCTGAATCCAATCCTATTTTTATAGACCAAAACTATCTTTTGAATAAATTTTAAACCTGTTTTATTGTTTTATTAAGAAAATAAAATTTTGGGTGACCAATCACACCCTAAAAAAAGTTTGGTGGCAACTCCTCATGTTTTCACAATTTTAAAATTTTACATCTAGCGATCGAGTCCTCAGACCGATACGTTATGACACTAGATGAATGGGTTCTTTTTCTAGAAACTTAGTTTGGCTCAAAAGTACAAAACCTATCTGTGCTCTAAAAAAATTGATCAATTAGTTTAGCCCTAACAATTTCAAACAGTTATATTTTTTTAGTTTTAACAAGGCATTATATGCATTAAATGAAAGTAATGGCTCTTTTCTCATTTCTACCTATAGAAAAAGGTCTCCCACCATATTATGAACTATCAAGTGCTAAGAGAATTTATTACTATCCATTTTTCATCTTTTTTAAGCATTAAAAGAGTAATTGATGTGTTTACGAGCATAACTTCTTACCTTGTATTCAAATCCTCTTATTATTATTCATAACTTCTATTTGCACTTCAAATTAGTGAACACCTAACCTCAAAAAGGTTTTTAAGTTTGTGAAAACACTTGTGTCTAGCCTTAAGATTGTAAGCTTAAAGAGTGTTACCCTTGAGTGGTTTTTTAAGGAACTTATGAAAAATATTAATAGGTTCATTGATTGATTGTATTAATAGCTTTGGAAGGGTTGGTTGTATGCTTCAACATATGGTGGATTGAGCTCCTTAGCAAGTGAGGTTAAGAGAGAGGATGTAACTATTTTATAGAAGGATTGAACCTCTATAATTCCTAGTGTTTGGTTCTATATCTCTTCTTTTTTACCTTTTCAAGTTATTTATTTGTGCATATATATATTGTCTTCATTAGCTTAGAATTCAAATATTCAATGAATATTTGTACATTCTCTTTTAACTCAAATAAAGGAATTGAGGTTTCATTTGTATTCTTATGGATAGGGCAATAAATAAAAAGAAATAAAAACAATACATTGTTGAGATTCTTGATTTTTTTTTATACTTTTTTATTTTATTTCGAACAAGCCAAGATAATAGAACTTTCTTACCACTTGATGACATGTGAAGGGAAGCGGGATAAATGGCCGATACTACTAGAAGGATTCCTTCTTGAATAATAGGTACGATAACGGGTATTCTTATGATTAGTTTAATAGGTATTTTCTTTTATGGTTCATATTTTGGATTGGGTTTGTCCCTGTTATATGTAATAATGGGCTTAACTAAGTTATAAGCATGAAAGTGCAAGAACTCGATGAGGCTCGCCTCCTCTTTCTTTATGTAATTCGTAAGAAGGGGTCTCATTGAATTCTTAATGATCATAATATCTTATTCGTATTAATATAACTGACAACAAGTAGATCACTTTTTCCAATGATGTTTTTGAAAACTGAACTCGATTAATTTATTCATATCATATGTTCTTTGATAGTATTTATCGATACTTTGAAGGTTAGAAGAAAAAAAGGAATCACTCAATTTCCTTTTCCTGGATGACATAGTCACAATATATATTTTATTTTAATATTTAATATTTCTTTTTTTTGTCGACTAGATATCAAGCAAACCTTTTCTTGACTAGTCTATCCTTACTTTATTTATTTTAATATTTCATCGAAGTTTAAAATTTTTATATAAGTTCATTGCTTGGCTTCTATTTTGTCAAAAAACAAGGATTTCTTTTTTTTTTTTTTGGTTGTCCATAACTTATTATATTATACTTATTTATACTTATTTTATGCTTATTATATTATCTTTATTACTTATTCAATTACTTTATTACTTATTCTATTATCTATTATAAATAAATCTAAAAAAATAAAGGATTATGAAAAATCTAGAAAAATCTAAACTAAGAATAGAAGTCTTTGACAAATAAGATTTGAAATTGTTATTATTTCAATACAAGAAAAGGAATTTTACAAATCATTTTCTTGTACTGAAAGCTAGGAAGATGAAGAATACCTCCTGTAAAGCCTCTATATTATTAGTAAACTAGTGCCTCATAATAAAGCATTAATGAGTAAGGTTAGTTAAGCTTTAAAGCCCTTATATTTCTTTATGGGATATTTAAAGCCACGTGTGTTTAAAGAAAGTTCAAATGGTAATGAATCATAGAGAAAGGCAGGCTAAGAGGTTAACAGGCGATACTTAAACAAGTATACCAGGCGAGGGCATGGGGCAATCACTCTATAAATCCTCATCTCTGTCACTCGCGCTGAAACAATTGAATTATCCTCGCTTCATGTAAAGCCACATAGCGACGTATTTATGACTATTGTTAGATTTGGTAATCAAATTGTCAAATTTTCTAATTAACTAATTCATCCCTTACTTTGTCTATTCAACACTTTGAGCTAACAATCTTATATAAAAGGAAGGCCAAATATTTACCTAAATTTTTTGTTTCTTGGGTAACCAGCACATTAATAAGGTCACACCTCTTATTCTAGTTTGTATTTATGAAAAAAAAAAACCTTAAATTTCTAGTGGTTTATCAAGACCTTGATATTGCAATTGTAATTTTTATATCAACTCGACAAAAAAAGATAACATTATCCACAAAAATTAAGTGCAAGAAAGTCGAATCTTGACTTGGCATCTATTTTTTGTCATCACAAGCTTCTAAGATCCATAAGCTAAGGAATTCCATACATATGACAAATGGAACCAAAAAAGATAATGCAGGTGTCTTAAGATGAGCTCAATGCAAACAAAAATCTCATGTGGAACAAAAGGGTAAAAGCTCATTTAATTTTGATTTCTAGTATGAATACGAACCTTGAAAGGGTGGCCTATCGATCATTTAGACCTTCAAAATTTTAAGCTAGAGGTGATAGAAAAGTTACCATAGGGATAATTAGCTTGTTGTAGCCAAGCATTCATAGTGACATTGCTTTTTGGTCTTTCGATGTCGGCTCTTCCTAGCTTTGTGAAGTAGAATTCACCATGTGTTGGATTGTTCACCCATCAATAGGAAATGTGACCTAAGTTTAGACCTTTGTGAAATAGGTTAGTTTTATCCCACTGATGCTAGCGTCGTACTAGTAATTCAACCTAGTATGAGAGGAACCTTGATTCCCACAAGTGGTTATCGCTTGGTTGAAAAGCCAGTGGCACGAAGCTACCATGAGTTGGATTATGACTGAATGCCTTTAAGTCCCAAGCTAGAAGCAACAAATGTGCCCATCACCTAATTGCCAACCCAAAGTAGGGGCCCCCCAATGGCACATGTCATAGGTGTAACCCTTATGGCAGACAAGCCATACGAGCTTCTTTGGAGCTCAATTCCCATCAAACGATAGGTAGAATCCTTTACAAATGACTTAAATACACAATGGGTATTGTAAGTGGCAAAATGGCCTTGCTGCCACATCCACTAAGCTTTAGCCATTTGTCACTTCGATTTATCCATCCCCTTCACACCACCAAAGGCATTTCACTTCATTTTTTACGCTGTACCCTTCTAGGTTGAGGATGATTGGTGTTCTCCATTGCAATCGATTCAATCAGAAGATGACATCCCTTTTTCAAGTGTCTATGTAAATGACAACTGAATGCCTTTGATATTTGTTATAAGGAAAGGTTTACCCATGGTGTAGGCATTTACCTTGAACTTCATCAGTACATGCTGAACCCTAGTGTAGGTTATTGCCATGAATGCCATTGATAGCATTTGGCTCTTGGTTGGTGTGGGTGATCACATCCAACACCATCAGTAGATACGGGCTCATTGTTGCCTCGTATACCATCAGTAGATGCTAGCCCCTTGGTGTAGTATGTTACCTTGGACAACATCGCTATATGCTAGCACTTAGTGCAGGCACTTGCCTAGACCATTGTTGGTGCAAGCTAGCCCTTGGTGCATGTTGTTGCTTCTGACACCTTTTGGCAGATGCTAGCACTTGGTGCAGCATATATACTGTGACCTTCCCATCTAAGGCACTTGTCTAACTCTTGATCACCATTGGTACCAAATGATGCTTTGTGCATGTGTCACGGGCTTCGTCTACCTAAGTCAGCCTATAAAACTCAAGTGCTAAGCAAAATTCTAGCTTGTCAATTGGGCCTTCTAGAAGCCCATAAATACTGATCCTCTAAAGACTGTGTTCAGGCATGCCTGCACTTAAGTCTGACTGTGCGCCTACACATCAACCATAAATGCTTGCACCTAGGTTTGACTGTGTGACTATGCATCACTCACCAGTGCCCCGTACCTAGGCTTGGCTTAATTTTACTGAGCTTGAACATCATGTCTGAGCCTCTGGAGTCTTGATCACTGCACATACAATTGTACCGGGTTAGTTTCCCATGACCTGGGCCTCTAGTAGGCTTTAAGGCCTAGTTTTTTTGTCTGTTAGACCTTATCCCACTAGAACTACAACTATTCTTAGATTCCAAAAGAACCCTTAGGCCATGACCAGCTTACGGACCATGACATATACACATGCCTTGACCATCATAGGGACATGTTGGCCCTTGGTCTCGGCACTTACTTTTACCGCCATTAGCACATGCTAGCCCTTTGTGTGGGCGGTTCTTTCGAATACTATTGCACATGCTAGGTTATGCACCATGTGTGGGTACACTGAGCCTAGGCAATGCACCATGCATACCATGATCGGGAAATAGGTGGTCTCAGGCACATTTTCATATTTTTACCATACCAATGCCAATTTTATGGCTAGTAAATTCATAAAAGTGCTCACCAGCACCCTTACTTCGGCCTGACTCAAATTTTACTAAACACGAAAACTGTGCCTAAGCCTTTAGAGTCTTGGTTACAACCTATACCACTATTTTGGGTTAGTTCCCCATAACTTAGGCCGTCAGTAGGCCTCAAGGCTTGGTCCCATTGGCTATAGAGAACCTTTCGGCCTGGACATGCTTGCATATGCCTCGACCACCATTGGGACATGTTGGCTTTTGGTTTCAACACTTAATTTAACCACCATCAACATATGCTAAGTCGCACACCATACACGAGTATCCTTGTCTTGAGTTGTACACCATGTGCACCATGACCAGGGTGTAGGTGGGTTCGGGCACATGTTCATATTCCTACACGGCCATTGCCATTTTTATAGCTTGTAAATTCATATAAGTGCACACAAGTGACTGCACTTAGGCCTGGCTCAACCTTTCCAAACTTGAACACCATGCCTAAGCCTTTGGAGTCTTGATCACTGCCCATACCTCTATTTTGGGCTAGTTTCTTATTACCTAAGCCTCCAGTATGCCTCAAGGCTTGGTCCCTTTAGTTGTTGGACCCTATCCTGTTAGAACTGGAATTACTTATCGACTCAAAGGGAATCCCTAGGTCTAGACCAATTTGTAAACTGTGACACATGCACATGCCTCAACCACTATCGAGATATGTTAGCCCTTGGTCTCAGTAAATGGTTTAACTACCATTGACACGTGCTGGCCTTTTGTGTGGGAAGTTCTCTTGACCATGATCGACACATGGTAGGTCACACACCGTGTGTGGGTATCCTAGGCCCAAGGTGTTCACCATGCATACCATGATGGAATAGTAGGTGAGTTTAAGCACAAGTTCATATTTTTGCAAAGCCAATGCCATTTTTATGGCTTGTAAATTCATATAATTGCTCACCAGTGCCCGTACCAAGACTTGGCTTAATTCTGCCAGGCTTGAACATCGTGCTTAAGCTTTTAGATCTTGATCACTGCTTGTTGCATTATTTTGAGCTAGTTCCCTATAGCTTGGGCCTCCAATATGCCTTAAGGCTTAGTCTTCCTTGACTACCAAACCTTATACTGCTAGAACTAGAATTGTTTTTTGACTCAGAAAGAATCCCTGGGCCTGGACTAGTTATAGGCCATGATATATGCACATGCCTCGACCATCATCAAATCATGTTGGCTCTTAATCTCGGCATATGCATTAACCACCATCAGTATATGCTGGTCTTTGGTATGGGTTATTACCTCAAAATCATTGTCAAATTGTGGCACTTAGTGCAACATGTGTACCATAACCCTTCCACCATTTTTTTATCACTCATAAGGCATTTCTCTACCCTTTAACCACCATTGGCACCATATGATGCTAGGTGCATGTGTCATAAGCTCTAGTCTTAAGCCAAACTCTATGTGGCCTTAGATAGGGAATTGACTTTATGTGCCTATGTCAAGCTATAAACTTAAGTGCTTAGCATAATTTCAGCTTGTCAAAGATTACTTTGCAATATTGAGCTTTTTGGAAACCCCCAAATCGATCCTCCTAAGATTATGTTCAGGCATGCATGCACTTGAGTCTAATCATACGCCCCCACCTCAATCATCGATGCCATTGTCTAGGATTGACTATGTACTTTTGAATTGCTTACCAGCACTTGCACCTGGGCCTGACTTAATTTTGACAAACCTAAACACCATGCCTAAACCTCTGGAGTCGTAAACACTACCTATACCACTATTTTATGCTAGTTTTCTATGACTTAGGCCTATAATAATCCTCAAGGCCTAGTCCCCCTAGCTATCAAACCCTATTCCATTAGAACTAGAACTATTCCTTAACTCAGATAGAAACCTTAGGCCTAGACTAGCTTGCGGACCATGACACATACACATGCCTTAACCACCATCGACATAAAATGACCCTTGGTGAATGTATCATGAACCACATGTGTCCTAGACCAAGAGGGTCATGTGATGGGTCTTACTCATGATAGTACAGGCAATAGACCAAGAAAGATCAGAATCGAGGCCTTAAAGGCATATACTTTACCCAAGTGTATAGGTTAAGGCCAAGGTTAAAGTGCTAGAGTACACTTGAAGTGAGTTGCATGGTGTTAGACATGAGGACTGCCTGGAGATAGGCATGGTACACAAGCATGGAAGGGTTTAGAGAAGCTTAGGGTAAGCTAGGTGCATAGGCACTGAAGCTTCCAAAAAGGCCAATCATGGATATAGTGCAGGGTACTATGGTGCCTAGACAAAGAAGGTTTTAGAACCTGCTAGGCATGGGCACTCAGTGAGAGTGCTCAAACTCTTTCAAATCCAAAGGCTCAGTAAGGAGCTTAAAATAAGCAGAAGTCTAAAAGGGCCTTAGTTGACCTTGTTAGGGCTTGGGCACCCTAAAATTGTGTAAAAGGCCCTTAATGGCCTTACACTTGTATTCATTAAAGCCATAGGTACTAAGGGGGCTCAAGTATAAATAGGAATGCCTCCCTCTTATTTGTGCATCGATGGACAAGCCGTAAGCAATAAGTGATAACAAGATAAGTAAGAGTGTAAAGCATTAGAGACTTAGGCCAGGAAAACCTTTGCAGAGAACATATAGGGACTGTGTTCCAAGAGCAATTGTACATACCTCATCAAGTAAATGTACTACTCTTGCCTTAATATTTCCCTTCCTAGCTTTCTCCTAAACTCAAAGGAGGTTAATTGAGTTTCAAAACAAGTACATAGTATAATCAGTTAGTGCATGGAATAGAGTCAGTTAAAAGCTTACTTAGGCATACGATGGTAGTTTCTTACCTAAAGTCACACAATAGCTAGGTTTAAGCTTTTGGCCTGTGATAGTTTGTTCAAAGCAGGTTACACCATGGTGGGTTTTAAACTTTGGTGATGACTGAAGTTGGTGTTGATTCGATTGTATGGGTAGTTTCATGTGCTAATATGCCACTTATGCTAATAGCTTACATGTGGGGTTGCATAGTGAGGACATTACTGGTTATTAGTGTTAAAAGTAGGGCATAAAATGTTTAAGTGCTCTTAAAAGTGTGTCAGAGATCCTTAGTTTGAGCTTCACATTTATGGTTAAGTGCACGGGTGATGTGCATGAGGGCCACCCATTTATGTGCAAAGGAAGAAAAGCTAGTTCAAAAAAGAGGTTGTTATCTTTGAAAGTTAGTTCGAGGACACCAAGGATCACATATAAGTGCTAGACTCCACATAATATGAGTTCAAATAAGGGTAAAGGCTGTAGGTAAGAGCCGAGTGAAGTGGTAGGGTATGGGACTTGAAGCAAAAGTATTGCCATGTTGAGTCAGTGGTTAAGTCTGAGTGCGTTAAGTCTTTATAACTCAATGGTAAAGGCTAAGCCCAAAGGTAAAGGCTTGAGTAGGGGAGATAGGAATTGTAGCTCTTTAGGGGAAAAGGAGGCTAATGAAGAACCATAGCATTAGAATATAAGGACTAAGGGTTTGATCCAGGATAAAGGTATGGTGACCATATCCTTTAACTGCTTCTTATGTTCAAAACCATATAAGGCTAGGGAACACCCACAGTGAAAGATGCCCAGAGCCATTATGAAGACTTAGGGAGAGTCCAATGGCAAGAGTTATGATGGTAGTTGAGCTAAGAGAAGGGCACCTTTTGGGCTCCTAATAAGGTTGATGTGAGTATGGCTATGAAGAGCCATTAGCTCTAGAGATAGATGATTTGTCAAAGAGAAGGTAATGACACATCAAACATAAAGGTACAGTATTATGAGCCAACCTTGTATAAGGCCATGATCGAGGCTTAGGTTGTCATTAGCCACCCATGTATAGGGCCATGATCGAGTAGAGGTACCAAGAAAGAAAAGGTAGATCTTTTATGCTAGGAAAAGTGTCCCTATTTCAAACATTGTAATGGTTAGTGGTAGCATAACTCTAAAATCTCTAAGGCTCTTTAGGGGGTAAGCAGGCAGCGTACTGTTGGGCTGTCTCATCGGTCGTGATACAAGCTTAGGCCATCCGCTAAGGGCTACCTTCTGGCCCTGGTGATGCTGGGAAGTCTCGATGTACTATTCTCGATTATAATAAAATTCACCTTTAATTTGAATGTCTCGAATGTTGCT
This sequence comes from Durio zibethinus, assembly GCF_002303985.1. The sequence continues at coordinate 7,008,863 of NW_019168026.1, forward strand.
TTGATGTGTTTTTTTTCTTTTTCTCTATGTGAATGTACTTTCTTATGTGTGCTTGAGATTGATCTCGATATGAATGTGTCTTATTACGTACATTTGGACTAACTGTGGCTTATGGTTATTTGTTCAGATATCGAACTATTGATGGTTGACTTAGGTGGGAACGTCCATTCAAGTGCCGCACGGTCTATTGCTTGTTGAGAGAAAGCCTAGTTTGTGACACATGGTATTAGAGCACAGTTGAGAAGTGCTAAAAGATTGATAAGATGGCCATAAGTGGTGGACCCAATTATCAACAGAGACTTAAGGAGCTTGAGGCCGTGGTGGCTGCATTGAAAACTCACATGGTGACTAAGAATCGATTGAGGGAGATCGAGACAATCCAGTGAGAGTTGTCTGATATCTACACAACGTGGGTGAGGAGGCTAGAGATGCCTTGAATGTTCTCCAAAAAGAGTTTGAGGAGCTCAGAGCACAAATAAGCATCATACAAATGGTTGTGACTAGATCGAGTTTGAGCTCGATGAAAAAAAAAAAGGGCCAAGATGCCGAAGCCTCAATGCTATGAGGGGGCAAGAGATGCTAAGGAGCTTGAAAACTTCTTGTTTGACATAGAGTAATACTTTTAAGTTGTATACATGGATTTAGAGGAAGATAAGGTAGTAATGGCATCGATGTACCTCACAGGGAATGCCAAGCTATGGTGGCACTCCAAGTTTGTCAATGACAAGTGTTTGATTAAGACTTGGATAGACCTAAAATAGAAATTGAAAAACCAGTTCTTCCTTGAGAATGTGGAGTATATGGCCAAAGGAAACTTCGAGAATTGGTGCAAACAAGAACTGTGCGAGAGTTTGTGAGGATTTTTTCTACTCTGATGTTGGATATTCGAGACATGTCCGAAAAATACAAGATGTTTTATTTCCTTGAAGGCCTCAAGCCTTGGGCCATGATAGAACTACAAAGACAAAAAGTGCAAGATGTGGCCATGCCCATGGCTACAGCTGAACGTCTCCATGATTATAATGATGGCTCTTCAAAATGAAAAAATCCTCCATCAGTTGGTAGTAACTTTAACTTTGGGAGTGCGAGAAAGATGACTAGATTGGATTGGCCCTTCAGTAGGGGATAAGATAGGAGGTCTTTTGGTCGAGATAGCACCCAACTTAAGGCAAACAATGTAGTGATTTTCAAGCCTAGGCAACCGCTAGCTTGCTTCCTATGCAAGGGGTTGCATCGGGTGGCCGAATGCCCATACAGAGGAACCCTTAATGCCTTAAGAGCCTCATCTTAAGAGTCTATAAAAACATCAAAGATCATTAAATAAGTTGAAGAAGAGCCAGCCAAGATGGGTTCAATAAAGTTCCTCAATGCCCTCTGCACCCAACTGAACACAATAAAGAAAGAGTAAGGTAAGGGCCTGATGTATGTGAACTTAATGATCAATGAGAAAGCCACCAGAGCCATGGTAGACACAAGTGCAATCGATACCTTCATCATACTAGAAGAAGCAAAAAGGTGTGGTCTCCAGGTTAGCAAGGACTGTGGGTGAATGAAAGCGATCAATTCACCAGCCTTTACGATCAGTGGAAGCTCTAAGAGTGTGATGACCAAGTTGAAGCCATGGAAAGGGAAAATAGATTTACAATTTCCCCTATGGATGACTTTGATATCGTCTTCGGATTGAACTTTATGATGTTGGCTCAGGTGATCCCTATCCCCATCCCTAGTTGCCTGTTGTTCTTAGGAGAACACCTATGTGTGGTGCCGACCACTATCTTGCCAAAGAATGGGAAAAAATGATCTCAACTTTATAGTTCAAGAAAAAGGTAAAGAGAGGGGAACCCTCCTTTATGGCCATGTCGATTTACAAGGAAAGGTTAAAAGTGGAACCGATGCCCGATGGCATGAAAAAAATGTTGAAAGAATTCGAAGAGGTGATGCCAAGGACGTTGCCTAAGGTTTTACGTCTTCAAAGAGCTGTGGACCATAAAATTGAGCTCATCTTAGAAGTCAAACCCTTTGCTAGAGCCCCTTACTGTATAGCCCTGCCAGAGTTGGTCGAACTAAGGAAATAGTTAGATGAGCTTCTATGGGCCAAGTTCATTAGACTAGCAAAGGCTTTTTTTGGAGCCCCAGTGCTATTTCAGAAGAAGCATGATGGAAGTTTGTGATTATGTGTTGACTACAAGGCCCTAAACAAAGTCACCGTGAGAAACAAATATCCCATCGCTCTTATAACAAATTTGTTTGATTAACTAAGTCGAGCCAAGTACTTTTCCAAATTGGACTTGAAACCTGGCTACCATCAGGTCAAATTGCTAAGGAAAATGAGCCAAAGACCACTTGTGTAACACAGTATAATGCATTTAAATTTCTTGTTATGCCCTTTGGACTGACCAATGCTCCTGCCACATTTTGTACATTGATGAATCAGGTGTTTCATGACTATCTAGACAAATTTATAGTCATTTATTTAGATGACATAGTGGTATATAGCTCTACTCTAGAAGAACATCAAAAACACTTACGTCAGGTGCTTTAAAGATTACAAGACTACCAGTTGTATGTGAAAAGAGAGAAATGTGCATTTGCTCAGACCTAAATCCACTTTCTAGGTCACATTGTCGAACATGGCCACATTCGAATGGACATGGAAAAGGTTAGGGCTATCCAAGAGTGGACAACACCGAAAAATGTTAGTGAACTTCGCTCGTTTTTGAGATTAGCTAACTATTATAGAAGATTTGTAGAATGGTACTCTCGCATGACCACGGCCCTCACGGAGCTATTAAAAAAGGAGCATAAATGGTGTTAGACAAGTGAGTGCTAAAAAGCCTTTGAGGGATTGAAGAATGTTATTATAAAGGATCCTATCTTAGCTGTCCTTGACATTAAAAAGCCTTTTCAAGTTTAGACGGATGCATCTGATTTCGCTATTAGGGGAATGATTTTACAACAATATCACCCAATAGCATTTGAAAGTAAAAAGCTAAGTGAAGCTGAAAGAAAATATATGGCCTAGAAAAAAGAGCTCTTGGCGGTAGTTCACTGCTTGAGGGTTTGGCGACATTATTTGTTGGGTTCACATTTGTCATGAAGACAGACAATGCAGTTGTTAGCCATTTCCTCACCCAACTAAGGCTTATAGCGAAACAAGATAGATGACAAGAATTTTTAGCGAAGTTCAACTTTTATTTTGAGCACACCGCTGGAAAGACCAACCAAGTGACCGATGTATTGAGCAGACGAACAGAGTTAATAGCCCTTAGAAGAATTACCCCAATGACAGCTTACAGAGTCACGATAGACATTTGCAAGCTAATTGAAGATCATTTAGGGAAGGACCCGTAGGCCAATGCCATCTTGAAGCTAGTTGAAGAAGGGAAGTCCAAGTACTTTTGGTAAAAAAATGAGGTCTTGTAGACCAAGGGGCCCTAATTGTTTGTGCCAAGAGCAGGAAGTCTGAGACAGATGCTGATGAGGGAATGTCATGACACACCATGGGCTGGACATTCGGGCTGGCAATACACTTTAGCTTTATTAAAATAGGGATACTATTGGCCTCACATGCGACAAGACGTGATGGACTATACAAAGACTTGCCTTATCTGCCAATAAGACAAAGTTGAAAAAAAAAAACCTGCAGGCATGCTTGAATCACTATTAGTGCCTGCTAGATCGTGGGAAATCATCTCTCTCGATTTTAGTTCGGGCCTTCCCAAGGTTGGTGATCTTGGAGCTATTTTAGTGGTGATTAACCATTTCTCTAAGTATGCCACATTAATTCCCACTCAAAAGTATTGTACTTCAGAAGACACAGCTCGATTATTATTTAAACATATGATCAAATACTAAGGCCTCCCTCAAAACATTGTAAACGATAAAGATATAAGATTTACGAGGTCCTTCTAGAGAGAGCTTTTCAAGATATTGGGGTCCCAACTTAACATCTCCTCAAGCTACCATCCTTAAATCGACGATCAAACGGAACGATTCAATAGATTACTAGAGGAATACTTAAGGTACTTTGTTCAAGCCAATCAAAAGAACTGGCCTTCGTTATTTGACGTTGCTCAGCTTTGCTTTAATTCCAATAAAAGCTCTTTCACTAACAAGAGCCTGTTTAAGGTGGTCATCGGATAATTACCAATGTTACCCTATACTTTTTTGGAGCAATATGGAGGGAAGAATCTGAAAGCCTTCAATTTCAGTAAGGAGTGAAAACAAAATACTGAGATTACACAAGCTTACTTGGAGAAGACATCGAAGCAAATGAAGAAATGGGTAGACAAATGTCACAAGGCGTAATAATTCCAAGCTGGTGATTTGGCTATTGTTTGACTAGTCACTGAACAAATTAGGTTCTTGAAAAAAAGAGATCGTAGATTAGTGCACAAATATGAGGGTCTAATGAAGATCCTTTCCAAGGTGGAGAATGCTTCTTACAAAATTGACCCACCAAAATGGATGAAGATGCACCCAATATTTCATGTGAGTAACCTAAAACCTTTTCGTACAGATCCTACAGATGCTAGCTGAAAGGAGCCAACTAGAGTTACCATCACCATGAAGCTACCCTCAGAGTGTCGAGTTGAAGAGATCTTAGCTGACAGGAAAACCAAGGTATCTCGAAGACTAGTTCGTGAATACTTAGTGAAGTGGGAGGGATTAGGACTAGAAGAAACCAGTTGGAAAAGGAAACACGACCTTCAGAGATTCAAAAAGAAGATTGAAGAATTTCAAGCCAGTAAGTCAACGAGGACATCAATAGAATAAGTAGGGGAGGATGTCATAAGCCAACCTTGTATAGGGCCATGACCGGGGCTTAGGTTGTCATGAGCCACCCATGAATAGGGCCATGATCAAATAGAGGTGCCAAGAGGGAGAGGGTAAATCTCTTGTGCTAAGAAAAGTGTCCCCATTTCAAACATTATAATGGTTAGTGGTAGCATAACTCTAAAATCTTTAAGGCTCTTTAGGGGTTGAACGGGCAGCGTATTGTTGAACTGTCTCATTGGTCGTGATATGGGCTTAGGCCATCTGTCAAGGGTTGCCCCTTAGCCTTGGCGATGGTGGGAAGTCTCGATGTACTATTCTTGATTATAATAATATTCACCTCTGATTCAAATGTCTCGAATGTTACCTTGATGTGTTTTTTTCTTTTTTTCGATGTAAATGTACCTTCTTGTATGTGCTTGAGATTGATCTCGATATGATTGTGTCTTATTATGTATGCTTAAGACTAACTGTGGCTTATGATTATTTGTTTAGATATCGAACTATTGAGGGCTGACTTGGGTAAGAGTGTCAATTCAAGTGACACACGGTCTATTGCTTGTTGAGAGAAAGCCTAGTTCGTGACACATAGCATGCTTCAACAAGCCAAGATCATGTAAGACTACATGACATGAATCTTGCATACCTCGAAAGGCCCATTGAGTATGATGAGAGGGTAATTGCTTGTCACTAGCTAAGGCACTACATGCTTTGACAAGCATGGTTTTCCTGGGAATTGCATTGAGATCATGATAAAAATAAGGAATTATTGTAAAGGTGTACTAGAACCATCATGTAATAAGAAACATCTAGTGATAAGGACCATCGAGATGGACATTCATCAATTCGATGTACGTATGCGATGAAGAATCAACATTCCCCTAGCAATAAGGGTATTGCTAGAACAAATAAGGGAGAATGTCATGGACCACGCTTAAGTCTTAGACTAAGAGGATCATATGACAAGATTTGTTTGAGATGGTACAGGCAACGAACCATCAAGGATTGAAATTGAGGCCCCAAAGACATATACTTTACCCAAGTGTGAGAGTCAAGGCTAATGCCGAAGTGCAGGATACACTAGAGGTGAGCTACATGGTGCCAAGCATGAAGACTACTTATTTGAAGGTTCTAGAACACCATAAGATGTGGTCCAGGTAGTTAGGCACAGAAAGGCCTAGAACTACCTAAAGATAGGTTAAGCATGTGGGCATAGAAGGGCCTAAAATTACTTAGAGATAGGCCCGGTACATGGGTATGGAAGGGTATAGAATCGCCTATAGACAAGCTATGCACACGTACATAAAAAGGTCTAGAAAGGCCTAAAAGTAGGCTAGATATGTGAGCATCAAAGGTTTCAGAAGGGCTAAAAGTGAGCACAGTGCCAAGCACTATGGTGCTTAGATGAAAAAGTTTCTAGAAAGCTTTAGCTATAGGCAAAATGGCACCCAGATAAAGAAGCTCTAGAACCCACTAGGCACAAGCACTTAATGAGAGTGCCCAAGCTTTTCCAGACTTAGAAGCTTGGGAAGAAGCGTGAAACCAGTAAAAGTTTAGAAAGGCCTTAATTAACCTTATTGGGGCCAGGGCACCCTAGAACTATATAGAAGGCCCTTAATTACGAAACACTTGGATTCATTAAAGCCATAGGTATCAAGAGGGCTTAAGTATAAATAGGAGAGCCTCCTCTTTTTTTGTACATAAAGAGATAAGATAAGCAATTATATATGGCATCAAGTAAATAGAAGTCACAATTGCTTTAACGCTCGTTCCTAGCTCTAAAAGAGCTAATGAAATGCACAACATAGTAGGTTAGTGCATGAAATAGAGTCTATTAAAGGCTTACTTAGGCATATTGATGGTAGTTTCCCTCCTAAGGTCGTATGGTAGCTAGGCTTAAGCTCCTAACCCATGACACATGCACATGCCTCAAACATCATCGAAACTTATTGGCACTTTGTCTCAGCACATGCTTTGACCATCATTGGCACATGCTGGCCTTTGGTGTGGGTAATTCCCTCGAAAACTATCGGCATAAGCTTTGACCACCATTGGCACATGCTTAGCCATGCACCACTCACGGGTATCCTGGACCTGAGTTACGTACCATACATAATATGACTGGACAATAGGTGGGTTCAAGCACATCTTTATATTTTTGTTGTGCCAATATGATTTTTATGGCTTTTAAATTCATATAATGGTCCCCTAAGCCTTCATGTGAAGTTTCATTGCAAGATGACTCATTTTTTATTTTTAACGATTTTTAGAATTTTTCATCGTGTAAGATTTTTTAAAATTTTTTTAGAAAAAGTTTTGGCCTCAAATTTTGTATGATTCTTGTTTTTTTGTTGACATCCACAAAAAATTTCATCTAAAAAATTGAAGTGTAGAAGATTTTGTTGCCATTTGAAAAAAGGCATCCCTATTTTAAACACTTGAATGGCTATTGGTTGCAATCCTATAAAAGCTCTTATGCTCTTTAAAGGGGTGTGAGTCATCGAGGTTCTTTAGGGGATATGGGTCTAATATAAAGGTCAAGACCAGCACCCATCACAAATCACATGTACACACCCTTTACCCCTTAATTATTAGAACCTCCAATGCCACCAGTAAGGTTCTCTGACGATGCTCCAGTAATGGTGCCCTAGTTAAAAAAAATATGACACCAGTACATGCTAGAGCCCAGTATGTACACCATGGCCCATAATCAAACTTCAACCAAGGTCTTGACCATCAACGACACATGTTAGTGCATGGTGTGGGCATATGTCTTGACTATCATTAGCATAAGCTAGCCTTTGATATGGGCACTTACCTCGACCTCCATCAACACAAGTTGGCCCTTAGTATGGGCATTTACCTAGACCACTATCAATACATGCTAGCTTTTAGTGTGGGCACATGTCTTTATCAATATCTGCATAATCTAGACCTACTACAAAAACATGCCTAGATCAACATTGATAAAAGACGGACCATGGTACAAGCAGTTACCTTGAACACCATTGGCAAATGCTAGGCTTTAGTCTAAGTACATGCCTTGACCACCATTAGTAACTACAGACCATTGGTGTGGGATATATCCCTATTTAGATACTTTAATATCTACTGTTAGCATATCTATAAAATCTTTCATGCTCTTTAAGGGGTGGATGTTTGGGCCCTACTCTCTCCCTCCCTACAAAAGGATTAGGTGTGCGTGATGGGCCTATCATTGCATACATCCATGAAAACATCCCTATAGCAAAATCTAGGCCATGCATGCCTTTTGGCCATGTTGTTTGGTGACTGGTTGCTTCGGTGACCCACAAGTGCCTCTGGCTTTGACCAGTTGGTATGCATACAGAAAAAGGACTCGATTGTACTGAGCTCAAGCCCATGCTTAAGGCTAATGCTACCCCAGACCCTAGACCAAGTCCCTGAATCAAGAAATGGCTTCCTGAGGTGGTGCAAGTAGAACCTATGATCATAAGCTTGGTTTGGTTGAGTCTCTTGAGTATTTGGTAGTCTCGTGGTCTCTTCTCATAGACCAAAAAAATGGCTTGGCCTTGTCAAGTGTCAGAGCCAACCTTATATAGGGGCATGACCGGGACTTAGGTTGCCATGAGCCACCCATGTATAGGACCATGGCCGGGTAGATCCCTTGTGCTAGAAAAAGTATCCCCATTTCAAACATTGTAATGGTTACTGGTAGCATAGCTCTAAAATTTCTAAGGCTCTTTAGGGGGTGAGCCGGCAGCATAGTGTTGGGCTGTCTCACTGGTTGCTATGCGAGCTTAAGTCACCCATCAAGGGCTGCCCCCTGGCCCTGGTGATGGTGAGAGGTCCCGATGTATGACTCCCGTTTATAATAAAACTCATCCCGATTGAATGTCTCGATTGTTGCCTCGATGTGTTTTTCTTTTTCTTGATGCGAATATGCCTTCTTGTGTGTGTGCTTGAGATTGATCTCGATATGTTGTGCCTTATTGTGAATGCTTGTGACTAACCATAGCTTATGGTTATTTGTTCAGATATCGATCTATTGAAGGCTGACTTGGTTGGGAGCGCCCATTCAAGTGCCGTATGGTCTACTGCTTATTGAGAGAAAGCTTAGTCCGTGACACGTGGTATCAAAGCACGATTGAAAAGTGCTAGAAAAATGGATGAGATGGCCACAAATGGTGGATCGGATCATCGACAGAGAATTGAGGAACTTGAAGCCGCGATGGCCGCAATAAAAACTCATATGGTGACAAAAAACCGAGTGAGGGAGATCGAGACAACCTAGCGGGAGTTGTCTGATACTCTCCATAATGTGAGCGAAGAGGCTAGAGATGCCTTGAACATTCTCCAAAAGGAGTTTGAAGAGCTCAGAGCACAGGTGAGCATCTTACAAATGGCTGTGGCCAGATCGGGTTCAAGCTTGATGGAAAAGGGACAAAGGCCCAAAGTGCCGGAGCCTCGATGCTATGAGGGGGCAAGGGATGCTAAGGAACTTGAAAATTTCTTGTTTGACATGGAGCAATACTTTTGAGCTATACACACAAATTCAAAGGAAGACAAGGTGACAATGGCGTCGATGTACCTCGTAGGGGATGCCAAGCTGTGGTGGCACTCTAAGTTTGTCGATGACAAGTGCCCGATTAAGACTTGGATGGATCTGAAGTGAGAATTGAAAAACCAGTTTTTCCCTGAGAATGTGGAGTATATGGCTCGAAGGAGACTTTGAGAGTTGGTGCAAACTGGAATGGTGCGAAAATTTGTGAGGAGCTTTTTCACCCTGATGTTGGATATTCGGGACATGTCTGAAAAGGACAAGATGTTCTATTTTCTTGAGGGCCTCAAGCCTTGGGCAAGGATAGAACTACAAAGGGAGAAAGTGCAAGATGTGGCCATGGCCGTGGCTGCAGCTGAACGTCTTCACGATTACAATGATGGCTTTTTAAAACGAAAAAATCCTCCATCAATTGGCAGTAGCTTTAACTTTGGGAGTGGGGGAAAGATGACTAGGTTGGATTGACCTTTCAGTGGGGGATCAGATAGGAGGTCCTTTGGTTGAGATAGCACCCAGCCTAAGACAAGCAACGCAGGGATTTTTAAGCCTAGACAATCGCTAGCTTGCTTTCTTTACAAGGGGCCGCATCGGGTCGTTGAATGCCCATACAGGGAAGCCCTTAATGCCTTAAGAACCTCATCTCAAGAGTCCGTAAAAGTGCTAGAGAGCGTTGAAGAAGCTGAAAAGGAGCTAACCAGGATGGGTTCAATAAGGTTCTTCAATGCCCTCCACACCCAATTGAATACTATAAAGAAAGAGCAGAGTAGAGGCTTAATGTATGTGAACTTGACGATTAATGAGAAAGCCACCAAGGCCATGGTGGATACGGGTGCAACCGACACTTTCATCACACTAGAAGAAGTAAAAATGTGTGGTTTTTAGATTAGTAAAGACTGTGGACGAATGAAGGTGGTCAATTCACCAGCCTTTGCGATCAGTGGAAGCTCCAAAAGTGTGACAACCCGATTGGGGCCATGGGAGGGGAAGGTAGACTTTACAGTTTCCCCCATGGATGACTTTGATGTTGTTCTTGGATTAGACTTCATGATGTTGGCTCAAGTCATCCCTATCCCTGCCGCTAGCTATTTGTTGTTCTTAGGAGAACACCTATGTGTGGTGCCAGCCAACATCCTACCAATGAGTGGGAAGAAAATGATTTCAGCTTTACAGTTTAAGAAAGGGATAAAGAGAGGGGAACTTTTTTTTTGTGGCGGTGCCAATTTACAAAGAAGGGTCAGAAGTAGAACCCGTACCTGATGGTATGGAAAAAGTGTTGAAAGAATTCGAAGAGGTGATGCCAGAGATGTTGCCTAAAGTTTTACCCCTTCGACGAGCAGTGGACCATGAAATCGAGCTCCTCTCAGGAGTGAAACCCCCTGCTAGAGCACCCTACCGTATGGCCCCGCCAGAGTTGGCCGAACTAAGAAAGCAATTAGATGAGCTGCTACAAGTCGAGTTCATTAGACCATCAAAGGCTCATTTCGAAGTGCCAGTGCTATTTTAGAAGAAGCACGATGGAAGTTTGCGATTATGTGTTGACTACAGGGCCCTGAACAAAGTCACCGTAAGAAAAAAATATCCTATTCCCCTTATAGCAGACTTGTTTGATCAATTGAGCCAGGCCAAGTACTTCTCCAAATTAGACTTGAGATCTGACTACCATCAGGTGTGAATCACTGAGGGAGATGAGCCAAAGACCACTTGTGTGACACGGTATGGTGCATTTGAATTTCTTGTTATGCCTTTTGGACTGACCAATGCTCCTGCCACATTTTGTACATTGATGAATCAGGTGTTCCATGACTACTTATACAAATTTGTAGTCATCTATTTAGACGATATAGTGGTATATAGCTCCACTTTGGAAGAGCATCAAGAGCACCTGCGCCAGGTACTTCAAAGATTACATGACCATCAGTTATACGTAAAAAGGGAGAAGTGTGCATTTGCTCAGACCCGAATCTATTTTCTCGATCACATTATCAAACGTGGCCACATTCAAATGGACATGGGAAAGGTTAGGGCCATTAAAGAGTGGACAACACCGAAGAATGTTAGTGAGCTCCGCTCATTTTTGAGACTAGCCAACTACTATAAAAGGTTTGTGGAAGGGTACTCTTGCAAGACCACAGCCCTCACAGAGCTATTGAAGAAGGAGCGTAAATGGTGTTGGACGAGTGAGTGCCAATAGGCCTTCGAGGAATTAAAGGATGCTGTTATGAAGGATCCTATCTTAGCTCTCTCTGATATTAAAAAGCCCTTGAAGTTCAGACGGATGCATCCGATTTTGCTATTGGAGGAGTGCTTTTGTAACAACATCACCCGGTAGCATTTGAAAGTAAGAAGTTAAGTGAAGCTACAAGGAAATATACGGCCCAGAAAAAGAACTCCTCGCGGTGGTTCACTGCTTAAGGGCTTGGCGACATTACTTGTTGGGTTCACACTTTGTCGTGAAGACAGACAATATAGCCGTTAGCCATTTTTTCACCCAACCAAGGCTTACGGTAAAACAAGCTAGGTGGCAAGAATTTTTAACGAAATTTGACTTTTGTTTTGAGCACACCGCTGGAAAGACCAATCAAGTGGCCGATGCATTGAGCAAGCGAGCAGATCTAGCGGCCCTTAGAAGAATTACCCCAATGGTGGCTAGTAGAGCCACTACAGACATTCACAAGTTGATTGGAAATCACTTAGGGAAGAACCCGTAAGCTTGTGCCATCCTAAAGCTAGTGGAAGAAGGGAAATTCAAGTACTTTTGGCAAGAAAACGGGGTCCTATGGACCAAGGGACCTCGAGTATTTGTGCCAAGAGCAGAAGGTCTGAGATAGATGCTAATGAGGGAATGTCATGACACACCATGGGCGGGACACCTGGGTTGGTAACGTACTTTGGCATTATTGAAACAGGGATACTATTGGCCTCACATGCGACAAGATGTGATAGACTATACAAAGACTTGCCTCATTTGCCAACATGACAAGGTTGAAAGGAGGAAACCTGCAAGCATGCTTGAACCACTACCAGTACCCACCAGACCTTGGGAAAGCATCTCCCTCGATTTCATTTCGAGCCTACCCAAGGTTGGTGACCTTGGAGCGATTTTGGTGGTAATTGATCGGTTCTCTAAGTATGACATATTCATTCTCGCTCACAAGTATTGCACAGTGAAAGACACAGCTCGACTATTATTCAAACATGTGGTCAAATACTGGGGCCTCCCTCAAAACATTATCAGCGATCGAGATCCGAGATTCACGGGGTCCTTCTGGAGAGAACTTTTCAAGATATTGGGGTCCCAACTCAACATCTCCTCAAGCTATCACCCTCAAACCGATGGTCAAACAAAACGGTTCAACGGATTATTAGAGGAATACTTGAGGCATTTTGTTCAAGCTAATCAGAAAGACTGGCCTTTATTATTGGACGTGGCTCAACTCTGCTTTAATTCCAACAAAAGCTCTTCCACCAACAAGAGCCCATTTGAGGTGGTCACCGGACAATTACCAAGGCTACCTCACACTTCCTTGGAACAATATGGAGGAAAGAATTCGAGAGCCTTTAATCTCAGTAAAGAGTGGAAACAAAACACAGAGATTACGCAAGCTTACCTGGAGAAAGCATCAAAGCAGATGAAAAAATGGGCAGACAAGGGTCGTAGAGCTCAACAATTTCAAGCTGGTGATTTGGTTCTTGTTTGACTAGTTTCTGAACAAATCAGGTTCCTGAGAAAGAGAGATCGTAGACTGGTGCACAAATATGAAGGTCCAGTAATGGTCCTTTCTAAGGTGGGGAATGCTTCTTACAAAATTGACCCACCAAAGTGGATGAAGGTGCATCCAATCTTTCATGTGAGCAACCTGAAACCTTTCCATGTAGATCCTATAGATGCTAGTCGAAGGGAGCCATCCAGAGCCGCCATCACGATGAAGCCACCCTCAGAGCGTCGAGTCGAAGAGATCTTAGCTGACAGGGGAACCAAGATATCTCGAAGACTAGTTCGAGAGTACTTAGTGAAGTGGGAGGGATTAGGACTAGAAGAAACCAGCTGGGAGAGAGAACACGACCTCCAGAGATTTCAAAGGAAGATTGAAGAATATCAAGCCAGCAAGTCGACGAGGACGTCGATAGAATAGGTGGGGGGAGGATGTCATGAGCCAACCTTGTATAGGGCCATGACCGAGACTTAGGTTGCCATGAGCCACCCATGTATAGGGCCATGGCCGGGTAGATCCCTTGTGCTAGGAAAAGTGTCCCCATTTCAAACATTGTAATGGTTACTGGTAGTATAGCTCTAAAATCTTTAAGGCTCTTTAGGAGGGGTGAGCCGACAGCGTAGTGTTGGGCTGTCTCACCGGTTGCTATGCGAACTTAGGCCACCCACCAAGGGCTGCCCCCTGGCCCTGGTGACGGTGGGAGGTCCCGATGTATGAGTCCCGTTTATAATAAAACTCATCCCGATTGAATGTCTCGATTGTTGCCTCAATGTGTTTTTCTTTTTTTTGATGCGAATATGCCTTCTTGTATGTGTGCTTGAGATTGATCTCGATATGTTGTGCCTTATTGTGAATGCTTGTGACTAACCATAGCTTATGGTTATTTGTTCAGATATCGATCTATTGAAGGCTGACTTGGTTGGGAGAGCCCATTCAAGTGCCGCACGGTCTATTGCTTGTTGAGAGAAAGCTTAGTCCGTGACACCAAGCCCGTGTGTAATGCATTGTGGCTTTTGTAAGTTAACCTTAAATGTGTTGGTGAGTTTAACTGCTTGGTTGGTTGATGTCTGACAACCAGTGGGGTTGTATGATTTCGACAGGATCAATTCAGTAAGGTTCTTCTCTACTGGGGAATCACGTCAGACTGGTATGTTGCATTTGCTGATAATGCTGAATTGCTTAAAGGTGCCTGCGGTAAATCCCTTGCTTATTTCCCTTAAGGTGGGTGTGCAGAAGGTTTTTTTTTCCCTTTTTTCATAGTTGACTTGTTAACTTCAATTTCCCTTATCACATGCTTGACAAGCTTTCTATTCATTTCTACAGGCTGTTTCTTCTCCACAGTAATTGGAGAACTAAGAAGCTATGAGAATCTTAAGAACAAGATCACGGCTGTTCCTGTCGAAGAAGAGAAGATATGGGGTGCTACGTTTAAGGTAACATGATTGTTTGGCTAATACATACATGTTCAACTTCATTTGTGATTGATTTTATTTCCCCAATGTATGGTACTTAATTTGAGTTTCATACAATGTATGTGATAATAGGCACAACTAGCCAATCTTTTCAATATCAGACCTCTAAAGCTAGGGTGCCAATGAAATATGAACAGATTTTATTATGTTCATAATTTATTTGTTTAATTAATGAATGTTGAGATATTATTTGTGATCGTTTATTAAGGTTCATAAATGAGTAGAAACTAAATCCATTTATGAACTATTTATCAAATGTTCCATTCATTTACATCCTATGTAAAGCATGATATGAGATGCCAAGTGAAATTCATTCACAAGAAAGCTTCTTACCGGTTGGCAGGAGAAGAATGATACCTTATTAATATAGAATAGAGGCGACTAGCATATAAATCTTGTTTCTATTTGTTCGTGGGACAATATTGTTTTTTATGGTTCCATTGTCCATTTTAACCAGCTGTAAAGCATCACTTAAAAAAAGTAATATCTTTAGTCTATCATTACTTAATGTTTGGTGATATGGAAATTCAGGTGGAAGGGCCAGCAGTACTCGTAGCCACGGAGTAGATCTTTCTCCTACTACTCAGTATCGAAATCTATCCATGGGAAAGCAAAAAGAGGATTTATGTGGTTGCAAATGCAAGGTATATGCATCAGTCTCCATGTGAATACTTGAGTGTGACTATTTGTAGAATGGAAAAACTGTCCACTTATAAGAAATGGTAGTAACTTCTTTGTAGGTAGATTTATCTTTGTTCTTAAAACTAGCTTGTGCTCCAGCTTATTCCTTTGTACAGCTTGTCAGCTTTAACTTCTAGTCTAATAAAGGTTTGTTTGAGGGTCCCAAATTTGGCATGGTAAAATACATCGAGTAATTTCAAGATACAGCAAGCAAAATATACCTATAATATTTTTACAGAAGATATGCACTGACATGTAATTGAAAAGACAAACTCAATTTTTTTGATTGAGTTAACAATAGACATATATACAATTTTTATCCCACAAAAAGCCATAACAATGGTAACAAAATTTTTTGGAGACCGCTTTTATAACAAGAAGATTATGATTTAAATTAATAATTAAATCATGAAGATAAAGGCTAAATTTTTATCTTTGAAAGACTCGATAAAAACTCTCTCGTGGATGAATTATCCCAAAGAGTCTTAACATCTTCCACACACATGATGAGAAAGTCATCCTCCAACTCTCTTAAACTGTCCCAATGTCAAGTTCATACAAGTTAACGAACCTTGCAGCCATCAAGTTTACTTGGATTCAGGAACTCTATTTTTGGAACTAGTTAAAGACAACATAGAGACATGAACCCCAAAACAAAGTGTTCCATATGCCTCAGACCTATTTAATCACTTCATATTGAGTATCTGATCAAATTTCTTACTGGGCATACTTCAACTTTTTCTCCCATTACAACTTATATTCACAATTATGTCGTATCTCTCAAAAGCGACATAGCCCAAAAATAATGCATTGATGTAATATCATATAGTCTTCATTTACTGCTCATGCCACTTAGTTTAGAGCATACTACTCTACCAGTAACGTCTTTAGGCAACATCTAAAATAGCAAACATCCATTCCTCACATTATGACATAATCAAAAGTTAAAAAGGGCACCATAAAGGTTTTATTAAGCTTTTTAGGACTCACGTGATGGAGAAGCAGGGATCCATTCTTTCATGTCCTATATCGTTCTTAAAGCACGAATAGTATGAAATACATGTTTTGGTGGCGTATCTCTTAAGAGCTTATGGCAATATTCCAAACATAGTACATACCTAAGTCTAGTCACTTTCAAAGCGCCTAACTATTGCCACTTTAGGTGCCAAATTAGGTCTCACATCTGGCTTACTCTGCAAAGCTACTTGGATTATGGGCTAATCAATTATCAGTCTCTTATTACAAAATTTCATTTTGCTTTGATGAAAGATTTTTTGAGTTAATTCTTATCAAGATTAAATGAAATATTCTCTTAATCACTCAAAATGATGAATCATTTATTGAATACTACATGCACTTCATATGTTTCATATTATATCCAATATTGTCAGACTAAGGCATTCATTGTTAGTACCATAAGACAAAATCAAAGTATAACAATGCTTACATAAGATCATTAGTAATCTTAATTGTTATGTTCACTTGTACGAGTAACACATAAGAATGTTTATTATAGACACTCAAGTGATTTACCAATGACATTCTTATATCATGCTACGTTCAATAAACTTATTTCAATAAACTTATTTTTGTAACAAGCATTCACTTAATGTTTAAATTTATTGAAATTTAAGCTTATTAGATCAATTACTTGCTTTAAAAATAAGAGCATAATTATTTGTTAATTTCAATAGTTTTTCTCACTATACTTTTTTAATAAAGCATTATCTTAAAATATTTTAAAAATATAATTTTAATGCAATAATAATATGATAATTACGATTGATTGTAATTTTTTGAAAACTTATTTATTCTAAAGATTTTATCATCAAACATAATAATATAATTGAAAACTTACATAAATCAAAACCATTTATTAGATATAAAATCTACAATATACCATGAGTCTTTTCGATATGTCCAATTGGCCTTTAATACATATTCCAACATGTGTTGCATACATTCCAAGGAACGTGATAGGCTCTCCTATTAGCCTGAATTCCATGGCACACATCCCCAAGTGTGCAAGTAAATTTTTGGTAATTGATATTTTATTTTTAATGTTACTCTTAATTTATAAAATATTTATAATAATTAAAGAATTTTAAAAATAAAAAAATAAAATAAAATTTAATGTGCTTAATTTTTTGGTTATGGCAGTGTCAAAATCACTTCTTTAGAGATTCAATACATGTTATGACTTCAGTCTTAAGCTTTGCAACTGTATAACCTTAGGCAGGAAACTATCGTTCACGTGTGCCAAAGTCAATCTACAATTGAGTTGAATGAGTTTGCCACTCACCAAGGACTATTTGGACCCTAGAGACATTCGAGCACCATAGTACATTAAGAAGGCACTGGTGAAAGAATATATAAGATCCTTTCTATTGTTGGAACAGTGTGGCTATGTATATCAATGTGCTTAAGTAGCTTGTTGGTTCACAAGTTTACAAGTTGGTTTAATGGGAGAAGGGGCACTCCTATTTATACTTGAGCCCCATGACCTATGTGGCCAATAAAGAGCCAAGTGTGTGGCTCTCATATGCATTCTAAAAGGTTCCAAGGCCTTTATGGTTATGGCTTTTCTAGAAATGAGTTAGCTCTAGACATTCCATAGTGCACTAGGTCCAGAAATATCTAGACACTATTTGTAAAGTTCATGCACCTCGCACCTTCCAGAAGTTTCTTTGCTTGAGGTACCCGTCCACGTTCTCGCATCTGGCTCTTATAAAATGTTCTATACCCGTGCATCTGGCCTATCTCTAGGCTTATCTAGGGTCTTCGTGCCTTCAATGCCCACACCACATGTTTAGGGCTTTCAAGAAGCTTCTCTCAAATAGTTCTTAGGCTTAGCATCAAGTAGCTCTCGTAAGGGCTTGTTCTCAATGCTTGGTGCTTGAGCAAGGGTTTAGGCTCCTTGTGCTGGTGTTCAAGCTTTGGTCTTAATGGTGCTCATATGAGGTGTGACATTCTGCCCATTTGTTTCATTGACACCCCCGTCGCGTATTCTTCGTGAAGCTTGTCGATTTGATCTTGAAACTACCATAGTGCATCAACTGGTGCCCAATTTATCTCATTATCTGGCTGGCCCTTCCTTTGTACCAAATACTCATGCTTAGGCATGTGTTGCTTCTATCACACTATGAGGTCAACTAAGATGTGTTCAACTTCTTGATCATAAGAGTTTTTAATACCCACTGATGCTTTTTATTATTAACCTTGAGAGGGATCATCTAAGTTTTCATGGTAGGGTTTGAACATTTATATAAAAACTGGATGTACCTTGAGCTTTTAAGGTAGCTTAAGCTTGTATGTAACCTCTGTTACTCATTTTAAAACTCTAAAAAGACCTTTGTACCTGTGAATAAGTCTTTTGTGCATACTTGGATATTGTAACACCAAGTGTAGCTTGATTAGTACTAAGTTTTCTACTTAGAATTCGATGTGCCTCGCAAGTAAAGGTGGCCATGTGCCGGGCTAGTTGACATGTTTAAAAACTTGTTCAAGGTCTGGAGTCGGGTATCATCGTTTAATTCTGTTTAGTTTTTTTACTATTAAAAATATCATTAAAATATATGTTAAAAAATAGTTTTATATGAATATTTTTAAATACAGTTTAAAATTAAAATTAAATAAAAATAATATTTTGAACCGGACCTGAAATCCTATCCGAGATCCAACTCAAATCAGACAGTTTGCAGGCTTGATGGGAAGTCTGGCCATTGAACAAGTTTACTGCCAGTAAATATGCTAGTTTTATTTGAAAAACAGCAACTGTTAGATATGGTCACACCTGACATAAATTGATGAATGATGAAACATATGCTAATATTTTCAAAGAATCTCTTTGAAACCAAATGGTCTATCCGTTGAATATTATGGTAAATAAAGATGATAAAATAATTCATATTTTACGAGTTTTAATTTATCTTAATTTGATAAAATTGATTTTTTCTTTAAGTTGAAGACTGTATCAGAAATGGGTTGAATTAATTTTTTTAAATTAAATAAAAAAATTTGTCTCATCCCAACTAAATCGATTACCATCCCTCATCGTAAACATGGATTGTACTGTATTATCCACGTGAAGCAATTTTAAACTAATGTCTATGTCCTCAACTTGCAATGGCAATCAATACTAAGTTCTTTAACACTAAAACAAAAATATTTTCCGGTTCATTTTTTATATTTTTTATTTTAAAAATTAGTAATTTCGGTTGAAATTCAACCAATATCAAAATTGGGTTGAAAAATTTGACGAGGGAAAGGCTGTCAATTATAGAGGGAGTAACTAAGGGGATGTTAAAACTAAGGCATTGCAAGTGCTAACTGCTTACACATATTTTGTAAGAGCTTTGTTTTTTTTAAATTTTTTGACCATCGTATAATTTGCCCAACAAGTAAATGTTTAGAGTGCAAATGAAAGATAAACAAATAAGAGCTTTTAATAATTTAATCCCGTTAACAAGCATGGAAAATTGCAAAAAGAACTATACTTGATATAAATAGTGCTTTTCAATAATTTTAATAAATATGGAAAATTACCAGAAGAGCTATCTTTCTTAACGAATAGATTCCGAAGAAACAAAGGTGAGTAACTCTGGTCAATGATCTCGTTAGCTACCAAAATCAGGTTTTGGTATCGTGACTACTTAACCTTCAAGAATAAATCCAATAAGGTAAAATACAAAATACATGGCTTATTGTTAATTGTAATTTCAGCTTATGGCACAAAATAATAGGTGAGCGACATTCAAGCAATCAATTTTGTGTAACTGGGAAGATTTCATTGGACTCTTATATCAAATACTTGCATATTTCCAGTAGCTTCCCTAAGTAGCACGAAAGCTCGTTCACTTGATGTTGGGCTTGCAACCATTAAGAAAAGGGCAGCAGTCACAACAGCATTAGCAACATGATCTCCAATCATCCTTATTTCTTTCAATTTATTTCATTTCCAAACACCATAAATCATAGGTTAATAAGTAAATTCACAAACTAACATGTCTTCTTTCGTGGCTGCACCTATGATATTGTAAAAGGCTTCTCATCTCTGCACTCAACAGCTACTTGAATAGGCCTTCTTCAAGTTATTCAAAGGAGTCAGTGTACTTTATTTTAAAATTGTTGTTAACTGTTTTATTCTCAACTATTAGTCAACAAAATGCAACAGAAGTAAAAGTGAATCGTATAAGCTCATTTTACTCTCCTTATGTTCCACTAATTATATTGTTGCTAGAAAACAGACAAAACGTCATACCACTTTCAAGGAAATTGATTTAAAATTTTAATGAGTTGAATAATGGAGAGCAGGAATTGAACCCCACTCCTTGAGAAAGCCTCATATCAATTAAATAATTTGATTATGCGAGTAATATCACTCATCAATAAATAAATTTTGATGAGTTGAATAACATAGAGCAAAACTAGCCGATGATTAGTTCAAGTAGTAAAGAGAGTATGTTTCTTTTTTTGTTATCTGAATTTGAATTTGCTGAGAAATTGTGAAAAGATAATTTCTTATTAATTCATTAAGTCCAACATAAATTAACTTACGTAGACCAACCTAAAAAAGGGATTTATTGGGTAAAACCCAAAAATTTCTTAAGGCTAAAAGAAAAAAAAAGAACAACAGAGAACATGAACTTACATTCGGGGAGAAGAAACTAGAGCATTATAATGTGATGATGTCCATGTTCATTGTATCCTGTCAAGTACAATGAAAAGCATATTGATCAACAATTCAACATGTTAGGATTTTATAAGTCAAGCCTTGCTATTTGATGAGAAGCTTTGAAATTAAAATTTAAGCACAAACAACAACAATATAAAATATTTTTAAAGAAATACAAAACCTCAAAACATTAGATCGCAGCAATCATGTCATTAATCTATACTGTAATGGATGAGATAAGCTAATAGGCCTTTGAATACAACAACCAATAGAAAGTGTTACAGGATCTGTAAGAAAAACAATTGTACTTCAAGGATTTATATTAGAACCATTTATTTAACAGTTCAATTCAAATGAAGAAAAGAAAATAGTTTAACAATAAATGAAGTTCTGTAATTTTTTTTTTTATATATAATGAAAACAAGAAGCAAACATAACGAACATCTAAACCAAAACATTTAATGGAAAATTTTTTTTTCACATTTTTAAATTAATCACCAAAAAAAAAAATATTTTTTACATTTCTATTCCAAACTGCTACAGCCATTCTAACCACATTTAACTAGACTGAAAGTAAAGGACATAAAACATTATTACTTCACGTAAAAGCATATCTTCCTCAGGTGACTATATGATTTTCTTGAAATCAAAGTTTAAATTATGTATACCATCTGTGTTTTATCATAATAAAGACATTAAATGATACAATGGATCAAAGTATAAAGATCATCAATTTTTTTTTTTGGAAGCAATATCATAATCATAGTTTCACCACCATTTTACTATTATGTCTTAGTGGTTTTATCCTTGAATTTTTTGGGACTTAATCATGCTTGTTGTTAGGCCTAAAATCCTCAATCAAATGAACATTCACGTCGGTGGAAGCAAAATTAAACAATCAATTAATCACAAAAAAAAGATAGTAATTTAACATAGTTCGGCTCAACTAACCTACGTCCACAAATGAGAAAATAGATTCACTAGTTGTGAAGAATTACAAACAAACATTAAATCAATCTCATTCAACAATTAATATCCATAGGCCATCTCAATCTTCTCTAGTCATATGGAGTATTCTCAACCCAAACAAACACATGCCCAGTGCAACCATACACCATACTATGTGGACCATTTCAATCTCTTTTAGTCCACTCACAAATATTCAAACATACACACCCATAAGATGTAAAACTACAGTAGTCTTATGGGTTATCTATCCCATAAAACTCTACAACTCTTTTACATCTTTTTCTCATACCTAACTCTATGGAGACACCACCTATTTATAATTATACTAACTTGCCTATCAAGAATCCATCTCATCTTAGAATTGTTCTTTTACAAGTTTTCTTATCCATCAAGTAACCAATTTCATTCAAATCTATTATGGTATTTAAGTCACTATTCCTAACACTTGTAACATATAAATATGATGAAATTTAAAAATTTTCAACACAAAAAAATCAAGGATCATACATTACTTTCATTGAATACAACCATATAAGCAAATAGATAAGTGCAAATTTTGTTAACCTTAATCTTTAGTATTTGGCAAAGACAAGATCACTACAAACCATCAACTATCCAAGTGTCTAGTTGTGGAGACCCATACCCAACCTGCGAGGTATTGTCCACTTTGACCCAAAAGTCTTACGATTTTATCCCACAAAAGGCATCTCACAAGTTTGGATTTAGATCTTTACATATATATTATTCTTTATCCACACATTCTTTTAATGTAGGATTTGGGGCATTACAATCTTTCCACCTTTAAAGTTTGACGTCCCTGTCAAGCTGAGTCCAATCATAGGATCAAGATCACACTAGACATTTGGATTTTAAAGGTGGCTCCTTACCATGTAGCACTTAGTGACTCCCACGGCCTTATTATGTAGCACTTAGTAACTCCCAAGATGTAACACTTAGTTTCAGCTGACTAGTAACCACTCTGATACCATTTGTAGAGACTGCACTTAACTTATGAGGTATTGTCTACTTTGATCTAAAAGTTTCATTATTTTATCTTACAAAAGATGCTTCACAAGTTTGGGATTAAGTCTCAACTTATATATCATATCATATCCACACATTTTTTCAATGTGGGATTGGGGACGTTACACCAGCCTTTAATGATACTCCACATGAATAAGGGGTGAAAAATTTCTACATAGAGAAAAGGATGAAGCCTGTTCAAATTCTATACAGGTAGAAACACATGCCTTTTTTTTTGTGAATTTGGTTTTTTCTAAACAAATGAGACTTGGATGGTTTTTGCTCAAAGATTTGGATTTATTAAAGAGAAGGGTGAGCTTTTTATATAGAGAAGAGTTTAGCCAACCCTAGTTTTGCTAGGTTTAGTGTCATTTAGCTATTCCCATTGAACTATTAATTTATTCAATTAAGTCATTCAAGCTCTTAACTTTTTTTAATTAACCTAACTTAATTATCACAATTTAACCTTTCACACTCTATGTTTTATAAGTGTGCAACCCATTAGGTTCCTTAATATGTTAACAATAAATATGAAAATTGTAATCCTTATTTAATTTAGAATTAAATGAATCAAACTTTTTAAGTTCATTATTAATTATTCAATTAATCAATTTCATATTTATAGGTCACGGTTGGCATCAATGAATGTGTCATGATCACCCAAATTGTTAAGAAAAATCAATTAGGTTTGACCAATCTATCCATGGTTAGCTTTTTAATGTAGTTATTATCCTTGCATCATTATATCTCAATGTAGATAAAGTACAGATTAATGTTTACCCTATATGCATTCAAACTTTGTAATTCTTGAATCACAAAGACATTAATCTAAGAATGAACTTTAAAATTATTTCAAATTTCATTCCACTTTGGTTGAAAAATAATGAGATATTTGCCCAAACACTCTTAGTGATGAATTCTATCTGTATTATTTGTGTATTAATTCTATCTCATGTTATACCAATAATATCCAACTAGGGCCACTAAAAGAAGTCAAGTTTTTAGTGATGGAAAATTCCATAAAAAATTAGGTTTTCGTTGAAAAATTGAATTATCAAAAAAATTCTGATTGAATTTTTCGTTGAAGAATTTGAAAAAGTGATGGCACTTAAAAATATAGTGTTTATACATGTTAAAATGGGTGCAAAAATTTAAAATTTGATTGATTTTAGTGCCTTAATTCCTATTTTATGAATTTTAAGGTTTCAAGCTTATGGATGTGGAAAACATGCAATCCTTGAATGAAGGAGATAATCGGCCAAGTAAGACCAAGGGTTGGTCAAACCTCATTAGTGTAATCCTTTGAACCACGTAACAAAAGAAGAGTTTTACTTGCACATGAACTCTCCCTTGTATTTGGGCAAAGAGATTTAATCCAAGAATGATTTTTCTAATTACCCATGAAGGAATTTTGCTTGTATAGGGACTTTACATGCATTCAGGTAGCTCACTTCTAAGAGGAGATCAAGCACACATGTGATATTTGAAGAATTACAAGCTATCATGGACTCTTGTATGATCGGCCAAAGGTGTTTTCATCTAAGAATAACTCTTTTGATTATTTTTAAAAAAGTTAAACATGTATGAGAACTATATCCATTTAGCCATCTCAAATGCAAAAAAGGATGAAACTTAGTTTATAAGCTCAAGGACTCTCTAAATCTTTATCACATTCGGCCAAGAATGCTTGTGTTGATGTCAGACTCTTTAGTTCATCCAACAAAGAGTTTTGATAAATGAAGGACTTTGTAAGATTATTATTAAGATAATTGAAGGAAAAATCAAGAAGCAAGATTTCACCTCTTTCATGCAACTTTAAAGATCAAGATAGCCTTTATCCATTAGTATTTGAATTTAAATCAAAATCTTGTAAACTTATCCCCCTTGGCTGAAGCCTTTACTATAAATGGGGAGCTCATTCATCACATTCCATCATCCCTAATCTCATTCTTCTTTTATCTCTTTAGTTCTTTGGTTCTTTTATTTTTAGTTTGAATTATTGGCTTAAGTGACAGATTTGCTAATAATCAAAGTTTTATTTTTTAAATTATTTTCTTTTAAATTAAAGAAGTATTTTTCAAAGATCTCTTTTACATTACTTTTAGATTTCAAATATTGTTTTTACGTTTTTAATTTCGACAAGTATTCTCTTTATTTTACAACTTTGATTTACAATCTCTTTTACTTTTTACAAGTTTTGGCCACTACTCTTTTGGATGATCTACAAGTTTATTTTTATGCAAGCATTATTTCAAGTTCTTAACAAACATTCGACAATCAGTCTTTCTTATTCTCAAGTTTCACTTCTTACTCTTTTAGATCTAGTTTATGGCTATATTTTTTTACTTCCCAAGTGACAGTTAGTGAAGTCAAGATTCAAGCATATATTGCTTTCAATCTTTTCTTTTCTTTATTTTTCAACCAAACCTAAGTTTTCATCTGTTTAAATATAGGAAATTAAGATCTTACCATTGGTACTTAAAGAGCAACTCAACATTACAATCTATAATCTCTTGAGAAACGATACTGGAATACTTCCATTATTATTACTTAATCTATGTACTTGCAAATTATACAAAAAGTAGCAATCAAGTTTTTAGCACCGTTGTTGAGGATTATAGTGGTGTTCTTAATATCTATAATGATTTCTTAAACTCTTATAATAGAAACTTTTTTTTGTTATTTACTTTTATTTTTTTTTTTTAATTTTTTTCTGTTTGCATGCATAAATCCAAAAGTTTTGACTTAGCTTCAGTTGATTATGAAGAAAAAAATAATAATCAACGCCACTTGCACCAACAACAATGGCTAATGTAAACAATGAGGCTCAAAGAACTTTAAGGGACTACGTAATTTCTAATTTAGATAGTTTTCAACCATCATTAGAAGGCTAACTATTCAAGCAAACTACTTTTAAAATCAAGCCTTCAATTATACAAACGGTCCAAAGTCCCATGCAGTTTTGAGGATAACTAATTGATGATCTTAATTTTTATCTTTCTAATTTTCTTGAATTATGTGACATTTTTCACTATAATGGTGTGTTTGATGATGCTATTAGACTAAGATTATTTCTTTTTTCTCTTAGGGATAAGGCAAAAAGTTGGTTGACATCATTACCACTTACCTAATCACCACATGGGATGATTTGGTACAAAAGTTTTTGGCAAAGTTTTTCCTATAAGCTAAAACAGCAAAGCTAAGGAATGAGATCACCACATTTCTACAGGTAGTTGGTGAAACATTATATAATGCATGGGAAAGATTCAAAGTTTTGTTAAGGAAGTGCCTACATCATGGATTACCCAATAGTTGCAAATGTAGATTTTTTTTATAACGGTCTCACACCATCCACGAGAACCACTTAAGACTCAGCTACTAGAAGGGTAATTATAAGTAAGACTCTTGAGGAAGCAAATAGAATGATTGAAAAGATGGCTGCTAACTACCAGTAGGGTAGGGAAAAAAAGGTAAACAAAAGTCTACTGATTTATTTAAAATAGATGTTATCACCTTTATCAATTTTTAATTAGCTACCTCCACTAAAAATATAAAAGCCCTAGGAAACCAACCCTAAACCAACCATGTGAATGCAATCCAAAACCCATTTGTGTCTCGTGATATATGTGAAAAACCTCATTCTAATGAAAAATATCAATTCAAGATAGAACTTTTCCAATACATCCAATAATCTAAGCTTAACCATAATCCCTATAGTAATACTTACAACCCTGGTGGTGAAACTACCTAAAATTTTCTTGGAACCAACCAAACCATTAACCTATCAACAACTAAAACAATAACTACCACCTCAAATCCACCAACTTACAATCCAACCCAAGAAAAAAAACTAAGTTTTGAGGATATGTTGACCTAGTTGATGCAAGTGAGTAATGCCAACATCCAAAGCCAAGTTGCATCGATCAAGAACCTTGAAAACCAAATAGTCAACTAGCCTAAGCCATAGCCAACCACTTTATAGATACCTTGCCTACCAATTTTGAATCTAACCATAAAAGATAAGGCAAAAAAAGATGTAATGCTATCTATTTTTAAAGAGATGATGAGATGAAGGATTCTGATAAGAATAATGATTTTATTGATGACCCATAATGGTAAACCTTCCCAGTTTTGTGAAACAAATTAAAGTAGATTTTATGGGAAAAAATGATATATTAGAAGATGAAAAACTCTTGAGATTTAAAAGAGGAGGGTTTTGACCCTATGATATTAGAGGCCTCCAAAAACATTGAACCCTATAAAAAAAATCTTAGGGCAAAAAATGCTGAAATAAAATATGAAGAAGATCTTAAAAAATACATTGAAGGTTCTGCTAGAAAAGGGTAAATGTATTGCAAGTATAGAGAGCACTATTAGAAAGCATTTAGCTTGAACCTGAGAAAATAGTTCAAGAAGAGGCAACAAAAAAAAAATTTGAAAGGGAGGCTTTGATATGTTGGGCAATTGTAGGAGAAAAAAGGAAAAAAAAATAAAAAATGGAAAAAGGAGGAAAAGAATGAGACAAGTGAAAGGAAAAAAGAAAATAAAAAATGGAAAAAGGAAGAAAGGAATGAGACAGGTGAAAAAAGACGACGAAAAGAGGAAAGGCACCAGAAGTAGAAGAGTACTAGACTATGTGGCACAATTTAGCAAAAAAGTGAATAAATGAGTAGAAAAAAAGGAAAATGAAACAAGTAACAATGGCAGGAGAAAGAACCAAAAAAATAAGAAGAAAAAACAGGTAGCAAAGAGGAAAATGGCTGTGACAAAGTGAAAAAATAGAAAAACAAAAACTACGATAGAATATGGGGTATGAACAGATGGAAAACATAAGCTAAGAGAAGAAACACATAGTGGAAGAGAAGGCAGCGAACAAAATAAATAAATAAAATGAAGAGTGGCAACGTGGAGTAAAAGAAAAATAGAAGAGAATGAAATTGGAATAACTAAACATGAAAAAAAGAAAAATTGGTAGAAAATAAAACTAGAAAAAAAAGACGTAAAGAAAAGGGATGTGAACTATAGCAGAAACAAACCAGTAGAAGGAAACCATACCAAAATGGAAAAACCACTAGCAAATCAAACAAGGATGAAAGGAATCTGTTCCCCCAGTTGACGTGGTTACTAGTATGGGTTTTGCATATAGAATCTTGAGGTTCCATTGTTTCATTCATTTGTTGGTCTTTCATTCCTTTCTTACATGGTATCTTTCATTATTTTTCATGTTGTTAGACCACTTACTAGAGCCAAAAACATCCTTAATTTGCATAATTTTCCCATATTTTCCTAACATATATGTGGTGTAAATGTAGGGATTTGAAGATTTCACTTATATATTTACATAGTTTGATGGAACTGGAAAAGCTTATTATCTACATTTGTTGCTTTAGATTAGGCACATGCATTTTGTAGGGCCAATTGTTTGTTTTTTTTTTGTGTATGTTTTTCAATTTTGGGCTGAATAGGAATATAATAGATATCAAAAATAAAAAAATATAGTATGATATGGTTATTATAATAGGTTTGATTAATAAGCTTAATAATTAAATATATATAATAATAAATAGTAGTAATAAATAATAATAATAATAATAATAATAATAATAATAATAATAATAATAATAATAATAATAATAAAATATGTAAAAAATAACAATCTAACAAAATTAAAAATTTGAAAATCCATGTCTTAGTGTTGAAAGGAATTAAAAATCACGTTTTAAAAAATAATAACAATTTTGCATGTTAGAAAATTATTAAATATACAAAAATATAATAATAATAATAATAATAATAATAATAATAATAATAATAAGTTTTAATGAAAAGGAAATAAATAAAAATATAAAAATCCAGTTTTTAGAAAAATAGACAAGGTTAAATAAATAGTAATAATAATTTTAAAGGAAAAGAAAATATAAGAAAATATAAAAAAATTGATTTTTATGAAAATTACAAAATACAGGGTCACTCTGAAAGTTAGCCTAGACATTAAAAATTTTTAAATAGGTTTGTAAATTTTTGAAATCCTAAAATGAAAACTAACATTAAAAAAAATCCGAAAAGAAAATATATGAATATATAAAAAAATTTTATTTTTAGGAAATTACAAAATACAAGTTCATTCTGAAAGTTTGCCTAGACGTTAAAAATTTTTAAAGAGGTTTGTAAATTTTTGAAATCTTAAAATGAAAACTGAAACCTTAAAAAAAAAATCCTAAATAAAACCCCAATGTGAAATCCTAAAAAGAAATCCTAAATAAAACCCTAAAACAAAGCTCATGATGAAACCTTAAACCTTAGGTGAAATCCTAAACCTTAGGCGAAACCTCGAAGCCTTCGTCCAAATCCTATATGAAAACTTAAGCCCTCAAGTCCTAAATTTCAAACAAAAAAAAAAAAATCTTAAACTATGAAAATCTTTCATAAAGTAATCGTTTTTAAATGTTGCTTCGATGATGGGGTATTTTAGGTAATTTTATTTCATTAAGATTATTTTATGTAATTCCATAATTAAAACAATAAAATTAATAAAAAAATATAAAATATAAAATATAAAATATAAAAGAAGAGACTTCAAATATAAAAGGTTGCATCCCAAACTCTACTTAGAGGTTGAAGAATCTAGGTGGTATATTATATTTAAGAATCGGATTTCAAATTCAATTCTTCTCATCATTTACAACACATTTGCATATATCTATATATACATATTTATTTATTTTCTTACACTCATTATGCATATATATGTTTGTTTTAATTATTGATGCTTAATATCAATTATATCATTTTTTTATTGCATAAAAACTCTTTGAAAAATTCATTTCAAAAATAAAAAAATTAAATAAATTTAAAATACTATTTCAAGAAAAATAATTTTTGGAGAGTCACCAATAGTTATCAATTTTAAAAAATATATTATTTTTATTTTTAAGAAAATGTTCTGCTAAATCTTAGACGAAAAGACTTATCTTTGAATTCTATCTATATGTTGGAAAATTATCAAATATTTCTTTAATCTAAAGATTTTCATAATATTCATAAAGAACATCTTTTAATTGATTTTATTTCTTAAAAATGAAGGGAATTATAATTAAAATTCGTAAAAAAATAATTTTTATCCGAATTTATAAATAGTACATGATTGATTGGTACTAATTTTATGGGCACTGTAGGAGTGCTAATCTTTCGCATTTGTAATTGATTCTCAAACCCAATTATGTTTTCGTAAACCAAAAGTATCCTTTTAATAAACTTTAAATCCATTTTACTATTTTATTAAAAAGATAACATTTTTGGGTGGCCAATCATACCTTAAAAAAATTGGTGGTGACTTCTCATGTTTTTCATGTTTATAAATAATTATGTTTAGCGATCGAATCTCTAAACCGATATGTTATAATAGCTTGGCAACTCAATTAGAGACATTTTAAGAGTTAAGCTAAAATTTTAATCATGTGCTATCAAAAGTTTTGGATTTAATTGATTTTAGTTGATGTTTAATTTAATTTCGCTTCATTTTAATTTTTAAAATAATAATAATAATAATAATAATAATAAAATGCATTGCATTGTTAGTTATTATCTTATTTTAACTTTGTTTTTTGTAATTCATATACATTGTTTTGATTAATATATTGTTTTGTACATTTTTGCATATTCACTTATATGCATAAGCTTTAGACCTAGGCTCTGTCATTTTTAGGAGGAAATGAAGTTGCTATGCTTTTGTGATGTGATAATCTCTGTATTTACTAGTGAAACACTTCCACTCAAATCAAACACTTTTCGTTGGTAGCCTATAATGGGCAAGGATTATTGTGCCTTATTAGTCTGTAATGGACGATGATGTAAGGTTTGATTCGAGAACCTTTAGATGAATAAATCTTGACCTAACATATTGTGCACTATATGAAGCCTGCATAGGGTAGAGCCATGCAGCCTTTTTAAAAAATCACCAAAAGTTAGGACACTGTATATATTCTATTATTTTGTTATATTATATGATTGTTTTTGTTATTTTTATTATTTATTTGTCTGGATTGTTGATTCTTTTTATTTATACAGTATTTAATTTTGTTGCACATATCATATAGGCATTATACTTTAAGAGGGGGTATTTGTTTTGTTTTAGGCTAGTCATCAGCAAAAATAGCTTTTATGAAGCCATCGGTAGTGTTAATATCTTGTTGAAATTATTTTGAAAGCCATGCCAATCTCTTTCATAGAAATTACTAATTACGATATATGGGACACTTTGATGCATTTTGTGTTTAAGGTAATAGGGCAAATAAAGATAAGATAAAAAAAAGAAGATAAAAAAACAAAACTAAAAAAAAGAAACCAAAAAAAATCCAAATAAAGAGGAGGAAAAAGAAAAAAAAATTTAGGATCGGTAAGGACTTTGTCATCTTTTTGTAATTTAATCAATAAATTCTACATTCATTGTGAAGGTAATTTATATATTTTGGGCTGTTCCATTTTTGTATATATCTTTGCATCATTATCATATTTAGGCATTTATAGACATATTTTGTGTAGCATGCAAATTAGGAATTGTGTCATTCATTCAGCAAGAATAATAGCGTAAGCATTTTTGGTTTAAATCTTTGAAATAAAACATTTGTTTTAATGGGTATAAAAACCTGAAAATATGGAAGATCAATTAGAGACCTGAATTAAAGTGTTAGAATGCAATCAAAAGGAGTTTGGTCATGACTTTCAAGAGATGGCAAAATAGCTCACTAAGTTGACAAAGACAGTTGATAGGCCCAAGGAATTTATTTTTGTGCCTTCTTAAGGGTTTTAACCAACTTCACCCCAAGTAAGTACATGAACTCATAGGGTTACAATCAAATGATTTTGTTAGGCCTAGTACATTCTTGGAGTATGTTAAAGCATTTAGTGGTTTAAGCAATTTTGGACAAGATCATAAAAGAAAAGAATGATTTTTGACCACCTAAGTGTCTAAGCTCTAGAATTTGATTTCCAAAATAGAGTCACTGGGTTCCATGCAACCTTTACCAATTGTTTTGAACTTGAACTTG
This sequence comes from Durio zibethinus, assembly GCF_002303985.1. Next base: position 7,040,758 of record NW_019168026.1, read on the forward strand.
CATTCAAATCCTTCTCATGTCTATCTTCGATCTCTTTTCCAAGGATCTAGGATTAAACCCTAAAACTTCATACAATCTTTGAGAAGTACACATTTCCAGCCTTTTATTTTTAACCACCTATTCAGCTAATTGCTTAACTCCGAACTTTTGCACCACCACTAAATGCTTGGACTCCTAGTCAATTTGTTGCCTAAAAATTACCCAAGAAAAAGAAACAGTTAGATCCTATTCCCATTTCTTATGGAAAAATTTTTTCTTATCTATTTAAGAGACACCTTGTTGCCTTTGTGCCTTCAAAGCCTTTAAAGTCTCCATACCTAAAATATTTCAACCCAAATGCAAGATGCGAATACCATGGCAGGATTATGGGGCATTCCATTGAGAATTGTAATGGTCTCAAACACAAGGTGCAATCATTCATAAATGCAAAATGGTTCGATCCAACAACAATAGGGGGTTAAAAATTTAAGAACAATAAAAAGGGAATGGCATGGTGATGAACATGGATGGGGTTTTTGTTTTCAAGTGATAGTTTGGTTGGCAAAATGAAATGCATTGCAAATTTCTTCTTATTGGAAAATGCTTTTTTTTTTTATGATTGTATGATATTGTCTTTTTGAACTTAGATATGTGAATTATGGTTTGCTTCTAATTTCTGCTCCTATTCCAATTTTCGCACTTTTCACCAAAGAATTTTGTCATATGTGCATTCATTCATTCATTTAGTTATTCATTCATTCATCTATTTATGTATCCATTCAATAGAATGCAATTCAAGTATGCTTTAAAAAGAAAGAATTACTTTGAGAATAATTCTAGCGATTTTTTCTAAGGATTAGGAGAATATTGATTTGATAAGAAATATGGAAGAGATTATTGAGGGACTTTTTACTTAAGGAAATGATCAAGTTGAAGGACCTAGCTTAGGAACTATAAGGAAAGGTATAGTTTAGGTGAACAGAGGAGGTAAAGTCTATTGGAAGAAAAGATTTAAGTTGATGAAGGTAAGGATAAATCTTATGATACAAAGGAATCCAGTTAGTTCCAAATGTGATTATTCCACCCAAGTTCAAGGTTTCAACATTTGAGAAGTATAATGGAGCTGAATGTTCTGAGATACATTTAGCTTAATACTGTCAAAAAATGGTTGGGTATGCTGGTGATGAAAAGCTATTTATTCATGCCTTTCAAGAAAGTTTGATTGGGGCTGCAACCAATTGGTATTATAGTTTGAAAAGTAACCAAATTTGCACTTGCACTACAAAAAAATTGCTCTATACTAATGCTAAAAAAACCATCAGTAAACTTAAAAATTCATCGGTATAGCATAATAAATCCTATATTGATGGTCAAAATATCTATTTCAATGAATTTATAATTGTTTGTATATCCCTTGTCGGTATAGACCTATACTAATGATTTTTAAGCTATCAGAATATGTAACATAGATATACTGACGGTTTTAGTTTGTCACTATATGTATAGCTATTGGTATAGCAACTAATGTATTTTTTCACATTATACCTTTTATTGACGATTATTCCCGTCAGTATAGACTTATGTGTTTTAATGTTTTCAACTTATACCGATGATGTCTCCATTAGTATATCTTTTACCAATGGTCAATGTCCATCAGTATAGCCTATGTTTTAACTTTTATTGACAATCCATGATGACTGTAAGTTTAGCTTAAAATATTCCAATAGTAAAATGCATCGGTATAAATTTTAAGACATTAGTAAAAACTTTTTTTTGAATTATATTTTCAATTATTAATACTAATTTATTTATAATCATAATATGATATGGTTTCATATAAAGTAAAAATACACAAAAAGTAAAAGTATTTAATAACATTTGAAATAAAACAACAACCAAATTGTTTTATAATCCATAAATTTAAAATAAGATAAGAACTATCGTCATTGTACCAAATCCAAAAAAAAAATTAATATATATGATTTAATGCCTACAAACATAGCATTTGAAGTAAATAAACAACTCCCCAAAGTAAGATGATGCCATCACAAGTCCAAATACCTATTTAATTAGTAAAACCCAATAAAGAATTCCATGTCAAATTAAGCTTTTACTAGTCAATTAACATAGGAAATGTTCCCAAGGTCAAGTCAAGCATATCAGAAACTATAAACAAATGATTGCTGAAAAGACTTTGTCCACTGTTATAGGCTCCCTTTACTTTACCAACCCAAGCAACTGCTGAAGTTGTTGAATTCTTTAGAATTGTTTGAAGGTCTCCAAAGGGCCGCTATCCACTCTTTAGATAAGATGGATCTAAGATTTTATTTATAAGCTGATTATCATTACCTACATACAGGGAAAATATGTAATTTAATTATTGAATTACAAGAAATTTTTTTAAACAATGTAATTTACTATTTTGTTGTACCTACACTAAGGTTGTAAATGTGTTGAGTCACTACTTGCAGAGATTTGGGTGTTTTTGGTACAAATTCTGTGAACCCCAAACATTCAATTGTCTTAAGTTATTACTTCTTCACAAAACATTCAATCATCAAAGCCAACTCTAGTCAAAGGACAAAAAAAATAGGCATGCTTGATAACACAAAATTGAAATGCAAAAAATGAAAAATACCTTTGAGAAATGATGAGAGTCTTGATGCTTCAACTTTAATTCAGATCTAAAACAAAATGGGTTTAAGTTTGTTGAGTCGGTGAGAGGTGGAAATAGTTGGTGGGAGATGGAGATTAGGCTATGGGTATCGATGGGTGGAGAGAGTTGATGGGAGGTGGAGATTAAGTATATAAAGTCGGTAGGAGATGGAAGGAAAGAAAATGATTTTAAACATTTTAAGAATTATTCAAGGATTTTTTGCCAGAAACGCCTTAAATAACCCCATTCAATTTTTGTAAGGGATTATTCAAGGTATTTTTGGCCAAAAAATGCCTTGAATAACCTTTTACAAAAAATTGAATGGGGACATTTCTAGCCAAAAACACCCTGAATAATCCCCTTCAATTTTTATGAGGAAATTTTTCAGGGCATTTTTGGCTAAAAAGCACATTGAATAATCTCTTACAAAAAATTGAATAGGTTATATAAGGCATTTTTTGGTCAAAAATGTCTTGAATAATCCCCTCTGAGAGGAGATTACTCTTTTTTTAAATAATACCTTTTAATTACAAAAGCATTGGAGTAGCTCAATTGGTTAAAGCATACAACTATTAACCATAAGGTTGTAGGTTCAGTCCTTTATTCTAGCATTTTTTTTTTTGGATTTTCAAGGGATTCAAGGTATTTTTTGGCTAAAAATACCTTGAATAATCCTTAAAAAAATGAGAGAAGATGCCAAAAATGCCTTGAATAATCCCCTCTGGGAAAGGATTATTCTTAGTTTAAATAATACCTTTTAATTATAAAAACACTAGAGTAGCTTAATCAGTTAGAGTATACAATTATTAACCATAAGGTCGTAGGTTTGATCCTTCCCTTTAGCATTTTTTGGGTTTTTCAAGGATTATTCGAGGTGTTTTCTAGCAAAAAATGCTTTGAATAATCACTTCATAAATGCCTTGAATAATCCCCTTTAGGAGGAGATTATTCTTAGTTTAAATAATGACTTTTATTTATAAAAACATTAAAGTAGTTCAATCGGTTGAGAATATAATTATTAACTATAAGGTTATAGGTTCAATCTTTCCTTCTAGTATATTTTAGGTTTTTCAAGGGATTATTTGGGGCATTTTCTAGCAAAAAACACCTTGAATAATCCCATTCAAAAACCTCTTAATTTTTTCCCAAATAAAAACCAATAGTTTTTTTTTTTATTATTTTGAGCCTATACTAACAATTAGATTAATAACCATCAGTGTATAACATATTTATACTAACGGATAGTCACATAATATCAGAAAAGTTTATTTATATTGGTGGTTAAATAAATTGTTGGTATAAGTATGGTATATTTTGACGATATTAAAAATTTGTTAGTAAAAGTTTCTTTTATTGATGCAATTTGACCATCAGTATAACCAAACGTCAGTATATGAAAAATTTTTTGCAGTGTTGGAAGAACTTATCTCAAGCATTTTTTAAGTAGTACTAATACTTGTTAGAGATGGCTCCAGATTGATTAGCCCTTCAAAACATGAAAAAGAGCTCCAATGAAAGCTATAAAGAATATGCTGCTAGATGGAAAGAGGTTGCATTACAAGTTCACCTACCTTTAACTAATAGGGAATTGAATTCCCTATTTATGGATACCTTTCCTTTTCCTTATTATGATAAGTTGATTAGTAATACATTCTCAAAATTTATTAATTTGGTATTTGCTATGGGTAGAATCAAGGATGGGATAAAAAAGAGAAGAATTATGAATGTCAATGTGGAAATTCCGAATGAAAGGTAGGGGAATATTTTTGATAAATACGCTTAAGAGATAATTATTGAATGGCGAAATGAGAGAAACCTCACAATGATACAAGAAGATTTGGTGAATGATTTTGGTTCCCAGTTGACACCTCGGGCTGGTAATTTTCCTTAACTACCTCATTTGTGTCTCCAGTTTCTTTGCCACAAATATTCACAGAACAAAAGATCAACCTAAGTCATTCACAATGCTGTAAGAGAAAGAAAGTCAAGATGTATCATTCACTCCTGTCTTAGGCTGAGCTTTTCACCTTACTTGTTAAAAATTATATGATTTCTATTGTCTTTATAAAACTCAAAAAGCCTCTTCACCCGAAATGGTATTATCCCAATGCTAAGTGTGAATTTCATGATGGGTTGAAAGGCATTCCATAAAAGATTGTAATGTCTTTAAGGAGGTAATTCAAACTTTGATTGATATAGATTCCAAGAAGTTTAAAGAATTAGTTAGTGGTTTTAACGATTGATAGTGGTGGAATCATGAGTCAATGATGCTAAAGTTGAAACGCCAAGTGGGGAACTTTGTTTTTGTAACTTTGAATGTCATCTCAAGAGTACTATTGGGAATGTAAATTGTTGGTTCAAGTCTGAATGTTTGGATTGCATGAGTAGACATTGTGCATCATAATGTTTTATGGATTTATATTGTCATTTAAGGTCTTTTAATGTCCTTTAAATTTTGGATTTATAGGCTTCCTTTGAAAGAAAAAATAGTAAAAAAGGGAAATTATGGATTTGAATAAAGTTTCAAATAGTTAGGTCCCAGGTTATAAAAAAAAAATACATTGAAAAAGAAAAGAAAGATAAAAAAATTAAAATAAAAAAAGAAAAAAGAAAGTTTTAAGTCTTAGAAAAGTTGGCGATCACTATTTGAAATGTCTCAAATGCCTAAACACCAATTTTTAAATCATCCAGTTAACTCAGTTTCATCAGTCATGACCTCTCACAAGCCATGAATTTGAATTCATGAACCTTGTCCTCTCCTGATGATGTATGATATCCAAGGGTGATAATCTTTTCCTAGGCAATGAACAATGAAACAAACAATTTAAAGAAAAAGTGGTTCTTAGAAAATCAAGCATATATGACATTTTTAAGAATTCAAATGTGATAATTTGATGTGTCAATGTCAAGTTGTAGCTCTAAAAATTTTCAACATTAAAGCCAACCCAAGTTCGATAAAATGACCTTAGATTTATCAACATTTTCATTTTTTTTTTACCTAAAATTAGCCAAGCCCAATGTTTTGGGGGCATGCTAATTAGAGAAAAAAAGACCTCATTGTCTTTAAGACAACTTGAGTTATGACTAGCCTATTCATTCTTTTTTTGTGGAATGACATGAAACATTTGACACCTTAAATGGGTTTATTCCACATGACCTTTGTCTCATTCATTCCACATAACAATTTTCCTACAATAACTTTCATTAAAGATGGTTTGTTAAAATGGACGTTTTTCATGAATTGCATTTATAGCAAAGTGGACTACGGTATGAATTATGAAGGGAATGTAAAAAAAAAAAAAGCAAAAAAATAAAGGAAAGAAAAAAGTAAAGACAAAGAAAATGGTTATGACACATGCACTTAAAGAATTCAAATAAATTCAAATAAAGTCTTGACAAATCCATAATTTTGCAAAAAAAAAAACCCTAAAAACCTAAAAGGAAAAAGCCAAAAATTTATAAAAAAAAACAAAAACAGAGAAAACTTTTCAAAATGAAAACTTTTCTTCAAATTCATTTTTTCGAAGGAAACCAATCTTCAATTTAAGTGTTTATGCTTGAAATGTCAAATGGTCATCTTTCATTATCCTTTCATAAATGTAGAAATTTATCCTTTGCTACTCCTTTAAGCCTGATAAATATTCTTTCAACAATAAACCCTAACTAAGGATCGCCTTTCACACTGGGGGCAAAAATGATGCATTTAGAGGTTAAGAAGAGTGATATCTAAATGGAATCCCATGTGTTGGGGCAAAGTTCCAATATAAAAGTTCTCAAAAGTTTTGAATCGACTCAAGGAAAGAATGCAAAAGAAAATGTGAGGAAAAAGAGGAAAAATGAAAGAATGAATAAAAGGAAGAATAAAAGAATGGGAAAAAAGAAAAAAAAGTGAATTGGTGGAAAGTACAAGAAAGTGAATTCTTTAAATGAAAAAAATGATTCCTTAGTTTTAATTACCTTTAAACACTTATTTTGGGCTTGTTTGTCCATTTCATTGAAAACCAAAACCTTTGCTTATGTTACATCTTATGAAAAGTCTGTATTGGATCAAGCATAGATGCCTAAAAATTGAAGAGTTTCTCTTGAAAAAGTGGCCACGAAAACTATGAATATTTTGGTCCCTTTTTATTACCTAATTTTTTGTTGGGACCATTATGCCTTTTTGAATAAGTTTGAATTCTTAAGTGCATGGTACAATAATAAAAAAAGAGAAAGAATAAAAATAAAAATAAAAATAAAAATAAAAAACGAATGTGGTTCTAGGGTAAAAACTCTATAAAAGGATAGTCTAGAGCAAGCCTTGAAAGCCATCCCTAATACTAGATAAGGTGGATGTTGAAGAAAAATAACTTAGACCTTTTAAGATATCCAAATTATCAGAGTTCCAAAAGTTTGAAAAGGGTTGATTTAAAAAATCTCAGTATTTTTTTATTCCCAAATAACCTTTAAAATTTCAAGCCCTTACAACTAAACTTGATATATATCAAAATGTTACATAAGAAGGCTAAAAAAAGTGTTGAACTTGCTTGGTTTCAAATGGCTTCATGTTTTAAAAAAACTTATGCTTCATCTGTGAGCCTGCATGAAAAAAGTATATACCTCTTTTATTCGCTTTAGGTGGAGAAACCTTTTTAAATGAACAAAAAATGCAATGTGCTGAACCATTCAATCCTTTTGGAAATAAAATTTTTACCTCTTTCATTTTTTATTGGGATCGCCAATTCTCAAGAATTTAAGCCTAGTTTAACTAGCTGCCAGGTTTTAAGCTCAGATTATTTAGCACCAGTGACGTCTTAAGTACGATTTAGCTGGTATCAATGAAGATTTAAGCTCAATTTAGTTGGTATCCAGATTTTAAGCCTAGTTTAGCTAGTACTTAAATTTTAAGCCTAGTTTAGCTGGCATAAATGAAGATTTAAGCCCAGTTTAACTAGTACCTAGGTTTTAAGTCCAATATTAGCTAGCATCGAGAAGCCATAAGTCCAGATTAGCTAGCACGTAAGCCCCTAAAAAAGTATATCCCTTTTATCCCTTTTAAGTGGTGAAGTCTTTTTGAATCAACAAAAATCTTTGGATATAGAACCATATAATCTTTTGGAAAGGAAAATTTTCTCTTTTTTCATTTTTGATAGAGATTGCCAATTCCCTAAAAAATCAAAGTCTACCTAAGTTTTAAACCCAGTTTAGATAGCACCTAATAAAGATTTAAGCCCTTTTTAGTTGACACCCAAATTTTAAGCCTAGTTTAGTTAGCACCTAGATTTTGAAGCTTAGTTTAGCTGGCACTCAATGAAAGTTTTAGCCTAGTTGGCTGGCACCTAATGAAGTTTTAAACCCAATTTAGTTAACACCTAATGAATTTTTAAGCTTAATTTAGTTGGCACTTAATGAAAATATAATCGTACCTTAGCTAGCACCCAGGTTTTAAGCCCATATTAGCCGGCACCCAATGAAAATTTAAGCATAGATTATTTGGCACCAACGAAAATTTAAGCTCAGTGTAGTTGGCATGTAAACCTAGCTTAATTGGCACTAATGAAAATTTAAGTGCAGATTATTTGGTACTAAGAAAAATTTAAGCCCAGATTAGCTGACAGCTAATGAAATTTAAGCCCACATTATTTGGCACCAAGGAAACTTTAAGCTTAGATTAATTGGCACCTAATGAAATTTAAGCCCAGTTTAGCTAGCACCAAAAAAAAATTTAAGCCCAGATTAGTTAGAACAATGGAAAATTTAAGTCCAAATTATTTGGTGCCAAGGAAAATTTAAGCCCAGGCTAGTTGTCACCAAATGAAATTTAAGCCCAGAGTATCTAGCACACAGGATTTAAGCTCAGTTTAGTTGGCACTAAGAAAAATTTAAACCCAGATTATTTGGCACCAATGGAAATTTAAGTCCAAATTATCTGGCATGAAAGCACAGATGAGCTAGTTCGTAAATCCAGATTAGCAGTCAATTCTTTCATCTTGTAGTTTAGTCCCAATCACCTCATTCAACCTATAGTTTAATCGCGATCATTCTTATATTTCAACTCACGATTTAATCCTAATTGTAAAAAAAATAGAATAACAAAATAACAAATAACAAAAAAAAGGCAAATAACAAAATAACAAAAAAAGGCAAAAGCAAAAAAATAAATAGAAACAAAAAAGAAAAAATTTCTTAAGAAGTAGCATCCAGACAAAATTGTTGTCTATGCTTTTTCATTATTCTTGATCCTCATAAATAGGCAAAGAAGGGAGCTATCGACACCTAATTTTGTTGAAGATATTTTATCATTTTAACCCATGCTTGGTTTTGCAATTGGACCTAACTATAATTTTATAGGCTCATTACACGGTCCATTTTCAAATGCTCAAAAGTTGCATAGGCCTAAATAATACCCCAAACGACCATATAAAAGGTTTAACAAAAGGCTTGATAAAAAGTTCTTTTCAAAGTTCATCAATAGCCCATTGTTAGCCATTAAAAGAATAAATAAATAAAAAGAAAGCTTGGCCCAAGATAGGATCATGAGAACCTATAAAATAAAAAGTAATAAAAATAAAAATTTAAAAGTTTTAAAAAATGAAAATAATGACCTAAGTAAACTATTAAACTCGACAAAAATAGCCAAAGAAAATCAAATAGGAAATAAAGGAAATTAGTCCAAGTTTGCCATAAATATTAAGCCCAAATTAAAACCAAGGCCCATAAACTATTAGGTTCTTGTTGAAGGTCCAACCCATGGCCGAGAAAGAAAGCCTATCCAGCCAAGCCATGCTTGGTTTGCATGAAACTCAAAGCCACATCAAGAAATTAAAAATAAAACTGAAAAGGTGAAAGCCAAAAGTGGATGAAAGATGGCAGCTGAGGTGAAGGAATGAAAAACTACAGAAGAGGAGGTGGCCGGTTACAAAGGGGAAGTTTTGAAGTGAAAAGAAAACTTGAAAAGGGAAACCGAAAAAAGGGGGTGAAGCTACCAACTACTGGAAATGTGGGAGCCTTTTGAAAGAAACTGTAGGAAAAATTAAAAACGTGAAAGACAGAGAGGGGAAGCAGGCGGCAAGAGGAGACGCAAGGAAGCAAAAGAAAAACAAAAGGAGAACAAAGGAGAAAAGACGAGGGAGAAAGGAAGGAACCAGTGAAAAACCAAGGCCGTCCAAGAAGACGTGAACATCAGTGAAAAAACTGCAGAAAAAAAATAAATGAAAGGGAGGCTTTGATGCGCTAGGCAGTTGCAGGAGAGGAGAGGAAATAGGAAAATAAAAAACAAAAAAAGGGAGAAAGGAAAGAGACAAGCAGCAAGAGGAAACGCACCAAAATAAGAGGAGTATCAGACAAGGTGGCACGGTTCAGCAAAAAAACGTGAAGAAGTGAGCAGAAAAAAAAAGGAAACGGAACGAGTAGCAGTGGCAGGAAAAAGAAACAGCAAAATAAGAAGAAATAACTAGCAGCAAAGTGGAAGAGGGCTGCGGCAAATAGGAGAAGGAAAAAAATAAAGACTGCAGCAGAACATGGGCGTGAACGGACGGGAAGCACAAGCCAGGAGAAGAAACACATTGTGGAAGAGAAGGCAGCCTGCAAAAAAAATAAATAAAAATAAGAGTGGCACTGGCAACGTGGAGCAAAAAAAATACAAAAGCAAAAGGAAAACAGAAGAGAACGAAACGGGAAGAGCCAAACTTGAAAGAAGGAAAAGTTGGCAGAAAATAAAACCAGAAAAAGAAGACGATGCAAGGAAGAGGGACGTGAGCTACAGCAGAAACGAACCAGTAGAAGGAAACCATACCGGAAAGGAAAAACCACTAGCCGAATCAGCAGAAAAAAATTCAAGCAGGGGCGACGTGGTTACTGGTATGGTATTGCATATAGAATTTTGAGGTTCCATTGTTTCATTCATTTACTGGTCTTTCATTCCTCTCGTACATGGTATCTTTCATTAATTTTCATGCTGTTGGACCACTTATTAGAGCCAAAAGCATCCTCCATTTGCACGGTTTTGCCACATTTTCCTGTTATATGTGTGGTGTAAAGTTAGGGGTTGGAAGATTTCATCTATATATTTACATAGTTTGATGGAATTGGAAAAGCTTAATATTATTCTGTTTACATTTGTTGATTTAGATTAGGCACATGCATTTTGTAGGGCCAATTGTTTTTTTTTTTTTTTTTTGTATGTTTTTCAATTTTGGGCTGAATAGGAATATAATAGATATTAAAAATAAAAAAACTTTAGTATGATATGGTTGTTATAATAGGTTTGATTAATAACCTTATAATTAAATATATACAATAAATAATAATAATAATAATAATAATAATAATAATAAAATATGTAAAAAAATTAATAATATAACAAAAATAAAATTTAGAAAATCCAAGCCTAAGTATTTGAGGAAATTAAAAATCATGTTTTAAAAAATAATAATAATTTCGCCTAGATGTAGGAGAATTATTAAATATTAAAAAAATTATAAAAAATTAATAATAATAATAATAATAAATTTTAATGAAAAGGAATATAAATAAAAATATAAAAATTTATTTTTTAGAAAATAGATAAGGGTAAAAAATAATAATAATTTTAAAGGAAAAGAAAATATATGAATATATAAAAAATTTGATTTTTAGGAAAATTACAAAATACTAGTTTGTTCCAAAAGTTTGCTTAGATATTATAAATTTTTAGAAAGGTTCAAAAAATTTTAAAAGCCTAAAATGAAAATTGAAACCCTAAAAAAAGTTCTAAATAAAACCCTAAAGTGAAACTTTAAAAAAGTCTAAATAAAACCATAAAACGAAGCTTTAGGTGAAACTCTAAACCCTAGGTGAGATCTTAAACCTTAGGCGAAATCTCAAAGCCTCGGTCCAAATCCTAAATAAAAACTTAAGCCCTAAAGCCTCAAAATTAACAAAAGAAAAAAAAATCCTAAACTTTTAAAAATTTATATGAAAATCTTCTATGGAATAATCTATTCCCAAATGTCACGTAAATGATGGGGTAATTTAGCAAATTTTATTTCATTAAGATTTTTTGTGTAATTCCATATTAAAATAATAAAATTAAATAAAGAATAAAAATATAAAAAATGAGACTTCAAATATTAAAAGGTGCATCACAAACTCCACATAGAGGTTAGAAAGTCCAAGTGGTTTGTTATATTTAAGAATTCGATCTTAAATTCAATTCTTCTTGTCATTTAAGACACATTTAAATATATATTTATTAATTTTCTTGCACTCATTATGCATATATATGTTTATTTTAATTATTGATGTTTAATAGTAATTATATCATTCTTTGTTTTTATTACATAAAAAGTTCTTCGAAAAATTCATTTCAAAAATAAATAAATAAAATAAATTTAAAATAATATTCTGGGGAAAATAATTTTTGTTACTCTGCTCAAATGTTAGAGAGTCACCAATAATTATCATTTTCAAAGAATATTATTTTTATTTTTAAGGAAATGCTGTGATAAATCTTAGACAAAAAAACTTATCTTTGAATTTTGCCTATATATTGGAGAATTATCAAATATTTTTTTCATCTAAAGATTTCATAATATTCCTAAATAAAATCTTTTAACTAATATTCTTTCTTAAAAATGAAGAGAATTATAACTAAATTTCATATAAAAATAATTTTTATCCAAATTTATAAATAGTGCATAATTAATTGGTACAAATTTTATGGGTGCTGTGGGGTGCTAGTGCTTCCCCGCACGTAACCAACTCCCGAACCCAATTTTATTTTTGTAGATCGAAAGTATCTTTTTAATAACTGTAAATCCATTTTATTATTTGATTAAAAAGATAAAATTTTTGAGTACCTTTAATCACACCTTAAAAAAAATTAGTGACGATTTATCCTGTTTTTTATGATTATAAATGATTACGTCTAGTGATCAAATCTCTGGACTGATATGTTATGACATCATTGTAATTGGCTCTCCAAAAAGACAAGAATGCACCTTCTTTTACAATAACTATAGCAACTTGGGACTCGGTTCAGGTATTTAGGGAATAAGATTTGTGTCTCTTTTTGTTATATTAATCTTACATTTTTTTTTTATTTTTGGTTAAATTTCTTTGAATAGTTTTAACATTTTAATGTGGGTCATATTTAACTAATACATTTATTTTTTATTTTTTAAAAGAACTAAACTATAAATATTAATACTTTTTACAAATTAATTGAAATTTGAGATTTGAATTTTTTTTAGCTTAAAAGTTTTTATCTTTTTAAATTACAAGTACAAATTATAATCATAATCAAGTATTTCAAACTAAATAATCGAACAAATAAAACTAATCAACAAATTAGAGTAGAATTAAACAAATCCAACATAAAATTAAAATAAATTCATATATAATAAAATTTGAATAAAAAATATCAAAATTCTAAACATTTATAGTCACAAAAATAATTTTTTATATTTTAAGAGGTCATTTTTATTTTTTTTAAAAAGAATTCTTATAAATTATATGCATTACATACATATCTAATAAAGGGTTTGAAAAATCTTGGGGTGGCCATAGCCCTTTCATGTTCTAATTTGGCTTTGCCACTGATTGCAAGATCAAGAGCATGCAAGTGTAATGAACATCCAAGATTGAATCCAAGAGGCATATTTAGCTAAGGCATTCTAATAAGCAAGAAACCATGTTCAGCTAACATCTTGTGGATCAAGATAACTTTTCTCTTTTAGATTTTAGATAAAATGCAACTTGTATTCTTTATCCTTAACCCATAATTGAACCTTTTACTGTAAATAAGGAGGCTCTCTCTTGTATTTCACATCCCATTCCATACCATTCTTTTTCACTCTTGTTTTTTTAGTTTCTTAGTTCTTATATTTCTTTGTATTAGGCTAAGGTGACAGATTAACCATTATAAAAAGCTTTTGTTTTCTAAATTCTTTCTTTATTTTAATACAAGCATTATTTGCTTTAAAACTTTCTTGTTTTTGATTTACAAATTCTTTAAAGCTTTTTTTATTCTTTTTTATTTTTAAGTTCTTTATTGTTCTTCAAGTTTCGACCATAGTTATTTCTTCCATACAAGCTTTTGGTTTGAATGCAATCTTTGTTCAATTGTTTCTTTTATGTAATCCTACTTTCGACAATTACAAATATTTCTTATTTCACATTTCAATCTTTGATTCTTTGATATACTAGTATTTGACTTTAACTAAGATTCTTAGTGATTGTTGGATATTGAAATCTTGGCTTATATTAATTTTCTTTATATGTTCTTAATTTATTATTCTTGTAATCTACTTAATCTTCCTTTCTTTAGATAAGATAGTAGTTGTCATTTTTGGTATTTGAATCCACCCAATAATTTGATTCCATAATCCTTTTGAGACGATACTTTTTTTCATCATTTTATTACTTGATTATGATCTGTGCACTTGCAGGCATTATAAAAAGCAGCAATACTGTTTTTGGCACTGTTACTAGGGATTATAGTGATGTTTGATTCAATATCAATAAAGATCTTCAACTCCCTTATAGCATTTATTTTATTTGTTTTAAACTATTTTGATTTTTTAATTGTTTGTATGTGTAGATCTATAAGTGTTGACCTAGATCCACTTGATAGTGAAATTGAAAGAACTTTTAGTCATTTAGAAGAGAGCAAGCAAGACCACCTACACTAGTTTAAATGGAAAATGCAAATAATGAAGGTCATTGAACATTGAATGATTATGTTATCCTTAACGCTAATAGTTTTCAACCATTCATAAGAAGGTCAGCCATACAAGCAAACAAATTTGAAATAATACCTTCTATTATTCAAATGGTCCAAACTTCTATACACTTTAGAGGATTACCAAGTGATGATCCAGATCTCTAGACATCAAATTTTTCTAAATTATGTGATACCTTTAAATGTAATGGTGTTTCAAATGAAGCTATTAGACTAAAACTTTTTTTTTCTCTTTGGGATAAAGCAAAGAGTTAGTTATCTTTGTTATCATTTGGATCAATCACAACTTGGGATGATTTGGTGTAAAAGTTTCTTACTAAGTTCTTTCCACCTACCAAGACAACCAAGCTAAAGAACAAAATAACTACTTTTATGCAATTTGATAGTGAGAATCTTTATAACGCATATGAGAGATTCAAAGAACTATTGAGAAAGTGTCCACATCATGGTCTCCCCCAATGGCTACAAATTCAAAACTTTTAAAATGGTCTTACACCATTCATAAAGGCTACATTAGATTCGGATGTAGAAGGAGCCATTATGAGTAAGACTGCTAAGGAAACACATAAGTTAATTAAAAAGATGGCCTTCAATAGCTACTAATAGGGCATGGAACATAAGGTACATAAAAAAACTATTGGTGTATATGAACTTGATGCTTTTACTTCCATTACTAGCAAATCTAACCAAAAAGATTGAAGCCCTTGGAACCCCATCCTAAACCGTCCCTATTCATGCTATACAAAACCCTTTTATCTCTTATGAAGTTTGTCATGGACCTCAAGCTACTAAAAAGTGTCAATTTAAGATAGAAACAATCCAATATACATAAGAGGCCAAGCCTGTTTACAACCCCAATAGTAACTCTTACAACCTAGGCTAGAGAAACCACCTTAATTTTTCTTGGAACCAACCTAACCATCAAGCCACCAACCAAAACACATATTTTTGCCTACAACCATACAACCCACCCAAAAAAATGAAACCTAGTTTTAAAGAAATGTTGACTTAGATGATGCAAGCTAATAATACAACCATTCAAAGCTAAGTTGTATCAATTAAAAACTTTGAAAATCAAATAGGTCAACTAGATTAAACTATAGCCAACCGACTTTTAGGAACCTTGCCTAATAATATCGAGTAAAACCCTAAGAAGCAAGGCAATATAGCATGTAATACCGTATTCCTATAGTGAGGATGATATCTATTATTTTGATGATGATATTGTGGATGGGCCATTAGTGGTAAACTTAGCCAGTTTTGTAAAGTAGCCTAAGGTAGATTTTATTAAGAAAGATAATGTGATGGAGGATGAAGAGCTATTAAGGTATGCTAGGGAAATCTTGGATGGTTTTGATTCAATAGCTTTAGAAGCTTATAAAAGCATTAATCTGTATAAAGAGTTGGGTAAAAATTTTGAGATTGAGAAGGATCTTAAAGAGTATATTCAAGAGAAAGACCTTGAGGAATACATTAAGAATTCACCTAAGAAATATGAGATGTTAAGACAAGTTGGAAGAGCACTCCTTTAAAGCATTCAATATAAGGTGGAAGAGAAGGTGCAAGAAGAATAAATTTAAGAAGTGATAAGGATGAGAATGAGAATGACTCCAAAGATGTCTACCCGAATGTAGATCTTCAAAGTTGTACTAGCAATGCCAAAGCTAATACCAAAAGAGCTACTTAAGGAGTTGAAAAAGGCAACATTTGTTAATGACTACAGTCCTGCACTTTAACAACTTTTTTCAAATAAGTAAATAGATCCAAGGAGTTTCACTATCTCCTACAAAATTAATCATTTAAAATTTGATGAAGCTTTTTATGATCTTAGATCTAGTATTAATCTTATGCTTATAAATGTTTTTATGCAACTAGAATGTGATGTGTTGAAACTGCAAACATTTAATATTAAATTTGTTGATAGTTTTGCTAAGAAAGCATGAGGAATGATAGAGAATATTCTAGTAAAAGTTAATAAGTATATTTTTTCTGTGGATTTTATTGTTTTATATATGAAAGATAATGAAGCCCCCTTGCTTTTAGGTAGACCTTTTTTTTATATCCAAGGCCTTAATTGATGTATACAACTGTGATCTTACTTTGAAATTTAAGAACAAAAGAATTCAATTTATAACTAGAGGAAATGGTATCCTTAAAGATGATAAGGATGTACAAATGGTACTAGAGTTAAGGAAAAGGAAAAACCTAAGGTTAGTGAGTCAAACTTAATCCTTCAATCCCATTCAACCAGCCCACTAATGCACCCTATCCTTGCAAGCCTAAAATTGAAATCACTAACCCTAAGCCTAATGTTCCCACCCTTGGTTGAAGTCCCTCATATGTTATACTTGCAAGAAGAGTTTATACACCTCCTAGATCTAGTTCAGTCTATGTGATACCTTAAAGGAGAATGCGAAAAGGTAAACTCCTTTATGAAGGGATGAGGTAATTTTAAAATTTTAAGAATGGTCCAAAACTAGTGCTATTAGAGAGACAACCCAAGTTTTATGTTAATTGTTCATTTACATATATTTGTATTCTTTGTTTTTGTTTAATTTCTTGGGACAAGTATGCTTTGATTTTTTGTTTGAAGTGTTTTGTAGGGATGAAAGTGATGCAAAGGGAAGCCTCACAAAAAATTCAATATTCAACCTTAAAGCAAAGTTTTGGGGAGTATTTCTTTTCACTAGTTTTTAACAGTTTTGTCTAAAGTATTGCTTAATGCAAGTGTGGGGGAAAATGCTTTTGAACTAAACTTGTTTTTGAAATGTTTACCCTACTTAATTTGTTTTCAAATTGAATTGACATGCTATAGTTTTTATTATGCATGAATTGTTCAAGAAATTTTTACCCTAATTACTTTGTTTTCAAACCAAATTGGCATGCTATAGCTTTTATTATGCAAGCTTAGTTAATTTCTCATGAATTGTTCAAGATTGACTTAAGTATGATATAAGGAGAAGTACAAACATAGTGAAGCATGAGATTAGTTCTTACGTAAGAATTTTGGTTGAATATGATTTTTATGTTTTATGTTCTTAGTCTTGATCTATGATATGTATTGATTTTTATAGAAAGATATGCAATGTATTAAGTTGCATAGAGATTTAGAGAATAAATATGACTTTAGAATTTACCTACTTAACCCTCGAGGCTAAATTTTAAACTGTATTTGATTCAAAAAGTGATCTAGGCATTCTTTGGACAATTTGAGCCTTTTCAAGCAGCCTTTGATAGATATCCTTTTCTTTTTTTTTTTTTATTTTAGACACATGAATAAGCTAAAGCCTTTTCTTTGAAATTATTTTTCTTATTTTTGGTAACCAACCTAATATTGCTTAAGCAATTTTTTTGGACAAAACAAAAGAACAAATCCTTCCATTTGGAAGGAAGAGAGGTGCAAGGAAAACAAAAAGAAAAAAAAACTTGACAAAAAGAGAAAATAAAAGTCGAAAATGACTAAATGAAAAAAAAATTACTAAAATAAAAATGCCTTAAAGTTGTAAAAGTTCAAAGCTCTCAAAATTTCAAAATCATGAGTCCAAGAAATGAATAAAGTAAGTAAAAGAATTATGAGCCTAAATTTTCCTTTTTCCTACCTTAACCCAAGCCTTACATTACAAGCCTAAAAGACCTTTTAATCTTGAGTCAAGTATGGAAATCTAACATTAGAAGAGAGGGAAGAGGAAAGTAAACATATAAAGTATATTCTATCTTTCAATTAATACGTGGTGTTCTTTTTTACTTAAATTATATTTATGGATTAGAGATGGATTAACTTTATATGCATTGAAATTGTATGATATGGCAAGCTTAATGACTTTCTTGTTATCTATGTTTATAAATATCTTTATATTATGCTAAAGTACATGATTGAGAATTTATGTAACTTTGACTTTATGTGCATGAATATTGATTATTAGTAATGTTGATTTGAGAGTTTTGCTTGAGGACAAGTAAAGATTTAAGTGTGCAAATGTGATAGCACTAAATTAATAAAGCTTTACAAGTTCTTTATAGCAGAAAAATTTTGGAATTTGCTTGAATTTGGTACCTTTTATATGTGTTTTCTTGATCATTAGGTTTTTCTACTTGGAACATGATTTACATGCAAACCATGCAAGAGTCCATGGAAGATGATATTCAGCCATGCAAGAACCTATTTAGTCAAAATTGTTTGGTATATGGTTTCTTAAATTCTACTTGAAGTAGGAATCCTAATGGCACTTAACTCCTACATGTGTTCAATTTTCCTACATCCAAGAGAACTTCTACATACATGTGATATTTGAAGACTTTTAATCAAAGAAAGACTACTAGATGCATTTAGCCAAGAGAATTCTGATTGCACGATGACTATTTTGATCACTATTGAAAGAGTTGTATTTAAAGAAGGACTCTTTTTTATCTTTGTTCTTAAGAATATAAATGTGAAGCAAATACATGGTCTTGATAAACCTTGTTTAGCTGAAACTCTTTGAAACAATGCAAGATTGGGAGCATGCAAGTGTGATGAACATCTAAGATTGAATCTAATAGGCATATTCGGCCAAGGCATTCCAAGAAGCAAGAAACCATGTTCGGCCAACTTATTATAGATCAAGATAACTTCTATCTTTTAGAGTTTAGATAAAATTCAACTTGTATTCTTTATCCTTACCCTATAGTCGAAACCTCTACTATAAATAAGAAAGCTCTTTTTGGTATTTCATATCCCATTTTACACCATTCTACTTCTCTTTTTTCTTTAGTTTCTTAGTTCTTAGTTTTTTTTTTTGTATTAAGCTAAAGTGACAGATTAGCTATTACAAAAATCTTTTGTTTTCTAAATTTTTTTTATTTTAATACAAGCATTTTTTACTTTAAAGCTTTTTTGTTTTCAATTTACAAATTCCATAAATCTTTCTTTATTCTTTTCGATTTTAAGTTCTTTATTGTTTTTCTAGTTTCAACCATAGTTATTTCTTCTATACAAGCTTTCGGTTTTGATGCAATTTTTGTTCAATTGTTTCTTTTTCCTACTTTCAGCAATTACAAATCTTTCTTATTTCATGTTTCAATCTTTGATTTACTAGTATTTGGCTTCAATCCAAGATTCCTAGTGACAGTAGGATATTGAGATCTTGGCTTATATTAGTTTTCTTTATATGTTCTTCATTTATTATTTTTGTAATCAACTCAATCTTCCTTAGTTTAGATATAAGATAGTTGTTGTCATCCTTGGTACTTGAATCCTCCTAATAATTCAATTTTATAATTGTTGTAGGATGATACTCTATTTCATCACTTTATTACTTGATTACGATTTGTGCAATTGTAGGTATTATAAAAAGTTGCAATCATTGTGGACGGATTAGCACTCCTATAGTGTTCATCTAAAAGGTGTTAATTGGTTGCATGTTATCCTTTAGTATTGATGAAAGTGGTCTTAATTTTAATATTTAAAATAATTCTCCTATTTATTTCTACAAAATTCCGTTAAGACATTTTATTTAGGAATAAAAGGAGAATCTTTAGTTTTAAAAAGAATTTTTGAATTTTGTAATATTAGGAATTCAAAAAAACATTTCCCTACTTGAAATTCTCATAATAATCCTAAAAATCTAGCATAATATTTCTTTATTAAGAATAATTATTGAGAAACCTTCCAATATTTAGGTAAGATCCTAAATTTTATTTTACTTAGGAAAATTAGCTTTTATTTTTTAAAAAATATTTTTTCAATTACATTATATTTCTTTTGCCAATGAGATGCAAGTAATATAACTTAAAGCAAATGAGCAAGGCAAATACAATTTTAAATATTCAAATTACAGATTCAATTCCATCTTATAAATTCTTGATCTTATCTCTTATATTTTTTCATCATTATGTTTAAAAACATTTAATGATAAAGAAATTTTATTTATCTATTTTCTTTTTTTTGTTGGAAGAATTTCTTTAATTTCCCTATATCTAGGCAAAATTTAAGAAAATTAATCCACTACTTCAAAAAATTCTCATAATTAATTTTTGGTAAAAAAGAAATTGTTGGTATTGCCTTTTAAGCCGAATCATGTTTTGGCTAAGACATTGTCATATTTGTAGTACTTTGATATTTGATATCTTAGAAAAGTCTTGTTTATTTATCATTTAGCTTATTTGCATCTATTTCATTGTTAATACTTATATGATAAAATCCTCATAATATAAATAAAGTTTTAAAAGGGAATTACAATGAGATTGTAATTATGAGATCATTATTGCATAAAAACTATACGTTTCAAAATTGTTCCTAATGGATGATTTAACAATAAGAGGACATTAACAAAAGCTATTAAGACTAGCACATGGTTATACTCTTTCTTATAAAGCAAGCAACCGATTTCATGGGTAAACTTAAGCTAATGTGTGGGTAATTGTTATAAGAACAAGTTCACTAAACATGACCTAAGATAAGAATACTATATGATAGTTCATATAGTATCTATAGCTGCATTCTCATGTGATGGTTGTATAAGTGATCCTTTGACTTAAGATTACTAATGATCTCTTATAATGAATGTTATACTTTGAAATTACTTACGGTTTTAACCAAAAGTGCTCCAGTCGAGTATTGTTAATACAACTAAAGGGAATTATGTATCAATATACAAAGTATTAGTAATAGAATTTAAAAAATTTTCAACTTCCTAAAGCTAAAATCAATCAATAAGATTATACAAATAGTACAATTAGTTTTGGCTAGTAGTATATTACCTCTTGTGCTAACTTCACTTTGCACTAAACAAGAATTCATTGAATTTGTTTTAGCCTAAAGCTATCCAAACTTCTAGACTCTAATGGTAATCTATATGAATAAGGTGAAGAAACCTTTTTCAAAGGATGGGAAGAACTCAAAATGAAAATCTATAATTGGTTAGATTAGTTGATTGGCCTCTTTGTGTTTTCTCTCAATTGTTCTTAACGTATGAGATGTCTATTCTCTTAAAATACTATAAAAAAGGGGGCGGCTTAAGTTCTTTATATATAGACAAAAGGTAGGTGAAAACCCTAGGGTATTAGGGTTTCCTTATTTTAATTCTGTTCTTAATAAAATAACCCATTAACCAAGTCTTATTCTTAATAGGATTAGTTACTTGGTTAGCCATACAATGTCCCCTTTAGTATTAGACTTTTGTATGTTTCTCTGTATTAGATTTTAACCCAATAAATTAAGTCCAACTTAATTTATGCCAATTTTAATCTTTCACAACATGTCCTATTATGTGTGACCCATTAGGTTCCTTAGCATGTTGGCAATAAACATAAGCATTGTGATCCTTATATTCATACTTATATGAATCAAACTTTTTGATTTCATCACTAATTTTCTTGTTAGCCAATCTCATGTTTATAGATCATGATCAATGATAGCTAGATTGTCATGACCCTCAATTGCTAAAGAAAGTCAATATGGCTTGACAACGTATCCATGAATGATCTTAATGTGTAATTAATAGTCTTTCATCACTTTATATCTTGGCTTGAACATTGAGTATGTTTTAGTTTTTACTAAATCTTGTTCAACCATGTTAAGTTTTTTCCTTGACATTAACTCACAAATAAGCTTTATGACAATTCTAAACTCTTATTTTAGTTTGGCTAAAGATTTCTCAAGTTAATTCAATCAAGACTAATTGAGATACTCTCTTGATCACATAAGGTAATGAATCCTTTCTTGATTACTTCATGCATTTTCATATGCTTCATGTTATACCCAACAATACTTGACTGGAGCACTCTTGGTTAGAACGATAAGTAAAGTCAAAGTATAATATTCATCATATAGATCATAAGTAACCTCAAGTCAAAGGATCATTTATACAACCATCACATGAGAATGTAGCTATAGACATTATATGACCACATATAGCATTCTCATCGTGTATCATGTTCAGTGAACTTGTTCTTGTAACAAGCACCCACATATTAGCTTAAGGTTATCCAAACTTCAACATATAAGATTAGTTATTTGCTTCATAAGTAAGTGCATAACCATGTACTGATCTCAGCAATTTTTATTAATGTCATTTCTTGATAAAGTGTTGACTATGAACAATTTAGGAATAATGCTTTAATGTAATGATGATCTCAGAATTACAATGTCATTGTAATTCTCTTGCAAAGCATATTTCATCCAAATACTTTATCTATTAAAAGTAAGTAATATTAATTATCTGTTTTTAATCTCATAGATAAAGAATACCTTTGATAATAATAGAAATGCATAATATGACATGTGTCCCATAGCCAATCCGATTGGTGTTACGGCATATTACCAATAATCTCTCACTTGCACTAATACCAATTGTCTTGGTATCAAATACTAAACACTTTCATGTGGCAATCATAGGAGAGTGGTACAGTGAAAATATGTGTTAGATTTATCCTTCGTGGGAAATTGTTATACTTTTGTAGCATTTCTTTTGATTATTTTTATAATAAAATGGTAATGGCTCAAAACATATTTGGATCATTTTTTAGACCTTGATTCCTATTGCTTATGCAATGGATCCATTGTTCTCAACAATGCTTGAATTATGTGTTCAACTTTTGAATTTTCTTGATCCAAAATTCTTCATTTTGCTATCTTAAAGTAAGAATTATTTTTGGCGTAAGTTTATAGAATTAATGGTTATATTATGTTTGAAACTCTTTCAAACTAATTTTGCCATCATATATGTCATAACGTATTAGTCCAGAAACTCAATCGCTAGACGTAAAAATTTAAAAGAAATCATGAAAAAAACACAATGAGTCATTACCAATCTTTTTAGGGTGTGATTGGACACCCAAAACTTTTCCTTTTAATAAAACAATAAAACGAGTTTAAAGCTTTATTAAAAAGATAATTTTGGTCTATGAAAACATACTGGGTTCAGGAGTTGATTACGTGTGGTGAACGATTAGCACCCCAGTAATGCCTACAAATTCGTACCAATTAATTATGCACTATTTATAATTTTGGACAAAAATAGATTTTTATATGAAATTTAATTATAATCCCATTTGTTTTTAAGGAATAAAATTAGTTAAAATTATTTTATTGAGCAATATTAAGAAAGAAAATCTTCAAATTAAAGAAATACATTCAAAGTCTCCAACATAAGGGTAGAATTTGAAAATAGTATTTCCATTTAAGATTCATCATAACATTTCTTTTAAAAATAAAATAACATTTTTTGTAAATGATAATTATTGATGACTCTCCAACATTTAGGTAAAGTACCAATCAATTATATTTTATAAAATACTATTTTAATTTTTTTTGTTCAAAATTAAAAATTTTAAGAAAATTTTGATGTGGTAAAAAAAATTGAATATAATATAATTAATGTTAAACATCCATTATTGGAGCAAAAACATATATATATATATATGCATTATAAATTAAAACATTAATTTAAGAACAAAACATATGCAAAATGATGATTAAGTGAATTTTGGAATCGAGTTTTCAAATATAAAGAAACCACTTGAACTCTCTAATATCTAGGCAGAGTTTAGGTGTAAATTTTTATATTTAATATCCTATCTGATTATCTTTTATTAATTTAACAAGTTTATTTTGAGTAGTGGAAATATATGAAAATTCTCAATGAAATAAAATTTCCTGAATACCCCAACATCTAGGCAGTAATCGAGAGTATATTATTTCATAAAATGTTTTTATGCAAATCCTTAAAAATTTAAAATTTTAAGAAAACTTTTATGTAGTAAAAATATGAAAGTACAGTAATATAATTAATATTAAACATCATAACTAAACAAACATATATATGCATTATGAATGAAGACATTAACTTAAAATGAAACATATACAAAAATGATGATTAAGTGAGAATTTAAGAGTGGATTTTAAATATAAAGAAACCACCTAGACTCTCAATGTCTAGACAGAGTTTGAGTATGAATTTTTATATTTAAAAATCTTGTACAATTATTAGTATTATTGTATTTTTATAATCAAGAGTTTTAACAAAATGAATTATTTATTATTCTTTTTTTAGACATGGAAATGTATGAAAATCCTTAATGAAATAAAATTTTCTAAATACCTTAATGTCTAGGCGGCATTCGGAAATAGATTATTTCACAAAAGGAGTTCGTGCAAATCCTTATAAATTTAAAAGATTTTGAGTTTTTAGGTAAGCTCGGGTTTGAATTTTAAGATTTTTATGAACCTTTCTAAAAGTCTTCAACATCTAGGTAGACTTTTGGAGTAAGCTTGTTTTATAATTTTCAAAAATTAATTATAAAATTTTTTAAATATCACTAATTATATTTTAACATAAAATTTCTTATTATTATTGTTAGTAAAATCTTCAAAATGCAAATAACAACTAAAATGCATAAAATATATTCAAGGAACATAAGCATATCAATTTTTACACAAAGAGACTAGACTTTCAAAATCCAACATAATCCAAGAATAAGCATGATTATAATGCTAAAAATCATTATGCAAAAAGATATTTAAATATTCTTATGCCCTAATTGTGTTATTATCCATCTTAGCATTATTATTATTATTATTATTATTATCATCATCATTATATATATTTTTTGCAACATACAGTAACTTTCACATCAAGGGTAAAAAATGAATCCAAATTTATATACTAATGAAACTTTCTCTACACTTTTAAGGGACTCATGTAAGGATTGAAGAAATAAAAGCATGCAAGCAATCTAAGTATCAAAATAATGGTGGAACCATACAATGCATGTGATGTTTCCACTACATAAAAAAAACTAGGCAAACAAAATAAGAGTGGGACCGTGCCTTGCATTTGATCCTTTCACTACATAAGAAACTAGGCAGGCAAGACTATGGTGGGACCATGTGGCATGTGTGATATTTCCTTCATCCAAAAGTGAATCATGCACTGAATGAAATGACAAAAGCATACAAGAAGGCCAAGCAAACAAGACAATAATGGACAGCTTATAGTACATGTGAGACTTGTCTTTTTTAGCATCTAAAGACCACCCGATGGGTCCAAAGCTTTCGGCCATAAGTTTCCCTTATACAAGGAAATCAAGCTAAGCAACAGAATAATGAACAGCTTGCAAACTTGTCCTTTTAGCATTCAAAGACAAGCCTCATGCTTCCAAAGCTTTTGGCCATAAGCTTCTTAGCTCTACAACTAAACTTGAGCCATATGCAGAGAATAAAGAAAAAAAGATGGCTGGAACCTATATCACAGCAAAAGAAGACACTTTTATGAGGAAAAAAACTCCCAAACCATGACTAAAGCATCACGGTTTGGTCATTCTCAGCTACTTTCCAAGTTTTTTATTTGTTTTAACTTAAGCTACCTAAAAACTATTCATGTAAGATGGAAAAGAAAACGTGGAAGAGTTTATGGCATAGACCAAACTGCTGTTGCAAGAAAAAAAAATAGAAATTGTTCAGTGGTTCTAGCTGGTTTTCAAGTCTTCATTTATTTATTTTTTTTATGCTAACTAGAAACTGGTCATGAAAGATGGAAGAGTAAGGACTTTGAAAACTTTGTGGAATGAGGTTGATTGCTACTACCTTGGAAGAGGCAGAAGCTGTTCGGTAACACCAGAAAAAATAAAATAAAGTTCCAACCATTTTGTAAAAAAATGAAACCAAAAACATAGAACAAATAGAGCCTTAAACTTTAGCAATAATCATGCCAAAGCTAAAGCATGCAAGGTACAAACAAGAACACTTTACAGAAAATATCATGACAGGTGTGAAGATGGTGAAGCAAACAATGATCTAAACGGCAAGCATATACCTTTTTTTTTATTCTAGCTTTCTCTTTTTTTTTTTGAGCCTTTCTTTCCTTTTTTTTTTCACCACCCCCCTTCAAGTATCCTTTATTTTCTAGCAGCTTCTACTTTTTTTATTTGGCAAAACCTCCAAGAAACAAGATCTTAATCCTGATCAACGAGGGCCCTTAGATGAAATCTCATCCAAGGGTTATAATTTCTCCTTTTCTTATTTCCAAGAAGCCACCTTTGGCCCTTGGATTAAAAGTCAACAAAGGATCCAATGGTAGACATCAAATACTATAAGGGTTAAACTTTTATGCCCCTCAAACCCATGTAAAGATGATTTTACCCTTAGTATAAAGTTTTGGTTTTTATGGTCATTTGCTTAGAAATCAATGTTTCCATGGTTATTTTTGGGATTTTAAAGCACTAAAAATCATGAAATATTATAAAATTAAGATTTGAAAAGTTTTGTGAAAATCTGAGCTCGAAAAAGCCAAATTATGAAAATACACCTATAAGGGTATTTTGGTAATTTTACACTTATAAGGTACTGCTATGATTTCAAATGCACCAAAAATCATGAAATATTATAAAATTAAGATCTGAAAAGTTTCATGAAATTTTAGCTTGGGAAGGCCACATTACAAAAATACCCTTATAAGTGTATTTTGGTAATTTTACCCTTTCTAGGGTGCTACTATGATTTTAAATGCATCAAAAAATCATGAAATATTATAAAATTAAGAACTGAAAATTTCACAAAAATCTAAGCTCGAAAAGGTCAAATTATGAAAATACCCTCTATAAAGGTATTTTGGTAATTTTGCCCTTCCCCAAGCATAATGAAAATTTTAGCGTTTCAAAATATCCCAAATTTGATTTTAAACCACATTGATTTCAATTAGGCTTTTTTCAGAATTGATCCGGGTTCTTATCCATTTTGACTTTCTTTGACTGGTTTTGACTTAAGTTGACTTTGGATTTTTGAATAGGCAAATTTGTGAGCCTTTTATGGGTTGTAAATGGTCCTCATATTGGTCTTAGCCCATGTTCATAAATGAGTCTCAGACCAATCATGTTGAAAAGTGTCCCAAACAAAAATTGGGGTCTACAATATAGAGTAAAGCATAATCACTTTTACACATGCTATTATCTTTGTCGAATGATAGTTAAAAGGTGAAGCAACCATCTGTATGGTATTTTGCCTTTCCGTATACTTAAACATTTAGTATAGTATTTAGCATTCGAATATGATAGATACAAATTTTCATATTATATTCTATCCATGTTATCTTTCTCTTTTTCTTGTGCCTTGTGATAGGCGCCTTTAGAGATATTCATGTAATACAACATAGGTAAGTGTCCTTATTATAACATATCAATTTGAAGATTCGATCACTAGATGTAAAAATTTAAAAATTGTGAAAAACACAAGGAGTCACTACCAATCTTTTTTTAGGGTGTGATTGGCCATCAAAAATTTTATCTTTTAATAAAACAATAAAACATGTTTAAAGCTTTATAAAAAAGATAATGTTAGTCTGCAAAAATAGACTGAATTCGAGAGTCGGTTATGTGTAGGAAATGATTAGCATCCCACATTGTCCATAAATTTGGTATCAATTAATTATGCATTATTTGTAATTCTAGATAAAAATTATTTTTTATATGAAATTTAATTATAATTTCCTTTGTTTGTGAGAAATAAAATTAGTTTAAAAAATCCTTCATTTAGAAATATTATGAAAATCTTCAAATTAAAGAAATACCTTCAAAGTCTCTGACATAAAGGTAGAATTTAAAGATAGTATTTCCATTTAAGATTTATCATAAAATTCCTTCTAAAATAATAAAATAACACTCTTTGTAAATGATAATCATTGATGACTCTCTAACATCTAAGCAGAGTACCAAAAATTATATTTCATAAAATGCTATTTTAATATTATTTGTTTAAAACTAAAAAATTTTAAGAAAACTTTTTATGTAGTAAAAAAATATAATTAATATTAAATGTCCATAATTAGAGCAAAATATATATATATATGCATTATAAATGAGAACATGAATCTAAAAAAAAAATGTATGTAAATGATGAGCAAATATGAATTTAAGAATCGAGTTTTCAAATATAAATAGAACACCTAGACTCTCCAATATCTGGGCAGAGTTTGGGTATAGATTTTTATATTTAAAATCTTGTCTTATTATTTTTTTATTATTTTGGATTTTTATAATCATTGTTTTAAAAAAACGAATTTATTTTGAGTTATGAAAATGTATGAAAATTTTTAGTAAAATAAAATTTCCCAAATACCCTAACATCTAGGTGGCATTTGAGAATAGATTATTTCATAAAAGATTTTCATGCCAATCCTTAAAAATTTAAAACGAATTTGGTGATTTATGAAATTATGCACACGACAAGAACAAATGACATAAATGCCATTACTGAATGCATAATAAAAGAATGACCAAAAAACAAAATAATTACAAGCCTATGCATTTACAAAATCAAATTACAAACAAGTTTCAAATGAAAATTCAATAGTAAAAATGGATCAAACATAATGTACTTTTAAAATTGGTTTGAATGTTCCACCATTTTTTTCTTTAAAAATCAAACCAAACAAACATAAAAATCAACCAAACAACTCATTCAATGATCATTTTTCCATTGAAAAATTAATCCAACACATTGAAAATTTAGTAAACATGACAAACACAAAAATCAAATACATAAGATCAAGCAACATTTGGCCACAAATGGATGAGCAAGTTTCGACCAAGCAAGGAAACTACCTTGGTCCAATACTCTATGGCATTTCCCAAGCAATGAACATTTCATTTCACTCAAATATGCATTGAACATCATGATTTCCATCATATGAAGGCATCTACAATATATGATGAGTTTCAATAAGCATATGGCAAACTAAGAAGAGAAGAAAATATGGAGTCAACATCTTAAAGTCAAACAACATCCTCATATCACATTCTAGCTAAAATTTATGTAAACAACAAATAAACTTGCCATTTAATCACCACATATAACCTTAAAAGCAAGGAAAACATCAATGGAGGACCAAAAATGGTTCAACCATGGTGAGGTTGTATGGTTGAACCCTCAAAGGCCAAAATGATGGATTGGAAATTCTTTGTTGCTTGGTTTTCTTATTTTAGTCCAAACTATTAACTAGTTGGATGTAAGTTGATCTAAGCTTAGTAAAAAAAATCAATGAAGAATTACCACTTTCTTAGAAAAAAGAAACAAATAATTAAAAAAAGTAAATGATATGGAGGATGTGATGAATGTTATGGAATAGAAGAAAAAGAAAAAAGGAAAAAGAATTCTACATACTCCAAGCTTTTCACAATTTTTTTTCTTGTTTTCTTGAATTTTTCTTTCTTTCCTCCTTTCACGAGCTGCCTTCCTTTCTCCAAAATTATAGAAAATGTACCCCTCTTAAAGAAAATGAAACAAAATATCCATCCAAGATTGAATTATAGCCATTAAAGCAAATCTCATCCAAGGGTTAAAGTTTCTTCCTTTTTTTTTTTTAAAGGAGCAATCTTTAGCTATTGGATCGAGACTCAATAAGAGATCTAATGGTCCACATTATTCACTGTAAATGTTGGATTTTTATAGCTCCTAAACCAAATGAAAAGACCATTTTACCTTTAGTATAAAGTTTTTAGTATTTAAGCCATTTTCTTAGAAAAAATGTTTGCATGCTTGTTTTCAGGATTTTAAAGCACCAAAAATTATGAAATATTATAAAACTAAGATCTAAAAAATTTCATGATTTTAAGCTCAAATTGATCTCTCTTTCTTTAAGATTTGATTGGCTTCATGTTGATAGCATATTTGTTGTTTCAAGTCATCAATAAGTCTTTGTAGCATTTTCTTTTCCTCTATAGACCAAATGAGCCCTCTTCTTTAGACTAAAGCTTAGACTGAAGTCATTCGGTATTCTTTCTGATGTTTTTAAGCTCAGTAATCACTGACACGATAGATTTATGTATATTTTTGGACATCTCTTCTCATTTTTTTTCAAGCCTTTGAAATTTTTCTTTGTTCTCTTCAATTTTAAATTTCATTCCTTAACCTCTTACTTAAGTCTCTCCTTTTCAATCTCCCATGTTTCCTTTTCTTTATCCAACTTATGTTTCATAATGTTCACTTTTTCCAGGACCCCTTCATAATGAGCTTCTTTTGGCGGGCATGATTTTCGTTCATAAGCATAACACTGCTTTGAACATGTTGCTTTCTCCATACCAAATATTCAAGCATTACTTTGTTTGTATGTCTTTCATAACCTACTCTCCTAGTTTGCTTCCACTCCTTGATAATTTTTTTTACTTTCTCAAGAAATCTTGGTTCCTTAAAGAAAATTCCAATTCTCAAAGCTCATGAGTCATTGACACAAACTGTTTTGACCTTAATTGTTTATAGACCATAGCTAGAGCATAACTTATGTCTTTGAATGGTCTTAAGAGTGGAACCCATGGCTTATCACCATAGTTGTACAACATGACTTCTCATGGCATCCATGGAGCGCTCTATATAATATGAGCATTGGTGAGATTTTGTAAAACCGATATCCACTCTTTCTTAGGCCTTGATTTTGGCCATCCAACATTACAAAATTCTTTAATAGGCCTCTTTTTCTTACTGCTCATGGGGTGAAATTTGCCTATAGGATGCTAAAGGTGACTTTTTGCCAAAATATAAAGTAGTTGTGCATACTCTATGAAACATCCTTCCTTTCGTATATAATGATTCAATGATTGAGAAGTGCCAGTATGGATGGGATAAGATTCATTTTATTATCCACTTGGTTGAAGAAGTGTATTACTAGCATCTCAATGTGCCCTAGGACCTTTGGGAAAATGACTAAACAATAAATTACCAAAGCTATCATTCTCATGCCTCGTTTATCTTCTAAGTGTTTGACAATGTAATTATGCAAGATTTCCCAAGGAATGTATTCACTTTTGCCTTTTTTTTGGATATACGTGCTCACCTCCTAAGGGAACACTTCTATCATGGGGGTAAATTTTCTTTTGGATCTAAGTTTTTGACCTTGACAATAGATCTTATTTGGGTTAAGAAGGTGCAACCATAATAACATAGAATATTCTTCGATTGTGGGCATCATATTACTTTCATTGATCATGAAACATTTATAAACAGAGTCCCAAAACTAAACCAAAGCTCTTATCAACTAGCTTTCCATAAGCATCTCAAGGAGTGAAGTAATATGACCACATTTTTTTCTTGAAGGCCACTTTCTTGGGTATTGCTACATGGCGCCAAATCTCGATTAGCTTAGAGATATCATTTTGTTGAAGCTCCAATATGATTTTTTTGGCAAAGATTCCTTTCTAGATTCTTTTAGATAATCTTCCCTTTTTTGGATTTTTGATGATTGAATTATCACCTTATTGAAATTTTCATATATGTTGGGCTTCAAAGCTGAGGACCACATGATGGTGTTTCATAGCAAAACCTAAAATCTCCTGACTTCTTGGTACATCGACAAACACATCCCATATGTTGATGTTTATGTTGATGCATGATCATAAAACAAAAAGAAAACAAAATAAACTAGGGTAATAATCAAGTTAAAATGAATGCTCTCATGTGTCCTAGTTTAGAGTATAATCTAAAAAAATAGTATAGCTTTATCTAAGGTTAGATCCTTACAATTCATGATATGCTAGGTTAGGATTTATGTCTAAAGGTTCCTAGACTATTCTTCACATTATTGTCCATTATAGACTTGTAAGGCTCTCCGATCCTTGCCCATTACATGTTATTACTAGAGAAGGTTTAATTTGAATGGAGGTATTTTGCTAGCAAATGCGGAGGTTATCACCTCACGAAAGCATAGCTACTTTACTTTCTCCTAAAATGATAGAGCACGGGTCTAGAGCTTATGCATGCAAGTGAATATATAAAGATGTGCAAAGTGATGTCTAAATTAAAATAACATAAATAAATCAAAAACACCAAATCAAAACAAAGAAATAACTAACATACAATTTATTTCATTTATTAACTTATGTGTATATATATCATTTTTTTGAGAAATTAAAATAAAGGGAACTAAATTAGATATCAATTAAAACCAATTGAATCCAAACATTTTTTTAATAGTGCATAATTAAAATTGGCTTGACTCTCAAAATATCTCTAGTCGAGTTACCAAACTGTTATAACGTATCGGTCCAGAGACTCAATCACTAGATGAAAAATTTTTTAAATGTGAAAAACATTAGGAGTCACCACCAATTCTTTTAAGGTGTGATTGCACACCAAAAAATTTATACTTTAATAAAACAATAAAATAGGTTTAAATCTTTATTAAAAAGATAATTTTGGCATACGAAAACAAATTAGGTTCGGGAGTCAGTTATGTGTGAGGAAGGATTAGCACCCCACAATGTCCACAAAATTTGTACCAATTAATTATGCTCTATTTGTAATTCTAGATAAAAATGATTTTTTATATGAAATTTAACTATAATTCCTTTTGTTTGTGAGAAATAAAATTAATTTAAAAAATCCTTCATTTAGGAATATTATGAAAATCTTCAAATTAAAGAAATACCTTCAAAGTCTCTGACATAAAGGCAGAATTTGAAGATAGTTTTTCTATTTAAGATTTATCATAGCATTCCTTCTAAAATAATAAAATAACACTCTTTGTAAATGACAATAGTTGATGGCTCTCCAACATCTAGGCAGAGTATTAGTAATTATATTTCACATAATGCTATTTTAATTTTATTTGTTCAAAACTAAAAAATTTTAAGAAAACTTTTTATTTAGTAGAAAAATGAAAAATAATATAATTAATATTAAACGTCCATAACTAAAGCAAAGATATATATATGCATTATAAAAGAGGACATGAATCTAAAAATGAAACGTATGCAGATGAAGATCAAATACAAATTCAAGAATCGGGTTTCAAATATAAAGAGACCACCTGGACTCTCCAACATCTAGACAGAGTTTGGGTATGAATTTTTATATTAAAATCTCATCCTATTATTATTTTTATTATTTTGTATTTTTATAATCATGGTTTTAACAAAGTGAATTTATTTTAAGTTGTGGAAATGTTAGAAAATTCTTAATAAAATAAAATTTCCTAAATACCCTAACATCTAGGTGGCATTTGAGAATAGATTATTTTATAAAAGGTTTTCATGCAAATCCTTAAAAATTTAAAATGGATTTGGGGTTTTATGAAATTATGCACGTAATAAGAACAAATTACATAAATGCCATTACTGAATGCATGGTAAAAACATCACCAAAAAACAAACTAATTACAAGCTATGCATTTACAAAACTAAATTACAAACAAATTTCATATGAAAATTCAAGAGAAAAAATGGATCAAACATAACAAACTTTTGAAATTGGTTTGAATATTCCACCATTTTGTTCTTTAAAAATCTAACCAAAAAAACATAAAAATCAACCAACAACTCATTCAACTATCATTTTTCCATTGAAAAATTCATCCAACACATTGAAATTTAGTAAACATGACAAACACAAAAATCAAATACATAAGATCAAGCAACATTTGGCCATAAATAGATGAGCAAGTTTCAACCAAGCAAGGAAACTACCTTGGCCAAATATTCTATGGCATTTCCCTAAGTAATCAACAATTCATTTCACTCAAATATGCATTGAACATCACAATTTCCATCATATGAAGGCATCTACAGTAAATGATGAGTTTCAACAAGCATATGATGAACTAAGAAATGGAGAAAACATGGAGTCAACATTTAAAGTCAAACAACATCCTCATATCACATTCTAGCTAAAATTTGTGTAAAAAAACAAATAAACTTACCATTTAATCATCACAACTAACCTTCAAAAGCAAGGAAAATATCAATAGAGGACCAAAAGAGGTTCACTTATGGTGAGGTTGTTTGATTGAACTTCTAAAGGCCAAAATGGTGGATTTGAAATTCTTTGTTGCTTGGTTTTCTTGTTTCAATCCAAACTATTAACTAGTTGGATGTAAGTTGATCAAAGCTTAGTAAAAAAAACCAATGAAGAATTACCACTTTCTTAAAAAAGAAATAGAAAATTAAAAAAAGTAAATGATATGGAGGATGTGATGAATGTTATAGAATGGAAAAGAGAAGAAAAAAAGGGAGAAGAATTCTACAAAATCCAAGCTTTTCCCAACTTTCTTTATTTTTTTCTTGATTTTTTCTTTCTTTCCTCTTTTCACAAGCTGCCCTCCTTTCTCCAAAATTGCAAAAAATGTCTCCCACTCTTGAAAAAGATGAAGACAAAATATCCATCCAAGATTGAATTATAGCCATTAGATCAAATGTCATCCAAGGGTCAAAGTTCTTTTTTTCTTTCAAGGAGCAATCTTTAGCTATTGGATCATGATTCAATAAGATATCTAATGGTCTACATTATTCACTATAAAATTTGGATTTTTATAGCCTCTAAATCAAATGAAAAAACCATTTTACCCTTTGTACAAAGTTTTTGATATTTAAGTCATTTTCTTAGAAATCAATGTTTGCATGCTCATTTTCAAAATTTTAAAGCACCAAAAATCATGAAATATTATAAAATTAAGATCTAAAAAATTTCATGAAAAATTGAATTCGGGAAGGTCAAATTATAAAAATACCTTTAGGGTTATTTTAGTAATTTCACACCTCTTAGGGTATTATCGTGATTTCAAATGCACCAAAAATCATGAATTATTATGAAATTATGATTTAAAAAGTTTCATGAATCTAAGCTTAGGAAGGCCAAATACAACATCATTTTCATTGTCATGTTTAACATTGTGCATTTGCATCATTTTCATATAGGGAATATTTACGATATATTAGTTATTGATAAATTATATCTCATACCTACATCCATGTCAAATGATCATTATGTGGCAAATATTAGCACATTCCATTCATGCATTAAAATACCAAACATAAAGCATAAAATTTCTAATAGTGACACAATTATAGTACTCAAGGTTCAAGGATAGCTCTACCAAGCATGAGAACACCACACAATTAACTCATCAATACAATATAAAAGCTCAAGCCAAACAAATGGAACAAGAAAATTTCAACCATTTTGAAAAGATAAAGAGAGCTTAAGAGAAACTTGAAGGGGAGTTGAATAAGATTCTAGAGGCTTTGAACAAATTGAACAAGGGAAATGGTATAAAAAAATACTAGCCAACAGGATCATCCATTACAAAAGGTGGCTAACCTTCTATATCTTCTTGGTTTTGGGCCGCATCAAGCCTAATCCACATAGGATGCACCACTATAGCAACCGACATACCCTATAGGGTACATATACCCCAAAATGCCATCGACTTCAAATCCAATATAGTACCACAGTTATGTAAATCTTGTCTTTACTGAAAAGGCAATAGGACCAATCCAATCCCTGATCAAGATGATCCAAAAGAAAAAAAATTAAAACCAAAAGTGGTTGAGTCATAGGGGACTCAATAGCTAATAGAAAGATGAATATGCTTGAGGAAAGGTTATGAACAGTAGAAAGCATTAGTTTTTATAGTTTTATGGATGCTACTAGGCTTTGTTTAGTCTTAGATGTCGTTATTTCTCTAAAGTTTAAGATTTTAAAGTTTGAAAAATATGATGGTACAAAGTGTCCAAAGACCCACATTACCATATACTACCGAAAAATGGTTGCCATGTTAATATTGAAAAGCTACTAATGCACGTATTCTAAGACAGGCTTATTGGCTCTTCTAAATGGTATGCCTAGCTGGACAGGACTTACATTTAGTTTTAGAGTGAAATGGCCCACAACTTCATTAGTCAGTATCAATATATCATAGATTTAGCTCCTGATTGCCTGTCTATGTAGAATATAGAAAAGAAGGTAACTAAATCATTTAAAGAATATGCCTAAAGGTGAAAGGACATAGCTATTCAAGTTCAGCCTCTTTTAACTGAAAAAAAGACCATAGTATTGTTTGTGAGCACTTTAAAATCTCTTTATTATAAAAAGATGGTAGGAAATGTAACAAAAAATTTTGTCAACATGGTGATCTTGAGCGAAATCATTGAGAATACTGTTAAGAATGGCAAGTTGAAAGAAGGAAAAGCTCCCACCAAGAAAGCCTTAAAGAAAAAAAACACTGAAGCTCAAGCTGTGAGCTTACTCTTTATATTACCCTGCTGTTAATAATACCTCGCCTCACCTTACCCATACCAACTAACCCTACCACCATCTTACCCACCAACATATCAACCCATTTTAGAACCTAAGCTCTTATATACAGTCCAAACACTCAACCTCCTATAAGAACCCAGAATTGTCCTACTAACCTGACAAGTGGTTTACTAAGCTATGAACTACCTGAGAAAAAATTATATTTGACCTAATCCCTATGACCTATACAGAGTTATACCGAGAGCTCTACAATAACCACTTAATTACTCAACACCATTTGGAGTTGCTCAAACTAGCCTATCTCAAGTGGTATGATCCTACAGCTCATTGTGACTACCATTATGCAATTACTGGTCATTTCACTAGAAATTGTATAGCTCTAAAGTATAAGGTGCAATGATTGATCAAGGATGGAATGATAAACTTTGATATAAAAGGGATAACAACACCTAATGTTAGTGTCAATCCATTACCCAATCACAATATCAGTGCTTTGAGTGAGGATCGAGAGCAAGTTTGATCTGAAAAAGCTTGGTAAGCATCAACGAATCAGGAGGCTGGATGTTAATAAAAACCCTTCACTTGATCACATAGAGGTATAATTTTAAAAAGGAAAATGATGTTAATGCTAGTTAAAAGTTGCTTATCATTTTGAGATTTCTTTAAGAGTAATGTTAGAATTTCTTTTATGCAATAAGATTTCATTTTTTATCATTTTAATAAAGGGCATGTTAATGCATTTCATGACATTTTCTTTTTCATCCAAGCCATTATTCCATGCTTTGTTATTTCTCATATCTTTTTATTCCCATTATCAAATTTCAAATGATGAATGTTTAGACAATGATAACAATAATTTTGAGATTTAATTTTGCAAACTCATTCACATTGATAAAGTTTAATCTATGGAGACTTTTTGAGCAAAAGAAGTAAACTACTAGCAGGTAGAAAATAAATATGTCTTGAAAATATACAGTCCTTTATAATGATCTATGAGTTTGTTTTTGTTCATAGATAATTTTCAAAGAAAGCATTCACATTTGAGATGAAAAATGGCCGTCTTTCTTTTACCATTCATAAACCATTCATTGTTACCCCTTTTGAGCCTATTAAGATTTTTTTTCTAAAATAACCCTAACCAAAAGTCACCCTCTACACTAAAGGGTAAATTTTGGAAAAACCTACTTGAAAAAGGAAAGAGGCAAAAAATCACAAAAGGTTTCAAAGATAGAGAGTAAAAAAGAAAGGAAAGAAAAACCCCTTACAAGAAAAAAAAAAAGAAAAATGAATGCCATAAATAAGTTGGGACAAAGTAATGATAATCATTTTGTAAGGAATAAAGTGAATAAAAAAAGAAAAAAGTAATGAAATGATATGGAATGGGGTAAAGTGCCAAATTGTATCACATGATGGGAAATGATCTTTTGGTTTGAACCCTTTAAACATATGTTTTGAGCCTATTTTATCCATTTCTTTCATGACCCATCATCATAACCTACAATACAACCCTTAAAAGTCCATTTTGATTAAATGTGAATACTCGAATTGAATGATCATATGTTAGGCTAAGACATGCTTGTAATGGTGCAATGGAATTGTGCTATGTTCTTGTGTTTTAGAGATTGATATGTGGGAGATATCAATAGTGGATGAAGGAAAAAAGACAAAAGTGGAAAAGTGGAAAAAAAATGAAATAAGTGAAAAAGTGAAAAAATATGAAAAAATGAAAAAAATGAAAAAAATGAAAAAAATGAAAAAAATGAAAAAAAAATGAGAAAAATGTGAAATAAGAGAAAATGAAGACTCAAATTGAAAACCTCAAAGGTTGATTTAGGTAAAAAAAATGTCTAAGTTG
Source organism: Durio zibethinus (assembly GCF_002303985.1). Next base: position 7,078,943 of record NW_019168026.1, read on the forward strand.
AGAATTGGATGGATAGTTCAATATATGAAAGATCAATGTCATTTGAAGATCCTCCAAAGCTAGGGCAAAGTTGGATTAGCTCAAAATGATTTTAAAAGACAATGGAATGAGTTTGGAAAAAAGAATTCTAGATTAATGTTAAGAATTGTCTAAATATTCATTGTTTGGACATTTTTGTACCATCAATACCATCACTAGTGATATGCTTTGAATTTGTTTCTTTGCCCATTTATTTTTTACTAGACTCATTTTTATATTGATTACCTTTCTCCCAATTTCATGTGTACTTTCTTATTTTTGCATCCTTATAATAATCGATAAAATGTATGACTACATTATATTTGTCATGATTTCAAATGATAATTAATGAATAATAATGTTTATAAAAGATTCTTACATTCCTTTTAAAAGAAATTTAGGGGCAAAAAAAATGAAAAGATGAAAGAAGCCTGAAAATATGATTTGAAAGGACACATGGGGTGACTAAATAATGAATATGGTGATGGATGGGTTGACATAACCTGTGAATGGTGACTAGATGATGAAAAGTCAAATGAAATTGGTTTTAAAATGGATAGTGTTGAGAAGCTAAAAAAAAAATTATGAGATAATGGAGTTTTGAGAACCATGTACCATAATTAATTAAAATTTCATGACATTAATAACAGTGACATCTGCATGACATGCATTGCATTTGCATTTTTGTTTGAACAATACATGTATATAATTTGGTGATTATTTGAATCTTGGCTAGCCATGCATTTGCATCATGTAGTGAACATTTGAATTGTGGTTTAGAGTATGGCATCTACATTATTGTGAGAATCTAGACTGTTGCATTCGTATCATTAAGAAAACATTTGTGTCATTATCATGACATTCTTTACATACAAAATTTTGACTTTGATGAAAGACTAAGAATTTTTATGACAAAAAAATTTTGAACTTTTTAAAAAAAGCTTTTTAAGATAAGACTGGGAATCCTCAAATGAAAAAATGTTATAAGGAAACCATTTAGAATTCTAAAGTTGTGGAGCCTTTTAAAGGAGCATTTTTAAAGTTAAAAATAATGAGAATCTTTGAATGAGAATCTTTGTCTTTAAGTTTTAAATGTAAATCTTTAAGGAGTTTTGAATAAGAATCTTTAAGAAGTTTTAAATGAGAATCTTTCAGTTTAAATGGGAATCTTTGAATTTAGATGTTAAACTTTAAAATTTATCAAATGTGACTCTTTAAGGAGTTTTGAATGTGACTCTTTAAAGAGTTTTAAATGTGAGCCTTTGAATTTAGATATGAAACTATAAAATTTATCGAATGTGAATCTTTAAGGAGTTTTAAATGAAAATCTTTAAGTTTAAATGAGAACCTTTGAATTTAGATGTGAAACTCTAAAATTTATCAAATGTAAATCTTTAAACTTGAATGAAAAGCTTTGAAATTTTTATGTAAACCCCTAAATTTTTCAAATGAGAACAGTTGAATTTAGATGTGAAACTTTAAAATTTATCAAATGTGAATCTTTAGACTTGATTGAGAATCAAGTCAATTTGTTCAAAGTTTGAAGAGTTCAAGATCTAAAAGAAAAAGTCTTGAAAACTTGAGTACTATGATTGAAAAGAAACTAATTAATTGATATTTTGCATAACATGCATTGTATTTAAGAATGTCTAGTGCATGAATTTAAGAAGTAGAGATATTTTGAGATCCCATTTGTAGAAGATAGATATGAAAACTTTCTAATGAAAGAATTTCAAATTCTTATTTGAAAAAAAAAAGACCTCTGAGAAAAGATTTTGATCTTTGAAAAAGGATATTTCTCAATATTAGGAACGATTTGTAAGACTTTGTGGCTTAATCTCTTATAATTTCTTCTGATGATCTATAAGACCTCTGGACATGATTGTTGAGGAGCCTTATTTATTTTTTCAAAATTGTTGAACCTCTACTTAGAGGAGCTATATTTATTTTTCAAAGTTGTTGAGCCTTTACTTAGAAGAGCCTTATTTATTTTTCAATGTTGTTGAGCCTCTGCTTAAAGGAGTATTATTTATTTTTCAAAGTCGTTAAGCCTTTGCTTAGATGAGCCTTGTTAATTTTTTCAAAGTTATTCAGCCTCCATTTAAAGTAGCCTTATTTATTTTTCAAAGTCATTGAATCTCTATTTAGAAGAATTTTTATGTTATTCAAATTGTTTAAATATCCATTTAAAAAATCAAAAAATATGTCGAATTGATTATTTGGATATCAGGAATGTCTACATCTTTACACAATTTCTATTTTATAGAATATGCGTAAAGAGGGACAACTGTAGACACCCCAAACTACCTAGGGTGTAATTTTTTTTGTTAATAAAAAAATAAAAAAAAATAAAATAAAAAAGAAAAAGAAAAAACATCAAGTGGTTGAGTTTGTATGAAACTGTTTGATTGGATTGTAAAATTTGGGTTAGATTGTAAAGTTAGAGTTGGATTAAAAGTTTAAAGTTGGAATTTAAAAAAAATTGAAATTCTTTTCTAGTTTAGGGCTCTCATCTTTTGAGCCCTATAAATATAGACTCACATCAAGCAACAAAACAAACAAAGAGATTAGTAGATAAATTAGCAGATTATCAGAGAAATCAATAAAAACATAAAAAAAAATCAGTGTAAGATCGCTAAAAAAATCAATAGAGCTTTTTTTTTGGAAAAATCTAAAAACTTTCCAGATTTTGAGAAATTTTTTTCAATTTTTTATGAAGATTCCAATGAATTTTGAAATTTTTAGAGAAAATTCTAACGAAGTTTGAAGTTCCCAATGAGTTTTCTAGTTTCTAGTGAAGTTTTCAGTGAACCATGAATTGTTTTGGTGAGATTCCTAGACTTTGGCATGCAATTACAAAACACTACTATTGGCGTTCGTGGTTTCTAGAGAGAGAGGGAGAGAAAAGAAAAGAGTAAAGAAAAGGGAAAGAAAAAATCTAAGGAAAATAAAGAATTTGGTTTTTTATACTTCTATTAAATGATGCCATTTTGACATTTAACTTATCCTAGGATCCACGTGTTTCTATTCAAGTTGATCTGATCCATAGCGTTGACCCAACTTTTGACCCACACCCCCAGCCCTTGCCCCAAGCCTAGCCGAGCCGTGGCCATGCCGTTCTAGTTGCTTTCCCTGCTTGTAGCCGAGCCCGCTAACGCTGAAACCTAGCCATTCCTATTTTGGTTTTTTTATTTTATTTATTTACTTTATTTGTTTATTTATTTTTAAAGTATTTTTGCATGACTAAATTTTAGAAAAAATTTAAAAAATAAAAAAATAATATAAAACAAAATAGAATATTAATAATCTTTTTTAGAATAAATAATAATTATCCAGTGATAGAATTTTTAAAAATTTAAAATGTAAATTTTTAAAATTTTTAGGTGAGAAAATTTTTCTAAATTTGCCTCAAATGGAGAAAAATTTAGATAAAATTTCAATAATAATAATAATTAATATTTATTTTCAAAAATTAAAAAAACATAAATTTAACAAAAATTTTGGAATTAAATACTAATTACCCAATGATGAATTTCTTAAAGATTTCAAATGATAAGTTTCCTAAGAAATCTTTAGGTGAGAAATTTCTTTAAATTAGACCCAAAAGTGAAATAATTTAGATAAATTTTAATAAAAGTAATTGTATTCTTTTCCAATTAAAAAATATAACTTAAAATATGGGAAAAAATATTTAACAATTATCCAATGTTGATATTTTTAAAATTTCCTAAGAAATCTCAAGGTGAGAAATTTCTTTCAATTTGTTTCAAATGGTGGAGGAATTTAAATGAAACTTCAAAAATAATTGTCATATTATTTTCTTTCCACAGATTATGAAACTAACATGAGTTTTTTTTTTTTTCTAAATAGACCCAAATGGTAGAAAATTTATGAACAAAACTAGTAAAAAATTCTAATTTGACCCAAATGCTGAAAAATTTAGAAATAAAACTTGTAAAATAAAAAATAAATTTCGAGGATGAAATTCTTGGTAATAAAAAATGGATGATTATTTAGGATATTTCTATGTGAGAAAATATTTCTAATTTGTGCCAAATGGTAAAAGAATTAGATATATTTGTGATAAACAAAAATTATTAAACATTTTTTTGATGACGGAGCCTCTTCAAGAAAACAAATGGGATTTTTGAAGTGAGGAAATGTTTTTAAGAATTCTTCCAAATTGATGGAGAAATCTTAAGAATGATTTTCAATATTAAATTAAAGACTATTAGAATCAAGACCTTAAGATAATTTAAAATAAAATGGTATCTTCCTTTAGATGGGCATGCAAAGGTGCTATAACCTTTCCTATATGTAACTGAACTCTTAAACCCTATTTTGATTAGTAGATCAAAACCTATTCTTTTAGGGATCTTTAATCAAGCTTAAGAGCTTCTTAAAATAATAGATTCATTTGGTGGCCAATGACACCATAATAAAAGATTGGTGGTGACTCTTCTTGATAACTCTAGCTATAAATTTATGGATCTATACGTTATGACAATTAGAACAAACATATATACGCATTATAAATGTACACATTAATCTAAAAAATGAGACATATGCAAATGATGATAAAATGTGAATTTTTTAATCGGATTTTCAAATATAAAAAGACTACCTGGACTCTCCAACCTTTAAGTAGAGTTTAAGTGTGACTATTTATAATTAAAATCCTATTCTATTATTATTTTTTATTTTTATATTATTAAGTTATGAAAATATATGAAAATTCTTAATGAAATAAAATTTCTTAAATACCCCATCATTTAGGCATCATTCAGGAACAAATTATTTTATAAAAGGTATTGATATGAATTTTTAAAATTTAAAATAAGTTTAGGGTTTCAACTAAGGTCTAGAGATCCGGATTCCACCTAGGATTGAGGGTTTCGATTTTCACTTGGAGATTTAAGTTTAGGGTTTCATTTGGAGTTCCGACCTTAGGATTTCATGTAGGGTTTTAAGTTTAGGGTTTCATTTAGCTTTTCACTTTAAGGTTTTAATTTTAAGGTTTTAATTTAGGGTTTCAGTTTTAGGATTTTAATTTAGGGTTTCAATTTCAGGGTTTTACAAATATTTATAAAAAATCTCCAACTTCTATGTAGACTTTCCAAGTAAGCTTGTATTTTGTAATTTTCTTAAAAAAATGAGTTTCTTATATGTATTTTTAGTACAAGCTCATGGTATATAAGTTTTTTTTAAAAACAAAGGAATTTTTATATTTTCTATATTTTCTTTTTCATTAAAAATTTTATTATTATTATTATAATCTATTATTTTTTTATTATTTTTTTACTATTTAATAATTCCCCTAACATCTAAGCAGAATTACTAATTTTTAAAACATGATTTTCAATTCCCTCCAACATCTAGGATTTCCTCTAACATCTAAGCATGGATTTTTCAAAAAATTGTTATAATTTTTATAATTATATTTTAAGAGATTTAAAAATACAAATATCATTTAAAATGTATGAATATAATTAAAAATAATATCAATATGTTAATCACTAGACTAATATATGTGCAAAATTATTAAACAATCAAAACAAAATTAAAATTAAAATTAGCATGATTATAATAATAAAAATAATAAAGTTAGCAATACTAAAAGACTTTTAAACAATCGTATGGCCTAATCTTTTTTGAATGATCAATCCTAGTTAATACTTAAATTTTCTCCTTAAAATTTTTTATTATTTTTAAGTTCTTTCTTTTTTAATATAAAAAAAAATATTTTTCTAACCTAGTTAGAACCGAAAACATGGATAGTAAACAAGAGACCATTAGACAATCATGGACAAGAAGAACCAAATGGGACATCTCCATCAACAAAACCAAAAACAAAAAAAAAGCTTATCAGATACAACCAAGGTGCAAGAAAAAGGAAAAGAACAATAAACTAGGAGCAATAACAAGTGCACAGGACATGTAGGCACGCAAGTAATGGAGTCTTAGGCTCTTGCAGAGAAACCACATGTAAAGAAAAGATATAAAAAAAACAAAACATGTAAATGCTAAAAGCTGTGGAAAAGCTGTGGAACTTCTGCAAACTATTTTCACGTAAAGAATTAAACTTTGAACTTAGTTTTACAGAAAACCAAATAGTACACTAAGTTTTCATAGTAACCCTCATGATATATCCTCGTTCTCCCACCCATCAAACGTAATGATAGGAAGACAACAAACCTTGAGCTACCAACGAGCACATACAGAAAAATGCAGAATAAAAAAAGAACTATTCTTCAAATTTTCCAATACAACCAGTTACCTTCCCCGTTTGTGTGTTTTTTGTTTTGTCTTCTATCTTCCTCGTCTATTTCCATGCCCTCTGCCACCCTTTCTCTGGTCTCTTGCTTTTCCATGTTCTACTTCTCTTTCTGCTGACTTTTTTCTTGCTTTTCCATTACCTTTTTAAATGCTCTCATTTTCTATTTTTCTGTTTTTCTTCAGATTTTTCTGCCACTGCTTTATTGTGTCTACCTCCTTTCTTTTCTCCTTTTTTTCCTCAACTTCCTGCCAGTTTCCTCTTGTTTCTCATTGCCCCTCTTCCCGTTTTCTTCCAACTTCTATTTTTTCTCCTGTTTTCGGTATCCTCCTCTCTCTCCCTTTCGTGGTTTATGTTTTTTCACTTTTATTTCAGTTTTTTTCCACCACGTAGCCTCACTTTCCCATGTTCCCAAACTTCATGCCTTAATTAGTTTTTTCCAACAGTTGTTTCTCTTCCCCACATGTTTTTTCATGGCTTGTCTTACCAAGCCTTCATTTAACTCATGTCCCATGCATGGCCTTCCTTGTCGGGGTTTCATGCTCTCTTTTCTTTGCATGCCTTGACCTCTTAAAAAAAATTAAAAAAAAAAAACCCAAATGGCCCACTTCTTGGTCATATTTTGAGCTTATTTCATTTTCTTATATTTTTCTGTCTTTTTTTTTTTTTAATTTTTGAACCTCTAAAATTTTATCAGTTTTTGAGCCGAGCTCTCTTTTATTATATTATATATATTTTAAAGATTTTAAATACTTTTATATTTTATTTTTATATTGATGTATTTATATGTATTTATATTTTTAATTTTTTATCTTTTATATTTTTTATATTTTTTATTTACCATGGCTAATAACAGGCCATTGATGGGCTTTAAGGATAACTCTTTTATCGGGCCATCTTAGGTATTATTCGGGGCCAATGCAATGGGTCTCACTATGGGGCCCTTATTGGATCTCATCCTTGAACATTTAAAAATGCACTGTTAATGAACCCGAAAAATTGATGATCGAAACCTAATTGCGAATCGAGCTCGGGTTAAGGTGAAAATATCCCAAACAAAATCAAGTGTTTACAACTGCCTCTTTTTGCATATTTCTAAGGATCAAGAATAAAACAAAGAATAGAAAACAATTTTGTCTGAATATTACTTCCTAAGGCAAATTTTTTTGTTTTGTTTTGGTTTTTTTCTTTTACTTTTTCCTATTTGTTTTTATTTTTTCCTTAAGACAACCAAGATTAAACGTAGGTCGAAAGACAAAGATAACTAGGATTAAACCTTAAGTTGAATAAAGTGACCAAGACTAAACCAAAAGTTGAATAAAATGACAGCTAATCTGTGCTTGTATGCCAGCTAATTTGAGCTTTCATGCTAGCTATTTTTAAGCTTACGTGCTAGCTAAATTATGCTTAAATTTTCATTTGTGATAGTTATGCTGGACTTAAATTTTCATTGGATGTCAGTCAAACTGGGCTTAAATTTCATTAGGTGTCAGGTAAGCTGGGCTTAAATGTTTATTGAATGCCACCTGTCCTAGTTTAAATTTTCATTGGATGCCAACTAAAATGGGCTTAAAGCATTAGAGGCCAAATAATATGGGCTTAAATTTTATTGTGTACCAATTAAGCTGGGCTTAAATCTTCATTGAGTGCCAGCTACACTGGGCTTAAATATTCATTAGGTGCTAGCTAGATTGAGCTTAAATTTTCATTAGAAGCCAGCTAAAGGTTTAAAACTTCATTAGTGCCAGTTAATTTGGGCTTAAAACTTCATTGGGTGCCAGCTAATCTGAGCTTAAATTTTCACTGTGCGCCAACTAAGATGGGCTTAAATTTCATTAGATGCTAGCTAAACTAGGCTTAAATTTCATTGGGTGCCAACGAAACTAAACTTAAATCTTCATTGAGTTTCAGCTAAATTAGGCTTAAATCTTCATTGAGTTCCAACTAGACAAGGCGTAAATTTTCATTGGGTGCCAACTAAATTAGGCTTAAAACTTTACTGGTGCTAGATAATCTAGGCTTAAATTTTCACTGGGTGCCAACCAAACTAAGCTTAAAACTTCATTGGTGTCAAATAATTTGGGCTTAAATTCTTTCTCGAGAATTGGTGATCCCTACCAGAAATGAAGAAAGTGAAAGTTTTCTTTTCAAATGGATTGAATAGTTCAATATATAAAGGTTTTATATTCATTCAAGAGAGTTTCTCCACATGAAGGGGATAAAATAGGCATATATTTTTTCTATACAAGCTTACAAATGAAACATAAGTTTTTCAAAAATATGAATCCCTTGAAAATCAAACATTTCTAACATTGTTTAGCCTTCAAATGATATTTTGATATATCTCAAGGTTAGCTATAAGAGCTTGAGATTTTGAAATTTCATTTGGGAATAAAAAAAAAAGCTAAGATTTTCAAAATCAACCTTTTTCAAACTTTTGGGACTTTGATATTCAAATCTTTTAAAAAGGTTTGGCTTATCCTTGTTCAACATCCATCTCATTCAATATTAGAAGTTGCCTTCAAAATTTGCTCTAAACTGTCCTTTTATAAGGTTTTCACCTTAGAGTAACATTTTTTTTATTTTTTTATTTTTTATTAATTATCATAACATGCACTTAAGAATTCAAACCTATCTAAAAAGGATAATGGTCTAAGTAGAAAACTAAGAAATAAAGAGGGACCAAAAGATTCATAAGTTTCATGGCCATTTTTTCAAGAGAAACTCTTCAATTTTAAGCATCCATGCTTGATCCAAAATGGACTTTTCATAAGATGTAATGTAGGCTAAGGTTTAGGGTTTTGAAAGAAAACGGTAAATAGTCCTAAAGTAAGTGGTTAAGGGTAATTAAAACCAAAGATCATTCTTTCATTTGAAGGATTGATTCTGAAGTATATTCCTTTTCATTTTCTTATGCTTTTCACCCATTCATTTCTTTTCTTCTCTTTTTTTCTTTCTTTATTCTTTATTCTATTTTTCCTTTTTTTTTCTCCTCATCTTTCTTGTTCATTTTTCACTTCTTCTTTTCTCTGAGTGGATTCAAAACTTTTGAAACTTTTTATATTAGATCTTTGCCCTAAGATATGGGATTCCAATTAGACATCACTATTTTTAACCCTTAAATGCATCATTTTTGCCCCTAGGTGTAAAGGGTGATCCTTAGTTAGGATTTATTTTTTAAAAACTTTTTTCAAGGTCAAAGGGGTAGCAAAAGATAGATTTCAACGAAGGGATGATGAAAGATGCCCATTTGTCATTTCAAGCATGATCACTTAAATTGAAGAGCAACTTCCTTTAGAAAAATGAACTTGAAAAAAAATTTTCATTTCAAAAGTTTTTTCAGTTTTCATTTAGTCTTTCTTGACCTTTTCACTTGGCTTTTCACTTTAGGTTTTTCCTTGTTTCTTTCCTAAAATTCTGGATTTATTAGGACTTTATTTAGATTTATTTGAATTCTTTAAATGCATTATGTCATAACCACTTTTTCTCTCTTTTTCTCACTTTTGTCTTTTTTTTTTTTGTTTTTAACATACCCTCTATAATTCATACCTAAATTCACTTTGCTAGTAATGCATTTTATAGAAAATACCCCATTTTAACAAACCACCGTTAATTAAAGTTATTGTAAGAAAAGGGTCATGAAGAATGAACAAGAAAAAGGTCAAATGGAATAAACATGGTTAATGTACTGATTGGTTCATGTCACTCCACAAAAAAAAAAAAAAAATGAATGGGCATGTCATAACTCAAGTTGTCTTAAAGGCAATAAGGTCTTTCTTCTCTAACTAACATGCCCTAAGGCATTGGACCAAACTAATTTTTAGGTAAAGAACTAAAAGATTGGTAGATTTTTTTTATCAATGTGCCCCAAGACACATAGGCCAGGCCAATTTTTGGGTAAAAGGCTAAAAGGTTGGTAAGTTTGGGTCATTTTACAAGACTTCGGGCGGCTTTGACTTTTGAAAATTTTTGGAGCTATAATGTAACATTAACATATCAAATTACCACATCTAAATTTTTAAAAAATTGTCACGTTTGCTTGGTCTTTTAGGAATCCAAATTTTTTTCTTTCTTTTTTAATTAAAATTGTCATTGTTCATTGCTTTGGGAAAAAATATCACCCTTTGATATCATAACATTATCAGATAAAGACAAGATTCACAAATTCAAATTCAAAGCTTTTGATGAATCACAGTTGATGAATGGAATCAACTGAATGCTTTAAGAAATAGTTTAGGTATTTGAGAAATCCTAATAATGATCACCAACTCATTCATGACTCAAAACTTTTTTTTTCACTTTTTTCTTTATTTTTAAGGCATTCTTTTTCTATAACTAGAAGATTTAATTATGTGGGGCTTTATTCACATATAACAATTTCCCCTTTTTAATAATTTTCTTTCAAAGAAAACCTATAATATCTAAAACTTAAAGGAAATAAAAAACCTCAAATGATAATATAAATCCATAAAAGACTATAATGCACAATGTTTACTCATGCAATGTAAACATTCAGGCTTGACCTAAACATTCACATTTCCATTTGTACTCTTGAGATGACATTCAAATTTACAAAAACAGAAGTGCCATACATGGTGCTTCAACTTTAGCATCATTGACCATCAATTCCATCGCTGTCAATCATCAAAACCTTTAATAGTTTTTTAAATTTTATGGGATCCGCATCAATCAAAGCCTAAATTGTATCCTTGAAGCCAATACAATCTTCTATGGAATGCTTTTCCACCTCATCATGAAATTCACACTTAGCTTTGGGATCATATCACTTTGGGTAAGAAGGCTTTCTAGGTTTTGCAAGAATAACAGAAATCATGTGATTTTTTACCAATAAGGTGAAGAGCTTAATGTAAAACATTGGGAGTGAACGATACATCTTGACTCTCTTTCTCTTATAGCTTTGTGAATGGCTTGGGTTGATATTTTGTTCTTTAAATATTTTTGGCAAAGAAACTGGAGCACACAAATGAGGTGGTTAAAGAAATTTGCCAACTTAAGGTGCTGGTTAGGAACAATATAATGACCATTGAGAATAGTCATTCACCAAATCTTCTTGCATCATGGTGAGATTTCTTTCATTTCGTCTTTCAATAATTTTTTTTTCAACGTATTCATTGAATATATTTCCTTGCCTTTCATTAGGAATTTCAATATTGGCATTCATAATTCTTCATTTTTTATGTCATTTTTTATTTTATCCATGGAAAATAGCAAATCGATAAATTCTGAGGATGTATTACCAATAAACTTATCATAATAAAGAGAATGAAAGGTATTTTCAACTTCTTATTAGTTAAATGTGGCCGAACTTGCGATGTAACCTCTTTCCATTGAGTGGCATATTCTTGGTAGCTCTCATTGGAGCTTTTTCTCATGTTTTGAAGGGTTAACTGATCTGAAACCATCTCTAACATATGTTGATATCACTTTAAGAATGCTTGAGATAAATCCCTTCAAGTATGAATTTGGCTACTTTTCAGACTATAATACCAATTACCTATTGCCCTAGTTAAACTTTCTTGAAAAGTATGAATAAGTAGCTTTTCATCACCAGCATACCCAACCATTTATGATAGTATTAAGCCAAATGTGTCTCAGGACATTCAGTTCCATTATGCTTATCAAATGTTGAGATTTTGAACTTAGGTGGAATACCTACATCTACAACTAGCTGGAATTTCTTTATATCATAAGATTTATACTTGCCTTAAATAGCTTGAACTCTTTCTTCTAAGAGACTATACCTTCTTTATTCATCTAGATTACATGATTCATCCCTTATAGGTCATAAGCTAGGTCCTTTGGGTTGATCATTTTCTTGAGTAAAAGTCCCTCGATAATCCTTTCCATCTCTCTTATCAAATTAATATTCTTCTTATCCTTAAAAAAAATCACAGGGATTATTCTTGAAAAAGATCCTTATTTTTTATCACACATTCATTGCACTCTATTGAATTGATACATACAAGGATTAATGAATGAATATATGAATGCACAAATGACAAAGCTCTTTAGTGAAAAGTGTCAAAAAAAAATTAGAAGCAAACCATAATTCACATATCTAAATTTAAAAAGACAACACCATATTAACATAAAAAAAAAAACATTTTGCAATTAGAAGAAAGTCACTAAGCATTTCATTTTACCAACCAAATTATCACTTGAAAAGAAAAACCCCACCTATGTTTATTATCATGCTATCCCTTTTCATTGTTCTTAAATCTTTAACCTTGTAAACCATTTTGCATCTATAAGTGATTACACCTTGTGTTTGAACTTACAATTTTCAATGAAAGGCCCTATAATCCTACCGTGGTATTCACATCTAGCATTTGGGTCGAAATATTTTAGGTATGGAGGCTTTAAAGGCTTTGAAGGCATAAGGGTAACAAGGCATCTCTCAAATAGATAGGGAAAGAGTTTTCCATATAAAATGGGGATATGATCAAACTATTTCTTTTTCTTGGGTAATTTTTGGGCAACAAATTGACTAGGAGTCCTAGAATTTGGTGGTGCAAAGGTTTGGTTTTGAGAAATTGGTTAAATAAGTAATTGGGGAATGAAAGGTTGAAGGCATGTACTTTTTGGAGATTGTATGAAGTTTTGGGGCTTGATCCTAGATGCATGGAAAATAGGTTGAAGACGAACATGAGAAGGATTTGAATGTAGGTTCGAATACAAAATGGTTGGTAAAGATTGTATAGAACTTGGCAAGTCTATCCTAGGAATCAAATTCTATAGCTCAGACACTTGCATAGTCAAATCACTCATCCCTTTTATGATCTTATCCAAAACTTCATTATTGCTCAAACCACTGAATGCTTTAGCTTGCTCAAGAAATTTATTGGGCCCGACAAGAACCGATTGATCTTGATTCCATGAACTCATAAGACTTACTTGAGTTGAAACTAGTAAGGACCCTCTAGAAGGTGCCAAAATAAATTCTTTAAGCCTATTAGTTGTCTTTGTCAACTCAGCAAGCTATTTTGTCAATCTCTTGAATGTCATAACCTAACTCCTCTTGATTGTGTTATAATACACTAATTTGGATCTCCAATTAATCCTTCATATTTTTAGCTTCTTATAGCCGCTAAAACAAGTGTTTTATTTCAAGGGTTTAAACCAAAATGCTTATGCTATTATTCTTGATGAATGAATGACATAATTCTTAATTTGTATGCCATACAAAATATATCTACGAATGTTTGAATATGGTAATGATAGAAAGATATATGCAAAAATGGAACAACCTAAAATATGTAAATCACCTTAACAATAAATATAGAATGAAATGATTCCAAAAAGATGATAAACTCTTATCCTAAATCTATTTTTTCCATCTTTTTTATTAGGACTCCTTTTTTCTTTTTCTCTTTTTTATCCTTTTTTTATCCTAACTTTATTTACACTATTATTACCTTTAAACACAAACTGTATCAAATTGTCCCACCTATCCTAATTTGGTTAATTTCTATGAAAAAGATTGATTCTCTTTTTGCTATGCGTTTTCTAACTGGTTTTTAACTTCTAAATAGGTCCTATCAAGAGCTGACACTACTAATGACTTCATAAAAACATTTTTTTTCTATTTTGATAACCAACCAAAAACAAAATACCCCATCTTAAAATATAATACCTATATAATATATGTAGCAAAATTAAAGAATATAAAAATAAAATGAATCAATAATTGAAAACAAACAAATAATAGAAACAATGTAGTAACCATATAATATAACAAAATAACATAATATATGCAATGTCTTAACTTTTGGTGATTTTATAAAAGGGCAGCATGGCTTTACCCTAAGTAGGCTTCCTATAGCTCACAATATGCTAGGTCAAGATTTATTCATCTAAAGGTTCCCAAATCAAACCTTACATTATCACCCATTACAAACTAATAAGGTACATTAATCCTTACCCATTATAGGCTATAAAAAGAAAGGATTCGATTTGAATGAAAGTGTTTCACCAACAAATGCAATGGTTATCACCTTATGAGAGCGTAGCTACTTCACTTATTCCTAATAATGATGGAGCCTAAGTCTAAAGCTTAAGTATGTAAGTGAATATGCAAAAATGTGCAAAGTGATATATTAATCAAAATAACATAAATAAATCACAAATACAGAATCAAAACAACATAATAACTAACATGTAATTTATTAATTTTTATTAATCTATTTCTTTTGAAAAAATTATTAATATAAAGGGAATTAAATTAAATATCAAATAAAACCAATTAAATACAAAATTTTAAATAGTGATGATTAAAAATTTTGGCCTGACTCTCAAAATCTTCAATAAAGTCGCCAAGCTATTATAATATATCAGTCCGAAAACTCAATTATTAGACATAAAATTTAAAAATTATAAAAAACACGAGAGTCAACACCAATCTTTATTAGGGTATGATTGACAACCCAAAAACTTTATCTTTTTAATAAAACGATAAAACGAGTTTAGAATTTATTAAAAAGATAATTTTGATCTACAAAAATAGGATTGGATTCGAGAATCGATTACATGTGGGGAAGGATTAACAATTTCACAGCGCCTATAAAATTAGTACCAATCAGTCATGCACTATTTATAATTTTGGACAGAATGGTTTTTATATGAAATTTAATTATAATTCCCTTTATCTTTAAGAAATAAAATCAATTAAAAAATCTTTATTTAGGGATATTAAGAAAAATTTCAAATTAAAGAAACACATTTTAATTCATTGACATAAAAGTAAAATTTGAAGATAGTCTTTCCATCTAAGATTTAACATAATATTCTTTTAAAAATAATAAAATAACATTCTTTGTAAATGATTATCATCGATGACTTCCAACATCTAGGTAGAGTATCGACAATTATATTTCATGAAATGCTATTTTAATTTTAATTACTTAAAACTAATTTTTTTAAGAACTTTTTATGTAGTAAAAAAAAGTAAAAATGATATACTTCATATTAATCATCAATAATTAGAACAAACATAAATATGTATTATAAATGTACACATTAATTTAAAAAATAAGACATATGCAAATGATGATAAAATGAGAATTTTTGAATCGGGGTTTCAAATATAAAGAGACCTCCTGAACTCTCTAACATTTAGGTGGAGTTTGGGGTAACTATTTATGTTTAAAATCCCATTTATTATTATTGTTATTTTTTTTATTTTTATATTATTAAGTTATGGAAATATTTAAAAATTCTTAATGAAATAAAATTTCCTAAATACTCATCATCTAAGCAGCATTCAGGAACAGATTATTTCATAAAAAAATTTTCATATGAATCCTTAAAATTTAAAATGAGTTTAGGGTTTCACTAAAGCATAGGGATTCAGATTCCACCTAGGATGTAGGGTTTTGGATTTCACTTGAAGTTTTGATTTTAGGGTTTTATTTAGAGTTCTGACCCTAAGATTTCATTTAGGGTTTTATGTTTAGGATTTCATTTAGGATTTTAATTTTAGGGTCTTAATATAGGTTTCAGTATTAGGGTCTTGGTTTCAATTTTAGGATTTTACAAACCTCTCTAAAAATCTCCAACTTATAGGTGGACTTTTGAAGTAAGTTCGTATTTTGTAATTTTCATGAAAAATGAATTTCTTACATATTTTTTAGTAGAAGCCCGTTTTATATAAGTTTTTCTCAAAAAAATAAATTTTTATATTTTCCTTTCTTTAAAAGTTTTTTTATTTTATAATCTATTATTTTTTATTATTTTTTTTACTATTTAATAATTCCCCCAACATCTTGGTAAGGATTTTTTAAAAAATGTTATTATTTTTATAATTATATTTTAAGAGATTTAAAAATGCAAATATCATTTAAAATGTATGAACATAATTAAAAATAATGTGAATATGTTCATCACTAGACTAATATATGTGCAAAATTATTAAACAATCAAAACAAAATTAAAATTAAAATAAGCATGATTACAATAATAAAAATAATAAAGTTAGCAATACAAAAAGACATTTAAACAATCGTACGGCCTAATCCTCTTTGAATGATCAATCCTAGTTAAATTTTAAAATTCTCCTTAAAATTTTTAATTATTCTTAAGTTCCTTCTTTTTTTAATTTAAAAAAATTATTTTTTTCCAACCTAGTTAGAACTGAAAATATGGATAGTAAACAAGGGAGCATTAGACATGGACAACAAGAACAAAATGGGACATCTCCATCAACAAAACCAAAAGCGAAAAAAAAAAAAAACTAGCTTATCACTTACAACCAACGTGCAAGAAAATAGAAAAGAAGAATAAACCAGGAGCAATAACAAGTAGTACACAGGACATGTAGGCCCGCAAGTAATGGAGTTTTAGGCTTCCGTAAACAAACCACATGTAGAGCAAAGATATAAAAAAAACAAAAGCATGTAAATGCTGAAGCTGTGGAACTTTTGCAAACAATTTTCATGTAAAGATTTAAATTTTTAACTTAGTTTTACAGAAAACCAAATAGGACACCAAGTTTTCACAGTAACCCTCATGATTTATCTCATACTCCCACCCATCAAACGTAAAGGATAGGAAGACAACAAACCTTGAGCTACCAATGAGCACATACAGAAAAATGCAGAATAAAAAAAGAACTATGCTTCAAATTTTCCAATACAACCAGTTATCTTTCACGTTTCTATGTTTTTTGTTTTGTCTTTTATCTTCATCTGTTTCTGTGGCTTTTGTTCACATGCTGCCTGCTGCAGCGTTTTTTATTTCCACGCCCTTTGCCAACCTTTTTCTGGTCTCTTGCTTCTCCACGTTCTACTTCTCTTTCTGCTGACTTTTTTTCTTGCTTTTCTGCTACCTTTTTGAGTGCTCCCATTTTTTTTTCTTCTGTTTTTTTTCTTCATATTTTTTTGCCACTGCTTTACTGCGTCTACCTCCTTTCTTTTCTGTTTTTTCCTCAACTTCCTGCCAGTTTCCTCATATTTCTTGCTGCCCTTCTTCCAGTTTTCTTTCAGTTTCTATTTTTCTCCTATTTTTCTTTTTCAATTTTTGGTATCCTCCTCTCTTTCCCTTTCGTGGTTCACGTTTTGGCACTTTCATTTCAGTTTTTTTTTCCACCACGTAGCCTCATGTTTCTGTCACGGACCTAAGGAAGAGTCTTGAATCCCACATCGAACATAATAGGAGGGTCACTGGGATATATAAGGGTTCACACCATCTCCGCCTTGCGAGGCGCTTTTTGTAGGACAAAACCGTGAGGCCAGAGGGACCAGAGCGGACAATACCTCACAAGGGTGTGAACCGTGGCAGGAAGGCTGATCCGGGACGCCGGAAGGGTGAATGCCCGGGTCCCGGAGCCGTGCGGGTTCGGAGCTTAAGTCTCGACCCGTGACATTTCCACGTTCCCAAGCTTCATGTCTTTATTAGTTTTTTCCAAAAGTTGTTTTTCTTCCCCACGTGTTCTTTCATGGCTTAACTGACCAAGCCTTCATGCAACTCATGTCCTATGCATGGCTTTCCTTGCCGGGCCTTCAAGCTCGCTTTTTTTTGCATGGCTTTATCTCTAAAAAAACCCCAACCAAATGGCCCACTCTTTGGTCATATTTTGGGCTTATTTCATTTTTTTTTTTTTTTGTTTTGAACCTCTAAAATTTTATTAGTTTTTGAGTCAAGCTCTTTTTTATTATATATTTTTATGTATATATATATATTTAAATATTTTTATATTTTATTTTTATGTCTATATTTTTATATGTTTTTATATTTTTTATTTGTATATTTTATATTTTTTATATTTTTTTTATTATGGCCAATAATAGGCCATTGATAGGCTTTAAGGATAACTCTTTTATCAAGCTTTTTAAGGGGCTATTTTGGGTATTATTTGAGCCAATGCAACGGGCTTCACTATGGGGCTCCTATTAGGCCTCATCCTCGAGCATCTATAAATGGACCATTAATGGACCCAAAAAATTGATGATCAAAACCCAATTGCAAAATCGAGCCTAGGTTAAAGTATAAAATATCTTGGACAAAATTAAGTATCTACAGTTTAGTGTCTACTCGATCTTCTTCAATCTTGTTAAGTCTTTTCCTTGACATTAACTCACAAATAAGCTTTAGAATAATTTTAAACTCTTATTTTACTTTGGCCAAATATTTCTCAAGTTAATTCAATTAAGACTAGTTGAAATACTACATTGATGACACAAAGTCATGAATCTTATCTTGATTACTTCATGCATTTTTGTATGCTTGATAACACTAAAATATATAGTGATTTCCAGTAATTTTTGGTTCAAAAATTTTGAAATTTGATTAAACTCAGTGCATTTAATGTGTGTCTTCTTGGTCTTAAGGTAAAATGTATATGGGATGTGTATTTCATGCACAATTCATGCAAGATTAGGTCAAGCCTAATCATTGTCTTATTTGGCCATCCAAGAAGAAGATTAAACCGAATCCCATTGATATTAGGAATCCTAATTTCACTTGGATAAAAAGAATCCTAGTTGAACTATAACTCTATATATATTTGGCTTTCCTATATTGAAGAGGAATGTACATACAATTGGAGAATTAAAGAATTATACTTGGACAAGGACTCTTTATTGTATTCAAGCAAAAGAGATTTTGAAAGTCAAAAACTTTTTGATCAATCTTGAAAGAGTTTTCGTGCTAGAAAGATACTACACAAGAGTAAAGGTTAAGAGTTTAAATTGAAGATGGACTCTTAAAATTCTACCCCAAGAGTTTGAATCGAATGTAATTAGATGGTCTTGATAACTAAGCTTAGCCAAACCTATCTTCAAGAATGTAAGATCAAGCATGCAAGACACTTGTACAATTAAGATCACTCTAAGACAATTCCATTTGGCCATGACTCTCTAGGCTTAAAGACTCCATAATCGACCAACCATTTTAAAGATCAAGATAGACTTTATAACTTAGAGTTTAGATAGGAAGAGGACTTGTAATCCGAAATCCCCATCCTAGCCAACCGACATCTATAAATAAGGAGGGTCTTTTGTAACTCAAAGATATCGTATCTCATCCTTCTCCATTCTTCTCTTCTCTAGTTTTTATTTTCGGCTCTTTAAGTTCTTTTATAGTTTTTTTTTTTTTTATTTTGTAGTTTGGCTAAGGTGACAAATTAGCTATAACTAAAGTGTTTTCTCAATTCTCTTTTTCCATTAAAAGCATTCTTTTATTTTCAATATCTATTATTTTCAAGCTTTCATATATTCTTTTCAGTTTAGAAAGTATTTTTATGTTCTTTTAGTATTCAACAATCATTCTTTTCCATTTTCATGTTTCAGTTTACATACAATATTGTTTACAATTTTCTTTTATGCTATTTACAACTTTCAACCTACATCAATCTTTCTTCTCTCCAAGCTTTCTTTTAATTTTGTTCTATTCAACAACATCCAAGACTTTCAAGTAATAGTTGAAAAAATAGATCTTGGCCTACACAATTGCTTTCTTTTATTGTTTTCTTTGCAATAAAACCAATCTTTTCATTAGTTTAGATATAAGGCTATTAACATATCATCTTTCATACTTGATTGTCACCTTACAATTCAATTATATAATCCTCGTGAGATGATATTCTACTCACTCACTACTATTACTTTCATTATGATATGTGCACTTGCAGGCTTTACAAAAAGCAACAATCAAGTTTTTTGTGCCGTTACTAGGGATTATATCAGTGTTCAACAATCAATATCAATAAGGAATTCTACTCCCTTGTAATCTAAACACTTTTCTTTTATTTGTTTAAACTATTTGATCTTTTCTTTGTTTGTATGTGCAGATCTAGAAGAGTTGACCTAGCTCCATTTGACAAAGAAATCAAATGAACCTTTAGGTGTTTACAAAGAGAGCAAACAATACTACCAACACCAATCTAAATGGCAAATGCAAAAAATAAAGGGATAAAGAACATTGAGGGACTATGATGTTCTTAATGTGAATGGATTCCAACCATTCATAAAAAGGCTAAAGACCCAAGCAAATAACTTTGAGACAAAGCCTTAAATTATTCAAATGGTCTCAACTTTTGTATAGTTTGTAAGGTTACTAAATAGTGATCCAAATCTCCATTTATCTAACATTTTAGAATTGTGTGATACTTTTAAGTATAATGGTATTTTCGATGATGCATTTCTACTAAGACTTTTTCCTTTTTCTCTAAAAACCAAGGCAAAAAGTTGGTTACTTCTCTACCATCTAGTTCAATCACCAAATGGGATGATTTGGTACAAAAGTTCGTCATAAAATTCTTTCCACCCACTAAGATAGCCAAGTTGAGGAATGAAATCACAACATTCATGCAATTCGATTAGGAGAATTTATATGATGCATAAGAGAGATTTAAAGAGTTTTTTAGAAAATGTCCATATCATGGTCTCCTACAATGTTTGCAAAATACAAATCTTTTACAATGGATTAACACTGTCCATAAGAACTACACTTGATTCGGCTGTTAGAGGAGCCATAATAAGTAAGACTACTGAAGAGGCATATGGTTGATAAAAGAGATGATGGCAAACAATTCCAAATGGGGTATGGAATGCAAGGTACACAAAAATTTTTTTGGTGTTTATGAGCTTGACACACTCACATTTATCACATCATAGTTGGCTAGTTTAACAAAAAAAATAGATGCCTTAGGAACCCTATCTCAAACTACCCTTGTTCCTACTATCCAAAGCCCTTTTATTACTTATGAAATTCGTGAAAGACCACATGCCACTGATAAATGCCCATTTAGAATAGAGTTGGTCCTATTTTCCCAACAATCCAAGCGTGCTTATAATCTATATAACAATGCTTACAACCTAGGCTGGAGGAACCACCCAAACTGTTGTTGAAATCAAAACCAACCCAACCATTAAACCACCAACCAAAATTCAAACTTTTGCCCACCACCATACAACCTATCCCAAGAAAAAAAAAAGATTTGAAAAGATTTGAAAAGATGTTGACACAATTGATGCAATCCCACAACACCACCATGCAAAGCCAAGCCTTATCCATAAAGAAGCTTGAAACACAAATTGGCCAACTAGCTCATGCCATAACCAATTGACCTTAAGGAGCCTTGCCTAGTAATACCAAATCAAACCCAAAGAAATAAGGCAAGGACACATGCAATGCTTTGCATTCTTACGAGGGGGAAAAGATTTATTATTCTAATGGTGATGATTTTGATAAGCCCATGGTAGTCAATTGGCCTAGATTTGTGAAACAACTAGATGCGGATTACATTGAGAACTCGACAATAGGGGATGAAGAGTTGCCTTAATTTGGAAAGGAAATTTTGACAAGTTTTGATCATATGGCTCTAGAAGCTCTTGAAAGTATTAAGTCAAATGAGGAGAATGAGTACATTTATGAAAAAGATCAAAAAAGGAATACATAGAGGAAAATTCTGCTAGAGAAGTGATTGCACTAAAATTTTAGTATTTTTATGCTCATTTTTAGTGTAATTTCCTTATATTTTGGCTTGTTCCTTACAAATTATGGATAAAATAATCCTAAATGCATAATTGTCTCATGTGTAGGTGAAAATATGAATAAGGAGGAATTTTGGACATTTTTTATACATTTTGAAGGATTTTTGGTGTGAATTGTGGAAATGGCCTAAACTAGTGTGAGTAAGCTACTTTGCTTTTTGAAGGAGTTTTTCTTGATCCTTTCTTCTATGGTTTCTTGAGCTTATTTGAACTTCATGGAACCTTATTTCAAGTCTTATTCTTCATTTTATTCATTTGGAAATGTCATTTGTAGCTCAGTTCATTATTACCTTTGTAGTATCTTTATACATACTTAAAAGGTATTAAGTTTATTAGTGTAGAGAGAAGCTAATTTTTTTTTATTTGCAATTTTCCAAAATTTTGATAGTGATTTTAATGAAAAATTCATTTTTTAAATAACTTGAATTCTTGGCAGCCAAAGGAAGAAGAATGAAGCAAAAATAGGTACCTAAGAAAGCAAAGCTTGTGGTGTGGAATGAAGCTTCATGTGCATGTGAAATTGGTGCCATCCTACTGACATGGCATTTTGGATAGCTCTCATTAGCTATAATTTGGACTTTCTGGAGTGGTAAAACACATGAGAGGAAGCTTACAACCAATGAAGAATGAAGAAGTTATAGTAAGTCGTGTACAAGGGACAAAGGAAGGAACAAAGAATTCTCTAGAAGACCTCTCATTTCCATATATTTTGGAGAACTTTTTTAGGGCTCAATTCACCAATCACCTGCCTATAAATAGGGGGAGAACAGCCATTTTAGGAGGACTTTAGATTAGGATTTTAATTTTTTGTTTTTTAGTCTTCTGTATTTTCCTTTCCTATAGTTTTATTTTCCTTCTTGCCAAACAGCTTTAGATTTCAATTTTCCCTATTGAATTTGATTGCTAATTTACGTTTCCTGAAGTGTTTTTCAATTTTCTTTAATATTTTCACAATGAATTTTGCAATATCTTTTGATTTCATGTTCAAATCTTGTTAATTTTACATTGATCTCAGTTCTGTTTTCAAATTCACGCACATGACCTAGCTTCAATGACCTGTTCGAAACTCCTGGATTTCTAGCTTGTTTTTGCACCAATTTTTTTTCGCACTTTCATAACTTATTAGGCTAAAATCCAATAAAATTTTAGCTTCAAATTCATTCCCAATAGATCCAGTTAATTCTTGCAATTTGCGGTTGAAATCCTGGAGGTAGTGCTGTCCAGACATGAAAACCAGGTTAATGCTTAGATCTTCTCTCCTCTGGGCAATTTGTTTGCTTCTTTTAAACCTTGCACTCTTGGATTTACATGTTTACTTGATTACTTTCTGTTTATTGCAATTTAATTCATGCATTTGGTAGCTATTTGGATGAATTTTGTTGACAGTACTCTGTTTTCTCTATTTTGAGTAAATCTTGATGTGCTAGTTCATTGAGCTAGTTTTGTTATATTTTGCTGCAATTTTCTTTTAAGATCTTGTAGTAAACTCGTTGATTTAGCTTACCTTAGCTCAGTGCAAGTTCATTTTCTTTAAAAAATTCCAGATCTAAAATTTTTTCTATTGAATTGGTAGTTATTGAGCTGAAATCCGTTTTTATTTTCAATTTTTCTGGTTAATCCTCGCACATTCTTTGTAGTTTTTGTCTTCAATTTAGTTACACTCATTGTTCTCTTAATTTTAAGTTCAAATTTATTTGATTTTTCCAGACTTTTGTATTGAAGTCTATGTTCCTAGGTGTAGTGCTATGTTCAGTTTCAAGATTTCATCTTAGCTCTTTGCTCCATTTAATTGTAATGCATATTTTTTTTACCTTAGTTCATTCATTGCTTTTTATTTTTTATTTTTGTCTTTTATAGCTCAATTTCATACCATTTAAAGTACGTTAGATTGACATTTCTTATTTGACTTTTGGTTTTTTAGTTTTGCCTTCCACTTTCGGTTTTGAATTTGAAACTTGCGTTTCCCTCTTTTAAATTCTTACTCCAAATTTGTTTTCACATAGATTAGATTTACATTTTAATTCATGATTCATGTCATTACATTCTAGTTTAGCTATTATTTTTGCACATTTTATTATTCTACTTAGTTTACATAATGCATGACTTTGTTTGATTTTGTTTTTCATAGTTAGCTTAGTCTTATGATCATTCCTTGATTAAGCCAACTATAGAAGGGTAGGGTGATAACAGATACATAGCCTAGGAATTTCTTTACTTAATCCATGTGGGACTATATCATGACTAAAAGGTCACTAGTATTACTTGTATGGCTTGTGCACTTGCAATTTTGAGCCAATCAAGTTTTTAGTGCCATTCCTAGGGCTTAGGAGTCAAGAGTCTTAGGCTAATGTCGTCCTTCACTATGCTCTTTTATAGATTGGTTCACCCCTTTAATTTACATAGCTTAGGATAGTTGCTTAGTTTACATAGCCTTAGTGTAGATAGTTTAGACTTAACTACTCAATTTGTGTTTAGGATTTATTTTCCTTTTCATGTGGAAGGATAATTCTTATGAGGTAACTAAGCACTCTGTGGACTATTTTAGACTTTATTATTTTAATGACTATCTAGGACCATGGCCTACTAAGGAAGGGCCTAGTAAGGAAGACAAATCCAAAAGAGAGTTAGCCCTTAAAGCTTTATCCAAAACTTTAGACTCTCTAAAAAATCAAGTAAAGGCCATTAAAGCTAGGTATGATCCTAAGCCTACTTTCGTCCATAACTTTCCTAGCCCACAAGATAATGGTCGAGTGTAAGGTGGAGTTTATTATAGTGATAGGTGTACCTTTGACCAACAATTCCAATCTCACTCAAAGACCTACACTAGTCAAACTTGGGAGGGTCGTTTTAAGCACACGTGGGATACTACTTCAGGACATTTCTTTAGTTCACCAACTCAATACACCCTAACTTATCCTACCAAGCATTCACTTCCATAATACCCTCCACCACCCTAATATTCTCCACCATCACTGTAAGTCTCTTAAGTGCCACACTATGTTCCATCACAACAACATTTTTTCTCATCAAATACCATTCATCATCACATCAATTTTCATCTACACCATAGTCACCACCACCTCTTTCATATGAAAGAAAACCATACCTTGAGGAGATACTCATTGAAAGGCTTCAAACTATAGAAAAACTCCTCCAAGACCAACAAAAGGCATCCATTAGGGCTTTTGGGCACATTGGTTCAAAATGCACATATCCTAAGCACTTGCTTTCAAGATTCCATGCCTAGTACTATAAAGTCAAACCTTAGTTGGTTAGGTAAGAAAGAGTGCACCTTGAGGGATCATTATAAAAGGGGAAATTCAAAACAGATTAATGATGATGTTGTTGGTATTTACCCTTCCAGCTGACTCATATTTTGGCTAAGATATTATCATAATTGTAGTAATTTGATATTTGATAAAAGTCTTATTTCTTTACATTAAGCTTGTACATATATTTTAATGTTGATGCTTATATGATAAGATCCTTGAAAAATAAATAAAGCTTTGTAAGGGAATTATAATGAGATTTTAATTATGAGATCATCATTGCATAAAAACTATATATTCCAAAATTGTTCCTAGTTGATACTTTATCAATAAAAGGACATTGACAAAAGCCATTGAGACTAGCACATGGTTATACTTTTGCTTATGAAGCAAGCAACCGATCTCATAGGTTAAAATTTGGATAAACTTAAGCTAAAATGTGAGTGCTTGTTACAAGAACAAGTTTGCTAAACATAACCGAATATGAGAATGTTATATGGTAGTTCATATAGTGTTTATAGCTATATTTTCATGTAATGATTGTATAAGTGATCCTTTGACTAGGTATTACTTATGATCTTATATGATTAATATTATACTTTGACTTTACTTATGGTTCTAAGCAAGAATGCTCTAGTCGAGTATTGTTGGGTATAACATTAGGCATATGAAGATGTATGAGGTAATCAATATGAGATTCATCACCTTGTGTGATCAAGAGAATATCTCAATTAGTCTTGATTGAATTAACTTGAGAAATCTTTACCCAAAATGAAATAAGAGTTTAGTTATTTGTGAGTTAATGTCAAAGACAAGACTTAACATGGTTGAACAAAATTGAGTAGATACTAAACCATACTTAATGTTAAAAAAATGAGATACTATGTGATGAAACGATATTAATTATACACTAAGACCATTCACGGATAGGTTGTCAAGCCATATTGACTTTTCTTTAGTAATTTAGGGTCATAGCAATGAAGCTAGCATCGATCATGATCTATAAACATAAGATTGTATATATATGTTGTTTGTATAATCTTATTGATTGATCTTGGCTTTAGGAAATTAAAATTTTTAAAAATTCTACTGCTTTAACTCTGATAATGATATATAGTTTGCTTCAAATCCTTTAGTTCTAAAACTAAACCAAAAGGTAAAGGTAAATAATAAGTCCCTATGGCATAGGCAACAACACTAGTGCAAATTCCAACACATAAGGATACCTTTCTTTCTTTAGGCATTTACTCTTCTTAAGTCCCTATATATCATTACATAAATGAAAACCACTTTTGGTATCCAATATGTAAGAAGATGTGTCAAGAAGAGATAGATTGATCTCAATCATAAACATACTTAAAGTATAAGTTTCTTTGGACTTTTTCTCCTTCAAGCTTGCCAAGTAGACCTTGCAATTCCCCTTTCAATAACTTTTTTTACCATACTGGTGACATGTACCGTTGACCTTCTTGATGTTGCTAGTAGGCTTGATAGCCTTGTTTACATCCTCTTTCTTATCAACCTTTTTACTTTTCTTCTTTATGGCCAACTTTTTCTTGGCTTTAGATGAAGAAACCAAAAGACCTTAAGCTTTTAATTCTTAATGGATTTTTTGCCAATGTCAATCGTATTCATCAATTGTGGTAATGTTACTTCCATCTGATGCATATAGAAGTTTGTTACAAATTGGAAAAAGCTATTAGGAAGAAATGACAAGATCAAGTTAACATTTAACTCATGATCCATCAAAAATCCTAATTGTCTAAGTTTCTCAATCTAATTGATCATCTTGAGAGAATGCACTTTAATCGAAGTGCTCTCAAACATCACTATTTGAAACAGTTCCTTAGAGGTCTCAAACTTCTTAGTTTGCCATTGTTTGTCATACAATTCTTTAAGGTGAAGAATGATGTCAGAGCATCTATATTCTCATGTTTCTTTTTCAACATAGGGATTATGCTAGCCACCATGATACATGTGGCTTGATTAGCATGGTCTTTATGGGTTTCATAAACCCTCTACACTACATCATCAACACTAGCATCTGGTTTTGATTAACTGGTTCATCAAAAACATAAAACATTTTCTCTTGCCTAAGGATAAGCTCCAAATCGCAATACCATTCATTAAAGTTAGGCCTTATGAGCTTATTAGCATCAAGTATGCTATGAAGCAACAAGTTATTACTCATTTTGCAACCTATAAAATATGAACAAGTATCAGTCATATTGTTCAATGCCAATACATATAAGGTCTAAATCTATATATTAGTAGCTCCCACTATTTTAATCAAATCAATAGCCATCACTATCAATTCAAAAAAAATCATATTTTTCTAGTGGGCTTGGATCCTTTAGTTTAACATAACCTTGTGGTTTGTCTCAACAAGCCATGATAAGTAAATTAGTTAGATAACTTGCTTATCAATCACATCACCATGTGACTCCTAGATCAATTGGGTAATAACTCCTTGTTGAATCACATCTTATGTGATACATACAATCATTGCCTTTATCATTATACAGTCAAGTTTTTCACATTCAGACAATACAATGAAAGTTAAGTAAGACCCATTAACCATAACACAACCTTATTTCAAATAATGAGTGCCTTGTGTTTTGTCTCAACAAGCTGCACTAGTAAAGATTCAGCTGTTTATGTTATGAAAGGCATCGAGAATATTTTTCACGAATGATTTTTTATTCATTATAAGTCTCATCAAACATGCATAAAATTCATTATATATCCAATACATGTAATCTCATCATGTATCTCATAATTATACATGAAATTTATCACATATTAATCCTAGCATGTCTAATAATAAATCAATATTACATACATGGTATTTATCTCATAGCTAACATGCATACTACAAAAATCATCATGTTTGGTTGAAAGTCATCATTTTCACATTATTCTTTGAATCAATATCAATATCATATATCAATCATCAATCCAACTAAATGTGAAAACCACTTGTTAGGTTGGTTGGACAAACTAAGGGTCTTATAATAAGTTAGGTGTATATGTTAGTGGGCGGTCTATATATTGGTACATGGATGGGTGGGATGGCTATGAAACAAGTTGATATGGGTAAGATATGGCATTTACAATGGGATAATATGTGGGATAGATTGGTGGTGGATAAAAAGGATATTTTCTAAACTATTGCCTTCCAAAACTCACAACTTGAACTTCACTCTCTTTCTTTTTAGGCATCTTTTTTAATAATTGAAGACTCTTCTCCCTCTAATTTGCTATTTTTAGGGCTTTTTATATGGTTTTGCTTGAGATTACCATGTCGACAAAATTTTTTCTTACCTTCTTTATCATTTTTTTATAATAGAAAGATTTCAAAATACTTACAAATAGCACCATATTCTCTTTTTTAGTTAAAGGTGGCTAAACTTGAGCAATTAAATCCCTCTATCTTTGGGTTTACCCCTTGAATGATTTGATCATCTTTTTCTCCATACTCTGTTAGCAAAGGTAATCAAAAGCTAGATCTATTATATAATAGTACTAGTTGATGAAGTCACAAGTTAGCTCCTTCTAGGAGTGAATGCAGGATCGATCAAACTGAACATACCATCTTGTCACAGAATTGGTCAAATTATCTTGGAACACATGGATTAGCAACTTATTGTTGTTAGTGTAAGCTGTCATCTTTCAACAGTACATAGTGATGTGTGTGATAGGACACTTTGTACCATCATACTTTTCAACCTTCGAAACTTTGAATTTTGGAAGAATGACAATATCCGGGACTAAACAAAGTCCAGCAACATCCATGGAACCGTAAAAATCGATTCCCTCCACTACTTGTAATCTTTTTTTGAGCATGTTCATTTTCTTATTGGCTTTCAAGTCTACCAAAGACTTGACCACCTTTATCTTCAATTTTTCTTTCTTTTTTGGATCATCCAAATTAGGGTCCTAGTTGGTTCTAATACTTTTTCTCCAAAGATTGGATTGACAAAACTTTGAAAATGATCTTGTGCAATAATGGATTGCATCCTTCGGTGGGTGTGTGAATTTACTTGTGCCCTTTAAAAAGACTGGCCTTGATAAGGGCTGAATCCAGGAGGGTACTGAGGATCAATTACATTTTACATGAGACATTCTAGCTAACTCAGAGCTTCTTGCATTCCTTTTCATTACTCAACTTATTCGAGACTTCTAGGATTTTATTCAACTCCCCCTAAGCTTTTTTTAGGCTTTTTTAATCTTGTCAAAAAGAATTCTATTTTCTTTCTCCATGAGCTTACTTGTGCCCAAGTATTATACTTATGGCAAATAGGTTACTTAGAGTTTTTCGAAGAGGAATCTATCTATGAACCTTTAATACCATAATTTTATAATTAGAAATAATATGATCATATATAGTACTTTAATACATGAATGAAATGCACTAATAATATTTGCCACATAGCTATCATTGATAAAAGAAATCTCAATTTGAAAATTTATTAAGTCTCAAAACTACATCCTAACAAAGCCAAAACAATATTCTAAAGTCCTAAACACTAGTTGTAATGTCTCTTAAATATCATTCTAATGCCTCCATATGAACTTCCTATCTTGATGGTAATGGTCTTAGGCCTCATCTAGGAAATTAAGCAATTGCTACACGTGAGCTCCTAATGATTGCACCACCGCCTTTAATTTTTCACTTCTTCTTCCATTTCTGACGCTTTGTTTGCAATCGTGCATAGGTGCCTCTAATGTTTTTATTTTTCCATGCATATGCTTTGCCATTGCTCACTTTGTTTACATGTTTTTTGCATTCATTAGTGAAAGCGCCTACCTATGTTGTGCGCTAATTCATTATCTCTTGTAGTCTTTTTAAAAATTTTTGTTTTATTGAAAATATATCTTATTCTTTCACCATTCGAGCCAAAATTAAAAATGTTTTCTCACTTAGAAATTTTTTAGATAATCATCCATTTGTGATTACTAAGAATTTCATCCTCAAAATTTATTTTTTATTTATAAGTTTTGTTTCTAAATTTTCCACCATTTGGGTCTAATTTAGAAATATCTTACAAGTTTTGTTTTTAATTTTTCACCATTTGGGTTAAATTTAGAAATATCTTTCTTAGAATCTAAACTCTTGTTAGTTGTCGTTTATGAATTTAGAACAAAAAAAAAAAATCTTTTACCTGGAAATCTCATAAAAGTTCAACCATTTGTGATTTTTCTTGAGATTTCATCTTTGGATAATTGTCAAATATATTCACACAAACTTTTAAGTTATATTTTTAATTTTTAATTTGGAAAGGAATGCAATTACTTTTATTAAAATTTCATTTAAATCATTCTACCATTTGTGCTAAGTTTAGAGAAATTTCTCACATAAAGATTTATTAGAAAACTTTCCATTTGAAGATTTTAAGAATCTCATCATTGGATAATTGTTAACTTAATCTAAAAATGTTATTAAATTTTTTTAGAATTTTAATATTTAGATTTGAAAAGAAATATTAATTATTGTTGTTGAAACTTTACCGAAAATTTTCCTCCATTTGGGTCAAATTTAAAAAATATTTCTCACTTATAAATTTTCTAGAAATTAACCATTTGTAATTTCTAAAAATTTCATCATTGGATAATTATTATTATTCTCAAAATTTTATTAAATTTTTATTTTATATATTTTTTTATTATTTCTTCTAATTTTTCTTAAAATTTAATTATACAAAATATTTCCAAAAATAAATAAATGATAAAATAAATAAATAAATAAACAACCAAACTAATAAATAAATAAATAAAAGCAAACCAACAAATAAATACAAATGAAAAGAAAATACGAAAATGGTTGGCACAATTGGCTTGGATCACACAGCTTCAAAAACAAAAATAAGCTAGTGCAGCTCAAGAGATGGCTTGACTTGACAACTCAAAAATGACTCAATGAAGTACAGTCACGGGTTGAAGGGCTATGGGTTAGTCAAATTTTGAGAGACGCACAAGTCCTCCTCAGGTCATAAGGTTCAAAGTAGCACTGTTTCAACAAACTATGGAAGATGAAACTTTGGTTTTTCTTCTTTAAAATTCACTTGGTCTCTCTCTCTCTCTACTTTTTCTCTCTACTAGATGCTCTAACCTCTCTTTTTTTTTCTAGATTCTGATGATTGAAATCTTTTAACATCACTAAGGAGTTTTCTAGTTTCTATATTTTTTATGAAAAAATTCTCTAGTTTCTAGAATGGTCATCGAGAACTAGAGATTGGTATGAAAAAGTCACTAAAAAATTTAAATTTCATAGGGAAATTCATCTTGATTCTAGGATTTCCAAAAATTCTTCAAATATTTTAAGAAAAAAACCTAAAAAATTCTAAAAACTTGTAAGAAATAAACAAATTAACCTTTTGGAGCCCTAGAATCTTCCAAAAACACTAACTAAGCCAAATTAAACTTTCAACACTCCCAAATTCCTCAGAAAAACTTCTCCTTGCAAGAAACTCCCCTGCCTTTTGAAAATTTTTATTGGTCTATGTGCTATGCTTCTATATTTGTTGATGTTGTGTTGTTCCTCTCTATAATATCTATGTTTCTATCTATTCTTGCTATCTATTATTGTTATGATTGACTTTCTTTTTATAGAGGAAGAATTCAAGCTCTAATGGTGTTTTGTTCAGGATTGGTTTCTTGAAAAATAAAAGTTTTATCTTATCAAAGGAAAATTCATTTTTATCCCAATAAACTCCTTAATTAAATTTCAAATTATAAAATGAATTATCATTTAAAGATAAAAACTCAATTCCATAGCTGGTCATTTTCTGCCAACCATTTTTAGCAATTTGATTTTTTTAAAATTATCTTTTTTTTTTTTTTTAAACCTAATTGGATAATACTTAAAGAGAAAATAACAAAAAGTAATAGAGATAAATAAAAAAATTCGATAAAGAAAACCAATAAATAAATAATAATATATATACAAATAGATAAAATAAGGATAAAGATCATAAAATGATAAAATATAAAAACCTTAAATTAAAATAGGAAATATAAAATGGAAAACTAGGCAGGGATTGGTTTGGGCTTGATCGAATTGGGCTCAATCAATTTGGGTTGGTTTAGGCCCAAACAAACCAAATAGGGTGTTTACAGTTTTTACTGATTTTTATGGACACTGTGGGGGTGTTAATCCTTCTATACGCGTAACTAACTCTTGAATTCAATCCTATTTTCATAGACCAAAATTATCTTTTTAATAAACTTTAAACTTTTTTTATTATTTTATTAAAAAGATAAAATTTTTTGGTGGCCTATCACACCCTAAAAAGATTGGTGGTGACTATCCATGTTTTTTTACGATTTTAAATTTACATCTAGTGATTAAATCTCCAGACTAATATGTTATGACAACTTGGTGACTCTACTAGGGAAATTTTGAGAGTTAGGCTAAAAATTTTAATCATTCACCATCAAAAGTTTTGGATTTAATTGGTTTTATTTAATCTTTAATTTAATTCCCTTTATTTTAATTTTTCCAAAAAATAAATAAAATAATTGTATGTTAGTTATTATCTTGTTTTGATTTTGTTATTTTTAATTTATTTATGTTCTTTTGATTGATATATTGCTCTGCACACTTTGCATAATGACCTACATATATGAGCTTTAAACTCGAACTTTATACTTATTAGGAGGAAGTGAAGTAGCTATGCTCTATGAGGTGATAACCTATGTATTTGCTAGTGAAACACATTCACTTAGATCAAACCATTTTTGTTTGTAGCTAGTAATGGGTGAGGATTGGTTGGGGTATTTGTTTTGGGTTAATCATCAGTAAAAAAAGCTCTCATGAAGCCATCAGTAGTGTCAGCCTCTTGTAGGACTTATTTAGAAGTTAAAAGCTAGTTGAAAGACATCCAAGAAAAAGAAAGAGACTACTTAGGGGTTGGTCATATATCTACACTTCTACAATTGGTACATGTGGATTTGAGTCAAAATGATATAGTTGAGTTAGATGCCATATGGCAATAATGAGGAGTAAAGAAAAAAGAGTTTTTCTCAAAGAAATATAAGGAGTTTTTCATGAAAAAATATAGAGATATGGCACTACTCATGTCATTAAAGATTGATGAGTCACTTGTTAAGGTTGCAGTGCAATTTTAGGATCCATCTTATTGGTGCTTTATGTTCAACCAAAAAGATTTAACCCTTACAATTGAAAAGTTTTTATCCCAACTTTAGGTAAAATCTACCAATCAAAGTAAGATTTATTAAAAAAAGCAGAAGACCTTCGGATATAGAAAAGAATTAGCAAAGATAATGCAAATAGGGTCTAGAAAATAGACAAGCATAAAAAGGAAAAGAATAGTGTCGAGACAATTCTATTAGCTTTTCTATTAAAGCATATAAGGAGATATCTCGATCATTGATCATAAATTAGATTTGTTTGCCTTGGCTATGTATAGGTTGATGATATTCCCTAAGGTACTAGGGCACATAAAAGCATCAATGATCAATTTTTTTAATTAATTGGATAAGGGTATAAAGCCTTCACCAACTATCTTGGAGGAGACCATCAAATCACTAAACTTTTATGGAAAGAATGGTGAAAGATGGTTCATAAGATGTGCTCAAATGCTTTATGTTTGAATCATAAGTCATTTTTTAGGGAAAAAAAGATATCGTTTTGGCTTTTCTCCATTCATTTTGTTCTGATGAAAGAGTTTGCCACCAAGGAATGATGGAAGGATTGGACAAAAGGATAATGGATGGCATTCTTTTTTAAGATCACTAGTGAGGATGTAACATGGAGAGCACCATGGATGCTTCCTATAGACATTTTATATAGTTATGGAGATAAGCCGCAGATACCATTGCTTGGAATATGAGAGGCAATAAGCAATGCACCTCTCATGGTCTAGAGGAAATATGATTCTCATTAGTTCATCTTTATGACTTATAGACTCAGTTTGCTTAAGTTAGATTATGGGGCACTTGATTATATGAAAAAGATCTAAGAGGTCGTTAAGGCATGGAAGTAGATTAATCAAATGAACTTAACTAGATATATGGATAATGTCATAGAAGTTTACCTTGCATAGAAAATGAAGAGAGTCAATAAAGCTAGGCCCTTAGCAACAGATATGTCAGATTAGTTACCTATCCCTACATCAAGCCTATGTTATCAACTTTTAAGATTGCCTAGCAAGAGTTCTAGATTAAAAGAAAGAAGATAAAGAAAGAGAAGATAGCGATAATACATTAGGTTAACCAATTTAGGTACGATTTGATGATGAAAGATGATAAATTACAGAAGCTGACCAAAGAACAAGAGGTATTAAAAGGAGATTTGTAGCATCTTCACCAAGACAATAAAAGATTAAGGATGGACATTGGGCTTTCAAAGGGATCTAAGAAAGAAGAGAAAGAACTAAGAAAAATGGTGAAGTACTGGAAGAATAGAGCCCGAAAAAATAAAGAAACGGTCTTTACACTCACAAAAAAGTAGCAAACATGAAAATATAAGTTTTTTAAACTTTTTGTAAAGGTAATCAAGTACCACGAGAAAAATAAAAAGCTAAAGGCCATATTAAAGGAATAGTAGAGTAGGAATTTTGATTTGCAGAAAGAGAAAAAGGCTTAAGAATAGGAGTTGATGAGCTTAGAAATTCAGCTGGTCAAGAATCAGAACCACAGATAAGATTTTGATCGAATGGCAAGAAAGGGAAGTGAATGGGCCTATATCAGCAATACAAAAGTGAAGGTTTGGGAAATGTAGAGAGCAAAAAGCCTAGGAAGGTAACAGTATATAGAGCACCTGACTTCTCAAATCTACAAAGTTATGCAAAAAGCTAGTGAAATGGTGGAAAGAGTTGAAGAACTTGAATAAGAGATTGTACCAGGATTGCAATAAAAAATTATTAAGTTTTTTATATGAAGCTAGGGAGCCGTATGCTCAAGTTAGATGTTTCTATGGTTTTAATGCATGAATGATTGGTTGATGTATAAAGATTTCTATGGTTAATGAATGTTTCCTTTGCTTAGATTGATCTAAAGTAATACCTCATTTGCATTACATTACATACATGTAAATTAATAAAAGCAAAATAATAATAATAATAATAACAATAATAACAATAATAATGATATTATACCATGCATTCTAATTCATGATTAATAAAGAGAGGTTCAAGGATAAAAAAGCCAAAAAAATTGATCAAGCAATTTCGCATAGGTATAATACACAATTCTCAAGTCATGGAAGGAAAGAATACAGCCAAGTTTAAGAAGGCCAAGAAAGCACAAGATGAGATCATAGAGAAAGTAATGGCAAACCAGTTGAATATCGAGGCACAGATGTCTAAATTAAGGCAATTGCTAGTTAGCTCGCTGAAAGGCAAAGGAGTTGTTAGCATATCAAGACTAGAAGATGGAATTAATATGGAAGAACCATTACCTTCGGGTGTTCACCCTACCTCGAATTCAAGCTTCCCAAAGAATTCATTCATAGCCATTAGTCGCACAACCTTACACTTGTGCTAGTCCGTCTGTTAGATAGCCCCAGATTGATAGTAATAGAATTGAAAGTCAACGATACAAAAGTTGCAATACCAAGTGAAAAACTCTTTTTTGTAAGTTTGAATGTCATAACAAGAGCGGTATTAAGAATGTGAAATTTTAGGTAAGGTCCTAGTGTTTGCATTAAATGAATAAATGTTATGCCTCATAGCTTCTCATAGATTTATATTGTTATTCGAGGTTTTTTTATTTCTTTTAAGCTTTGGAGTTGTAGGTTTTCTTGGAAAAAAAATAGTAGAAAGGGAGAAAATGTTAGATTTGAATAAAGTCTCACATAGTTAAGTCTCAAAGTTATAAACAGCTTTAAAAAAAGAAAAAAAAAAAGAAAAAAGAACAAAGGTTTTATGATAGAAGAAAAGAGTCTCAATGACTTGGCGGTCACTATTAAAAGTTTGTCAAATGCCCTAGCACCTTTTCTTAAAACATTTAGTTGATTCCATCCATCAACAATGACCTTTCAAAAGTCATGAATTTGAATTTGTGAACCTTGTCTTTGCTTGATAACATTATGATATCAAAGAGTGATATTCTTTTATAAGACAATGAATAATGAAATAGCTAATTGAAAAAGAAAAAAGAAATTGAGGTTCCTAAAAGATCAAACATACATGATATTTTTAAGAATTCAAATATGATAATTTGATGTGTCAAATGCTATGCTGTAATTTTAAAAATTTCTCAAGTCCTGTAAAATGACATAGACATATTAACACTTCAGCTCTTTATCCTTAATTTGGCCTAATCTAATGTCTTGGGGCCACATTGATAAAAAAAGAAAGATCTCATTGCCCTTAAAACAACTTCAACTATGATCAACCAAATTTGTTCTATTTTTGTGGAGTGACATAGATCATTTGACCCTTTTCTTGTTCATTCCACATGGCCATTTTTCTCGCAATAACTTTCATTAAGGATTGTTTATTAAAATTGGGCATCTTTCATAAATCACATTTCTGGCAAAGTAGATATAAGTATGAGTTATGGGGGAAATGTCAAAAAAAGAAAAAAAAACAAAACAAAAAAGAAAGAAAAAGGATAAAAAAATGGTTATGACATCAAGCACTTAAGAAATTTGAATAAATTCAAATAAAGACTTAATAAATCCAAAAGTTTTGTAAAAGAAATAAGAAAACTAAAAGCCCAAAATGAAAAAGTAAAAAAAAAAGTCAAGAAATGAAAAAATTCAATAAAAAAAGAAAAGAAAAAAAAGAGAGAATAGAATTTTTGAAATAAAAAACCTTTCTTCAAGTTCATTTTCTTAAAGGGAATTACTCTTCAGTTTAAGTGATTATACTTGAAATAACAAATAACCATTTTTCATCATCGCTTCATGAATGTAGAAATTTATCCCTTGCTACCCCTTTAAGCCTGATAAAATCTTTTTAAAATATACCCTAAAGATTACCCTCTATACTGGGAGGCAAATAAGAATACATTTAGGGGTTAAAAGTGGTGATGTCCAAAGAGAATCCTGCATGTTGAGGGAAAAAGTCTAATAAAAAAATTCTTAAAATTTTGAATCCAGTCAATGAAAGGAAAAAGAAAAATGTGAAGTAAAAGAAATAAGAAAAGAAAAAAAGAAGAACAGAAAAAAAAGAATCAAAAGAAAGAAAAAGAAATGAAATGAAATGAATGGGTGAAAAGCATAAACGATAGGGAATGTACCCCAAAACGATTCCTTCAAATGAAAAAAATGTGATCCTTGGTTTTAATTACCCTTAAATATTTGTTTAGGGCTTGTTGATCCCTTTCTTTGAAAACCTCTAACCTTGTATTAAGCACGGATGTTTGAAAATTATAAAGTTTCTCTTGGAAAAATGGCCATGAAACCCATGAACCTTTTGATCACTTTTTATTGCTTAATTTCCTATTCAGACCATTAATCCCATTTGGATTAGTTTGAATTCTTAAGTGCATGGTGTAATAATTAAAAAAAGAAAGAAAGAAAGAAAACAAAAAAAGAAAACTAGAAAAAAAATAAATTGTGGTTTTAAGGTGAAAACCCTACAAGAAGGCAATTTAGAGCAAACCTTGAAAGCCACTCTTAATACTAGATAAGGTGGATGTAAAACAAAGATAAGCCAAACCATTTGAAAGATTTGAAATATCAAAGTCCCAATGTTTGAAAAGGATGGATTTCAAAAATCTTAGCCTTTTTTCTATTCCCAAAAAACCTTTCGAAATTTCAAACCTTTACAGCTAACCTTGACATATATCAAAATGTCACATTTGAAAGTTAAAGAAAATGTCAAACATGTTTATTATTCAAAGGATTCATATTTTTAGAAAAACTTATGTGTCATCTGTGAACCTGTATGAAAAAAAATATGTGCCTCATTTATCCTTTTTATGCGGAGAAACCCTTTTGAATGAATAGAAACCACCATGTGCTGAACCATTCAATCTATTTTGGGAAAGAAAATTTTCACTTTTATATTTTTAGTAAAAATCACCAATCATCGAGATTTAAGCCCAGTTTAGTTGTTACCTAAGTTTTAAGCCCAGTACTAGGTTTTAAGCCCAGTTTATTTGGCATTTATAGAAAATTAAGCCCAGTTTAGTTGACATCCATTAAATATTGAAGTCCAATTTAGTTGGCATCGATGAAAATTCAAATCTAGTTTTTTTGGCACTCAAGAAAGAATTTAAGCATAATTTAACTAACACCAAGGCTTTAAGCCCAAATTATCTAGCACATGAAAATTTAAACCAATTTAGCTGGCACCCAAGTTTTAAGCCAGATTAGCTGGCATGCAAGCCTAAATTACCTAGCACATAAGATCAAATTAGTTGGCATATATAAGCCCAAATTAAAGTATACACCCTTTTTATCCCCTTTAAGTAGTGAAGTCTTTTTGATTCAATAGAAATCTTTGGGTGTAGAATCGTCTACTATGTTAGGAAATAAAATTTTATCCTTTTTCATTTCTGATAGGAATCACCAATTCCTTAAGAAAATTTAAGTCTACCCAAGTTTTAAGCTCAATTTAACTAGCATTTAATGAAAATTTTAAACCTAGATTATCTAGCACCAATGAAAATTTAAGTTCAGTTTAGCTAGCACCCAAGTTTTTAGTTGACACATAATGAAAATTTAAGCCCAGTTTAGCTAGCATCAATGAAAATTTAAGCCTAGATTAGTTGGCACCTAATGAAAAATTAAGCCCAAATTATCTGGCATCAATGAAAATTTTAAGTTCAAATTATCTAGCACCAATGAAAATTTAAGCCTAATTTGCTCAGTTTAGCTAGCACCCAATGAAATTTAAGCTTAGTTTAATTGAAACCTAATGAAAATTTAAGCCCAATTTAGCTGGCACCAATGATATTTTAAGCCTTAATTATCTAGTAGTTATGAAGTTTTAGACCCAATTTAGTTTAATCTAGATTGAGATTAGTGGTCACCTCACTTAACTTATGGTTCAATCCTAGTCACTTCATTTGGCCTGCGGTTCAATCATAGTCACCTCGTTTAACTTGCGGTTCAATCTCGATCACTTTATTTGAACTGCAATTCAGTCCTAATTATCTCATTTAACCTGTAGTTCAATCCCAGTCACTTTATTCAAATTGTTGTTCAATTCTGATCACTTCATTCAACTTATGATTCAGTCCCAATTACCACATTCGACTTGTGGTTTAATCTCGATCACATCATGCAACTTGCAGTTTAGTCCCGATCACCTCATGCAACTTGCAGTTTTTTCATGGGTCGAGACTTAAGCTCCGAACCCACGCGGTTCTGAGACCCAGGCATCCACTCATTCAACGTCTTAGATCAGCTTTCCTAACACGATTCACACCCTTGTGAGGTATTGTCCGCTCTGACCCCTTTGGCCTCACGATTTTGTCTTAAAAAAGGTCTCACAAGGAAGAGGTGGTGTGAACCCTTTTATACCCCGGTGACCCTCCTATTATGTTCGATGTGGGATTCAGGACTTTTTCTTAGGTCCGTGATATTTTTCCCCACCCAACCTCGTGACGCCTTCGTCACGGAAGCTAGCCACCCTGCCTACCTCCCTCAAGGTGCTTGGTGTGGATCGAATGGTATAAGGCTGGCTCTGATACCACTAGAATACATATGACATGAATGCAATAGATCATATCCATAAATTTATACCATATAAATTCAAACATAAATCTTTGGTTACCTACGTTGTCTCCAATTTCGAATATTGTTCTTTTTAATATACCAATTATCATATAACAATTGATTCTTCATATACACTAAACATCAGAGGTGACAATATTCTTTATTGGAGACAACATAGGTAACCAAAGATTTATGTTTGAATTTATATGGCATAAATTTATGGATATGATCTATTGCATTCATGTCATATGTATTCTAGTGGTATCAGGCCAGCCCTATACTGTTCGATCTATACCAAGCACCTCGAGGGAGGTAGGTAGGGTGGCTAGCCTCCGTGACGAGGGCGTCACGAGGTTGGGTGGGAGAAAATGTCACGGACCTAAGGAAGAGTCTTAAATTCCACATCGAACACAATATGAGGGTCACTAGGGTATAAAAGGGTTCACACCTCCTCTTCCTTGTGAGGCACCTTTAATAGCATAAAACCGTGAGGCCAGAGGGGCCAGAGCAGACAATACCTCACAAGGGTGTGAACCGTGTCAGGAAGGCTGATCTGGGACGCTGGATGAGTGGATGCCTGGGTCTCAAAGTCGCGCGGGTTTGGAGCTTAAGTCTCAACCTGTGACAAGAAGTAAAAGGAGAAGGTTTAAGATCTAGGAAAGGAAAGAATTGAGTTATAGTGAGTGTAGAACTTAAGTATTCTTAGCATTTACACTTATAAGATTCGATTATTTTATAATGATTAAGAAAGAAGGCTTCGTATTACTTTGGGGTTTTCTTCAAGGTAATACGGCCGTGTTATGTCTCGATTCGAGACGTGACAGGTTTAGTCTTGATATTTCATTTGACTTCGGATCACTCCCAATCATCCTTATTTTTTACTTGCGATTCAATCCTAGACATCTTACAAAAATTAACAATAAAAAAGCATCTTAGGAAAAAAAATAAACAATAAAAAAAAAACAACAAACAATAAAAAAGCAAAAAAAAAAAAAAACAACAAACAAAATAAATTCTTCTTAAGAAGTAGCATCTAGAAAAAATTATTGTATATATCTTTACATTATTCCTGATCCTCAGAAATAAGCAAAGAGGGGTAGCTATAAACACTTAATTTTGTCCAAGATACTTTATTTTTTTTATCTAAGCTCGTTTTTGCAATTGGGCCTAATCTTTATTTTTCGTGCCCAATACATGGGCTACTTTTAAATGCTTTATACAAGACTCAATGTAGGCTTTGTAGTGAGGCCTAGTGCATATGTTTGAACGAACACTTAAATGGCTCAGTAAAAAACCCAAAAAGAAAAGACTTTCTCGAAGCCCACAATCAAAATAAAGCCCAAAAAAAATAATAAGCCAAAAATGATGAAGGCCAAATGAAATAAAGGCCCAATGGGCCATCAAACATACCCAAGAACAAAAGGCCCATTTGGTCTTGTTAAGCCTTGTTTAAAATAGCTAAGCTCCAAGTGAAAAAAGGGAGGAGGAAAAACCCATGCATCTGGCTTAACGTTGCATGCATAAAGCCCCACGTGGAAGAAAAAGCCAAAAGAAAAACTACTTCAAACTGGTGAGGCGTGAACACTGGTATGCATGACGTGAAAAATGACCAAAAAAAACATGCATGGCATGGCTTGCGACGTGGGGCATTTGATGGGAGGAAAAACTAGAAAACAATAAAAAGAAGGAGAGGAGGTCGGTTCAATAGGCATTCAACCAAGAAGAAAAAATAGAAAAAAAATGAAGAAGAACAGGAAGCATTGGTGAAAGGAAGAGAAGTAGTTCTAAAAAGAAACTGAAGCAGAAAAAAAATTGAAAAAAAAAGGGTGGCACAGCTACAATAGAAAAAACGAGGAAGCAAGAAGAAGCAAGGAGCTGAAAAGAGGAGGAAGATCCAGCAAAGAAAAACTGGGCAGAAAACTAGAAGCAAAAGAAATAAAAACTGGCAGCAGTACGTGAAGAAGAAAACTGGTAAGGAAAAACAGAAAACGGAAAGGTAGTAGAGCAGAAAAAGAAAAGAAAAAGGGAAAAAAATCCGAACAAAAAAATCAGAAAGGAAAAAGATAGTAAAAGCTGGGCATGAAAGGTGAAGCCGGTAACAAGAAAAGAAAGAAGAGGAAAAACGTGAAGCAAAAGGAAAACCAGACGTGAGAGGCATAAACAAAAATGGGGGAAGAAACAGAGTATAGCGAAAAGAAAATTAAAAAAAAATGAAGAAACAGACGTAGGCAGAAAATGAAACCAGAGGAAAAAGAGGCAGCAAAAAAAAGAAAACGAAAAAGTAAGGGAGGATGTGAGCAGCACGAGACAAACAGAAGAGAGAGAAAGGAAGGAGAAAGAAGAAACAAGTAGAAGCTCACGAGACCAGAGAAAAGAAACCAAATAAAAGGAAAGTTGACAAAAGAAACCAGAAAAGGGAAGCTTGAAGAAAGGCATTTCTTTCAACCTTCTTTCACTTTCAGGTTTACCTCTGGTTTGTTATTTTCCTTTTCATGCAATGCTCACTGCTATTCGGTTCTGCTATTATCCACTGCATTTTTTTTTTAGTGTTTATCAGTATGATATACGTTTGAAAAGGCCTTGGGTGCTTGTTTTCTCAAAAG
The DNA here is from genome assembly GCF_002303985.1 of Durio zibethinus. The sequence continues at coordinate 7,121,254 of NW_019168026.1, forward strand.
CCCAGTCTACAGTCCCTTAGAAGTTTCTTCTTTTTTTTTCTTTCCTTTTGACGTGTTGTAAGATGCATTTGCTTGAGTGATTTCCTGCTTGCTTCTTGTCTATTTCCTCTTAGTACTCCCAGTAGAATGAGCTCATGTAAGAAGGTGAGAGTTCGAATGCTATTCCCTTAAACAGGCTAGGAATGAAAAGTAAACAAACTCACTGGTTTCCCTGGGATTGATTGATCTCACAATGTCATCCTGGGTCAAGGAGAATTTAGATTAAGCCAGCTTCAACATGAACTTAACTAGGTTTTGTTTTTGGTCATCCATGAGATTCATCCCCTGACTTAATGTTTCTTGAGTTCAAGGTTGAGGGGAAGACAATAAACTAGTTTCATCCTTTATAGAAGACTTAAAGCTCATTTTTCTCCCTTTTGTTCTTTACTTACTTGTTGTTTCACGTGAAGATTATTTGCAGGTGTATGCTTCATATCATTCAAAGTTCATGCATATTTCTTTATGTCGTTTAAATTTAATTGCAATTTAATTTTTCATGTTGGTTAAATCTCTATGCTCATTTTTATGCAATTTTCATGCTTTAATTTACTTTTTTATACAATTTATTTTTTTTACATCTTAAATTTATGCGAAAGCAATAATAAAATAAAAAATCAAATAATAATAATAATAATAATAAATAAAATATATATGTTATAAGAAAGAAAAAAAATTTAAAATTCATGCCTAAATGTTGAAGGGAATTAAAAAAATCGTATTTTAAAAATTAATAATTTTGCTTAAGTGTTAGAGAATTATTAAATAATAATAATAATAATAATAATAATATTTTTAGTGAAAAAAGAAAATATATATAAATTAATTTTTAAAAATCATAAAAAGTGAGCTTACTTTAAAAATCTACCTAGATGTTGGAGATTTTTAAAGAGATTCGTAAATTTGTGCAAACCTAAGTGAAACCCTAAATTAAACCCTAAAATGTAAACCCCAAATCCTATTTATAAATTCAAACCCTAAATGAAAGTCTAAACCCTAGGGCCCTAAAGGGCTAAAATAATCCAAAATTTTTAAAGATTTGTATGAAAACCTTATGTGAAATAATATGTTCTCGAATGCCGCTTAGAAAATAAGTATTTAGAAAATTTTATTTTATTGAGATTTTTTTTATAATTGCTTAATCAAAACAATAATAAGATTAGATAAAAAAAATATAAATAAAATGAGATCTTAAATATAAATAGTTGCACCTAAACTCTGCCTAGATATTGGACAGTATGAGTGATCTTTTTATATTTAGGGACCTAATCCCAAAGTCATATTTTATCATCATTTAAAACATATTTGCATATATCAATTTTCTTGCACTTATTATGCATATGTATGTATTTTAATTATTCTTGTTTGAGGTTAATCATAGCATCCTTTGTTTTCTACATAAAAAAAGAGGTTCTTCGAAAAATTGATTTCAAATAAAAAAATTAAATTAAATTAAATTAAAATAGCATTTCGAAGAAGATAATTTTTGGTACTTTGCATAAATGTTGGAGAGTCACCAATAATTATCATTTGCAAAAAAATGTTATTTTTACTTTTAAAAGAATTTTTTGGTGAATTTCAAATGGAAAGGATTATCTTTGGATTCTGCCTAGATGTTTGAGAATTATAAGATATTTTGTTAATTTAAAATTTTTCATAATATTCCTAAATAAATATTTTTAATTGATTTTCATTCCTAAAAAAAAGAAATTATTATTAAATCTTAAATAAAAACCATTTTTATCCAAAACTATAGACAGCATATAATTAATATGATATAAGTTACTAGAAATCAAAGGGTGAGGTTGTCTAGTGTATTAAGGCAATTGTGATGCATGAATGGACTAAACTGATTGAACTAGGTTATTCTTCCAACCTAGGCTGTATGTGGAAACTTAGTGGTTACTAAGTTGCCAAGGGGTTTATCCTAAATAATGGATACTATTTAGGTGAATAGGAAAATAGTCCTCTAGGTGACCTACACCACATACTTCACACAAAGCTATAGGACTATAGGTGAACCTGGAATGACTAAAACTCAACTAAGAGTATATGACCTTAAGATTCAATGATTCTAGTGATTTGGCTAGAGACTTTACCCTAGCAGTCAATGCTATAACTTATTAAGCTCATACACCTTTGATGCTTTCCTATATGCTCTCTATCATTTGACCACTAACAATTGTTGGTAGCCATATCTTCTATCAAATCATATGCACTATCGAAGGTCTTACTCATTAGGGCACTTTTTGCTGCAACATCCAGAACGATCCTAGTATTTATTATCAACCCATTGTAAAAATTTGTATCTCCAGTCACTTTAGTAATCCATGGTATGGACACCACTCAAGAGCTCAGTGTATCTCTCTTATGCTTTATACTAAGTCTGTAAGTCATATTGGGAAAAAGTCATAATCTCATTCTTAAGCTTGGTTGTCTTGGTTGAAGGAAAGAACTTAACCCTAAACTTCTAAATTAAACACCTCAAGTGGTAATGGAATCTAGTGGCATCGAAGCTAACTGTCTCTTGGCTCTATCTTTAAGGGAAAATGAAAACAACATGTGCCTAATGGTATCTTCAGTAACACCATTATATTTGAATGTATCACATATCTATAGAAAGTCCTAAAGATGAGCATTTGGGTCCTTACTCGTATAACCACTAAATTGCACTGACTGTTAGATTATCTGGATGATTATAGGTTTAATTTCAAAGTTATTGGGTTGTATGACTGGCCTCCTAATGATAGGTTGACATCCATTAAGATTGAGCATGGCATAGTCTCTAAAAGCTCTAGTATCTTGCTTTTCCATAGTGATGGTAGGATCAATTTATCTCTCATTTCTACACCTCCTAAGGGTAGCCTCAAGCTCAGTATCTAGAAGGATCAACTCACATATCCTAACTAAGTGCATACATGGGCTAAAAGAGCACTATACCTAATGAACAACTCTAAAAATGGAAACCTAAGTATGTACATCTAAGGAAAGTGATGAACATGGAAAAGCTAGGATCTTTACGCCTAAAATCAAAACAATTCTAAAACTAGTCGAGTGTACGTACACTAAAGGTGAACCAATCTATAGAAGAGTACGGTGAAGGACAATATTAGCCTAAGACACTTAACTCCTAATCTCGAGCAACAATGCCAAAAACTTGATTGGGTCAATATGCAAATGCACAAGTCGTACAAGTAATAATAATGACTTTTCGGTTAAGATATCGTCCCACAAAACTCAGACAAAGAAATTCCTAAGCTAAGTATCTATCATCACTTTACCCTTCTATAGTTGGCTCAAATCACACAATGAACATAAAATCTAATTATGAAAATGGAAGCAAATAAAGCATAAAAAAATATAAGGCTAAGTAAATGAAAAGAATGAACAAGAATAATAAGTACATGAATGATCTAAAATGAAAAATGCAGTAACTAAATCAAAGTAAAATCAAATTTGAAGTGAAAATAAAGTGATGAAAATGCAAACTACAACTAAACATGTAAACTTTGAAAAACTAAAAATGCAAAGCTATTATAACTAAACCATAACTTTGATAATTAAATGGACTCTAAATGGTAAGGTAAATGAACTAAAGCTTAGAAATGAAAAATCACCTAGAAAAAACAGGTTTGGCATGCAAATGAAAAGAAATATATATTCAAAAGCTCAAAGGAAATGTTGAACTACAACTAACTTGCAAACTTGAACCTATGAATGTAATCTACTGTTTTACCCCTAAAATGAACATAGATCAAATGAAAACCAATTGAATTTGAAAGAACTAATAAAGAACAACTTGAAGAATTAAATTGGAATATAGAAGTGTCATGACGTTGAGATCAGTAGACCTATCGCTAGACATTGACTTGAGGAGTCACCACCAATCTTTTTTGTTTGAATGTGATTGGCTACCTAAGAAATCCATCCTTTCAAGAAACACCTAAGCTTAAGGGTCCCTAAAAAAATAGGTTTTGTTCTATTAACCATAACAGAGTTTGGGAGTTCGGTTACGAGTGAGGAAGGTTATAACACCCTCACTACGCCCATCGAAAAATGGTACCAGCTCAATTTCATGTTATCTGATAAGCCTTAAAAATTTTACTAAGTAATTAATTATTGAAAATTATTCTTTATTAACTCCAATACTTTTGGCAAAAAATTAAAAAAAATTCCCTCACCTCAAGAGTATACAAGAAAACTATTGTTTCTCCTGCAGAGGCTCAATCGTCAGATTATTTAATATTTAATAATTTTTTTTAAAAAAAAAGAATAATTATTCGACTTTTGATATAAATCCTTTTCTTTTTGTTTTATAAGAAAAACCCGTTGCTTTTATATAAGAAAAATTGATACTTTCAACTTTTCCTTAAAGCATTTGGATTTTTTTTATTTTAAAAAAATTGATACTTTCAAATTTTTCTTAAAAATATTTTTTCTTCAAATTTTATTTTTAAAAAAAGTTGGTACTTCCAACTTTTCCACAAAAATGTTTTTTTTTTAATTTTAATTTTAACAAAAATTGAAACTTTCAACTTTTTCTCAAAATACTTTTTGGAAATTTTTATTTTAGAAATTTTATTTTCAAGAAAAATTGATACTTTCAATTTTTCCTCAAAAATATCTTTTAAAAATTTTATTTTCTTTCAACTTTTCCTCAAAAATATTTTTAAAAAATTTTTATCTTCAAGAAAAATTGATACTTTCAACTTTCCTTCAAAAAATAATTTTTTTGAAATTTTTATTTTCAAAGGAAATTGATACTTTCAACTTTCCTTTAAAAACGTATATATTTAAAATTTTTATTTTTGAAGAGATCATTGAAAATTAAAAATTTTTAATTGAGTAAATAAATTATTTCAATTTAATCAATAAATAATAAATAAATAATAAAACTAATGAATAAAAAAAACACAAAAAAACCTTTGGTACAGCTCGGCTCAATAACTTAACAGGGAGGCAGCTCCAGAGACAAACGTGGCTGGAGTGGCTCGACGTACGACTCGGCTCAACAGGCTCTGAATGAAATGGGTTGGCGGGTCACTGCACTGTGGGTCGGGTCAAATTTCGAGTGACACATGGAACCTGCCCACTTTTGACGTCTCAAAATGGCGTCATTCCGTATGGGAATAAAAGATAAAAAAATTTCTCTTTTTCTCAGATTGCTTTTTCGCTCTCTCTCTTTTTCTTCCTTTTCTTCTGTTTCTCTCTCTAAGTCACTAAGAACTCCAATGGAATTCCTATTGGTTTCTGGGTTTTATCGCCTGAAAATGGGTTCTTCATCGAAAAAGTCATTGAAAAACTTGAAATTCGTCAAAAAACTCACCGGAATCTAGATTTTTCAAAAATTTTCTAGAAAGAAAAAATCACCAAAAATTTTTAAAAAATCTTAAAATCACTTATGAACCTTCTAAACACCTTTTTTTCTTTTTTTTTTCTCCGTATGCTTTCTGTGTTTTACCTTTGATCAATATGCGCATTTATAAGGAATCAATCTCAGAGTCCCTGACTAATCCAGATTCCCTTTTTGATTGGGTTTCTAGGTTATCAGATTAACCCTTAGACTTATTTTATAAGGATTAAGTCCAACCATGATTCTATCTAGCCCCATTCATAGTAAGATTCATTTCTATCATTATTTTTTTATTATTTTTAATTAATCTGATTATTATCTCGTAACCGAGAATTAATCAAGAAAATCTAAAGTCAAAATAAATAAATAAATAAATAAATAATAATAATAACAATAAAATAAATAAATAAACCAAATAAATAAATAACATAATAAATTAATTAATTAACCCAACATTGGGCTTCACTAACCCTATTGGACCAGGCCCAATTGATCTAAGCCTGAACTAAATTGGGTGTCTACAGCTGCCCTTCTTTGCTCATTTCCTGTGCAACAGGAATTGTGCAAAGACGTCGACACCCCACTTATGTCGACACATTCACTCTTTTTTGAAAAAACAAAATGGACACTCGAAACACCCCTCAGTAGAGGTTCATAACTTTTTAGAGAATAAACAAAACTTCTCTAAACAGAGGCTCAACGACTTTTTAAAAAATAAATAAAGCTCATCTAATCAAAGGCTCAATAACTTCAAAAAAATAAACAAAGCTCCTTTTATCAGAAGGTCAACAACTTCAAAAAATAAACAAAGCTCCTCTAAACAGAGCCTCAACAACTTTTGAAAAATAAACAAAGCTCCTCTAATCAGAGGCTCAACGACTTTGGAAAAATAAACAAAGCTCTTCGACAATCATGTCTAGAGGAGTCAAAGATCATGTTTAAAGGAATTTTAGGAGATTATGCTTGAGTGTCTTACAAATTGATCCTGATACTGAGAGATATCCTTTTTCAAGGATTAGAATCTTACCTCTCAAGCTTTTTCTCAAACAAGAATTTGAAACTTTTACATCAAAAAGTCTTCACATCTATCTTCTTTAGGTGGGATCTTGGAATACCTTTGCTTTTTGAATTTATGCACTATACTTTCTTAAATGCAGTATATGCTATGCAAAATTCATGTATACTATGCAAATGTTGGCTAATTAATTCCCATTCAGTTGTGGTACTCAAGTTTCTCAAGCTCTTTTCTTGGGCCTCGAACCCTTTATTCTTCAAAGATAAAGTCAGCATAACTCTTAATCATCTCTTTCATTTAATTCTCACATTCTTTCTACAAGAAATCTCTTTCCAAATTTAATGTCCTTATCAAGAACTGAACATCTCAAATTTGTCGTTATCACTATCGACCTCTCTAATGTAATGTAGAAATCTTTCATGCTATTATTCATTTATCAATCATTATTTCAATCTCAGACAATAAGAATGTATTCATATATTTCTTCCATTGTAAGGTATTAAGGAGAAAAAAATAAAAATGGTTAGGAAATAATCAACAGAACACACAAAGAATGATGTAGAATGTCTTTTATTAGCAAAAATGTTGGCAAACTTTGGCCAAGAAAGAATTATAAAGATAGGTATGGGGAAACAATGCCCAAAAATGAACAATCGGATAATCATGATAACACATCTCAAGGTCTTTTTCAAAAACTCAACCACCTGATGCACTAACAACTTAGAGCTCCTCAGAATTTGTTAGCTTCCATGCCAATGAATTTTCAGATTTGATGTTGTATTCTCCTTATCTAAGCTGCCTTATCGGGTTTTCAACTTAGATAAACCCCCTATGACTCAAACCGCCCTATTGAGATTTTTGCCTTGAGTCCTCTTCTTTCATTTTTTTTATTTTTTTTCATTTTTTTCATTTTTCCTTTTTCAAGCATAGTACTTCTTCATAGTATCAGAATTTATAAGATGGGGTAAATAATTTCCATCCATCTCAGCCAGTATCAACGTTCCACTTGAGAAAACCCGTTTCACCACATATGGTCCTTCTTAATTCAGAGTCTATTTTCTTCTATTATCGTGTTGATTTGAGAGAATTATTTTTAAGACCAACTCTCTTTCTCGAAAACAATGAGGTCAAACTTTTTTGTCATGAGCCCTCATCATTCTTCTTTAATATAGCTGACCCTGGCACAACGCTGTCAATCTTTTTTTTTAATGAAATTTAACTGTTCATAGCGTTCTCGAACCCATTCAGCCTCTTCCAGTTTAACTATTTTTAGAATCCTCAAGGATGGGATCTCTACTTTTATTGGTAATACAACTTCCATCCCATAAACCAAAGAAAATGGAGTTGTCCCAGTAAAGGTGCACACTGACGTTCGATATGTATGCAGTGCAAATTACAACTTCTCATGCCAATCTTTATAGGTCTCAATCATCTTCTCAAGAATTTTTTTTTATATTTTGTTAGCTGCCTTAACTGTCCTATTCATTTTCAAACAGTATGGCACTGAGTTATGATGCTTGATCTTATATTGGGTACATATTTCTTGCATCATCTTACTATTCAAATTCTTGGCATTATCCAAAATGATTCTCTCTGAAAGTCATATATGCAAATGATCTCTCTTTTTATGAACTTACAAATCACAGATCGTGTTACATTTGTAAATGATGCTACCTCTACCCATTTCATGAAGTAATCTATTATCACAAAAATAAACTTATGCCCATTAGAAGCCTTTGGGGTAATAAAACCAATGACATCAATGCCCCACATCAAGAATGGCCAAAATGGTGCCAAAACATGTAAAGCAGATGCGGAGCATGGATCTTATCAGCATATATATGGCATTTGTGACATTTTCAAGCATAATCAATGCAATCACTTTTCCATTGTCAACCAATAGTACCCTACTCTTATGATCTGTCTTGTCATCATATGTACATTGGCATGTGCCCCACATATTCCATCATGTACCTCTTTAATGATTTTTCTTGCCTCGGCCTTATTTACACATCTTAGCAATACTTGATCATGGCTCTTTTTGTATAAAACATCCAAATCTAGGAAAAAACTCATAGCTAATCTTCAAATGACCCTTTTATCATTTTTCGCTACTTGGAATAGGTATTGTTGGCTCTTAATGTACTGTAATATATCATAAAACCAAGACTTCCCATCTTCTTTTTTTTTTTAAATTGGAGCAATGAGTTGACATATCCTTGACATCTAACCTGATAGGCTGAATGTTAGTATTATCACTAATTCAGATCATTACAGCCAGAGTAGCTAAGGCATGACAATCAAATTCTCTTGTCAAGGTAAATGATTAAACTAGATATCTTCAAACTGCTTCATCAACTCTAAAATATACTTATGATATGAAATGAGTTTTGAATCTCTCATCTTCCATTCTCCTTTCAATTGATATATAACTAGGCTGAGTCTCCAAACGCTTTTAATGCTTTAACTTTTCTATCTATAACAGCTTGTAAACCCATGACACATGTCTCATATTCAGTGATATTATTTATGCAATTTAAATTTAACCTCGCTATTATAGGGTAGTATTGTTCTTCTGGGGAAATCAAAATTACCCTAATTCCATGTTCTAAGGCATTGGCAGCTCTATCAAAATACATCTTCCAACATTTTCCTTTATGCTCTCCTATCTCTAATTGGGAAATAGTCATCAGATCTTCATCAGGGAACTCCAATCTCATTGGTTTCTATTTTTCAGTAGCACGATCTGTGAAAAACTCAGCTATAGCACTCTCTTTTACTACCTTTTAGCTTACATATATGATATCATATTTCGAGAACATTATTTGCCACCTAGCAATTCTCTCAGATAAAAAAGGCTTTTCGAAAATATATTTAATTAGATCCAGTCTTGCTATAAGCCAAGTGGTGTGATAGAACATGTATTGTCTAAGTATTTTGGCAGTCCTAGCTAATGCACAACATATCTTTTCCAAAGAAGAATACTTAGACTCATATTTTGTAAATTTTTTACTCAAATAATAAATAGCTTTCTCTTTTTACCATATTCATCTTGCTGCCCCACACACATCCCATTGAATTCTCGCACACTGTCAGGTATAAAATTAAGGGTTTCCTTGAAACAGGTGGCATCAACACTGGAGAATTTGATAAGTATTGCTTAATTTTATCAAAAGCCACTTGGCATTCTTCATTCCATTCTCTAGGGTTATTCTTGCAAAGAAGCTTAAAAATAGGATCACATTTATAAGTAAGCTGAGATATGAACCACCAAATGTAGTTCAATCTTCCTGAAAAACCTCAAACTTCTTTTGGTGTACTCAAAGGTGAGAAATTTTAAATAGCCCGTATTTTATTTGGATCAACTTCAATCCCTCTTTCATTGACCACAAAACCTAGCAACTTCCCTAACTTTGCCCCAAATGAGCACTTAGCTGGGTTCAACTTGAGTTAGAATTTTTTTAACCTCTCAAATAACTTTTTAAAGTTTGTGACATGATCTTCATTTTCATGAGATTTTGCAATCATATCATCCACATACACCTCAATATCTTTGTGCATCATGTCATGAAAAAGTATCACTATGGCTTTTTGGTATGTTGCCCCAACATTCTTTGACCCAAAAGGTATGACTTTATAGTAAAAGATCCCTCACATGGTCACGAAAGTGATCTTTTCCATATCATCTGCAGCCATTTTTATCTAATTATACCTTGAGAACCCATCCATAAAAGAGAATATTGAATGCTTAGCTATGTTATCTACCTAGGTGTCGATATGAGGTAAAAGAAAATTATCCTTTGGGCTAGCCCTATTCAAATCATGATAGTCTACACACATTTGTACCTTTTCATCTTTTTTAGAAACTGGTACTATATTGGCTACCCACTTTAGATACTTAGCCATTTACAAGAAACCTACATCAAACTACTTTTTCACCTCTTCTTTGATTTTTAGCAGCATTTCAGGTTTCATTCACCTCAGTTTTTGTTGGACTAGCTTATGTTATGGGTTTAGAGGTAATATATGCTCTATTATCTCCGTAATCAACCTTGGCATATCTTGGTAAGACCAAGCAAACACATCTATGAATTTTTGAAGTAGATCTTTCAAACATTGCCTATCTTTTGATGAAAGTGAAGTGTCAATTTTAACCTCTTTTTTATTCTCCTTATTTCTTAGATTCATCAAGTCAGTTATCTCTTGATGAGGCTCAATTGGCTTACTTTCTTATTCAATCAATCTCATTAGATCTGAAGGTATAACATACTCTTTAGAATCATCTTCATTGTCAAGTTCATCAGTGTTAATTAAATTCTCAAAATTAACCTCTTAATCGTTATCATAATTATCTTCTTGTTCATTTAAAGACCTAAAATTGAATGAAATGGGATATGTTGGCAAGATGTCTTTAGAAAAATGGAAAAATGGCAATAATGAAGGCACAAGAAGAAATGAATGAAAATGCATTATTCTTAATCTTTATTAAAATAATAAAAGATAAATGACCCAAATAATAAAGATCACCCTAATGCCTTAGGCAATAGCTATTGGGATGTACAATTACATTGAATTAGTCTCAAGGGTAAAAGGCATTTCAATGGTACTTTAATTGTTCAGCTCATAATCTGACGGATAAAGATAGATCCACCCTTCTTGTTCAAGCCTTGTTTCATCTTCAATAGCCTAGATGGTCAACTGGGCAAATGCCTCTTTCATATTTTATTCATAATTTTCTTTTGCATTTAGGTACATGAATCCTCTAGGCCTAAAAGTCTCATACAAGTATGGGATGATCATTACTCTTGCTATTTTACCTGCTGTCTTCTTCTGATCTCCCATTCTTCTGCTTCATAGCCTAGGCCTAGCCTTTCACTATTATCCACCACTATTAGGGGCTCTCTTATTCCCTATAAGTTCATACCCAGCCCTACTCTTTGATACTAGCCCTTATTGATGACTTGGCACATCACTATCTTTGAAAAGGGTTGATTTTTAGATCTTTCACCTACATAGTTGACTAACTCAAAGGATCGATAAAAGCATTCCACCACTTTTTCAGTAGCTTCCACATATGAAGCATTTAAAAGTTGGGTCATTAGTACATCTTTCTCCTTAAATATCACTACCAATCGATCTTTTACATTAAACTTGATCTTTTGGTGTATGACAGAAGGCATAGCACCTGTCATGTGAATCCATGGCCTTCTTAGTAGATAACTGTAAGATGGAGAGATATCCATCACTTAAAACTTCAAATTAAAAGTGCACGACCTAATTTGCAAAGGCATATCAATGTTTTCTAAAACTTTTCGTCTAGTCCCATCAAAAGCTCACACGACCATTTGATTATCGTTCATATGAGAGTAATCAATAGGTAGCCTTGCCAAAGTTGGCATAGGCATGATGTTGATAGTGGAACCATTATCAACATTTTGGCCATAATATGGCTCCTACACTTGATCATGATATGCAGAGCCTTGGCACTTCCTCTTCCTTCGAGAAAATCTCATCATCACTGAATAAAATATAGTTCAGCATGACTAGGTTTTCAACTAAATGGTTCACATATTCAACAGACACATTATGTGTCACATATGCTTGGTTCAACACTTTTAGTAGGGCATTCTGGTGTGGTTTTGAATTCAATAGCAGTGATAATAATGAGATTCATGCTGGCATTTTATTTAACTATTCAACTATAGAATATTCACTGTGTTTTATCAGTTTTAGGAATTCACAAGCTTTCTTTTCTAACATTGGCTTTGGACGATCCTCTTTATGTTCTACTTTAGGGTTATTTCATTTTTCACCTACCTTGGCCTTTTCTTTTCTAGCCTTTTCAAGCATTTTTAGAGTATAGCATCCTTCACTTCAGTTGATGCCCCTTACACCTATTATGTTAGCAGCATCAAACTTAGGAGTACTTTTTTTTTGCCTCTAAACTATCATATCACAACCATATTTCTAAGGTATAGCTTTGTCATCTTTATATGAGAATGGTGCTGGGACTTTAAAAGTTACTGGCTTGGGAATAAGTTTATCTATAACTGACTTTGGGTTGTTCCCACAGTGAATTATTATCGACTTTAAAAATAGTTTTACTGGCCTGTCGATCATAAATATCTCAGCACTCTTTAAGACCTCTCTTTTTTCGTAGAGTTCCATCTTATACGAATTTATGAACTTTTGTACCTCTTAGCAAAACTGCTCAAAAATTTTGATAGAGTGACCAATTACCCCACTATGATATTTACAATTAATGCCTATTACATATGCTCCATAATAACCATGCAGACCTATTGGCTATATCATGTTAGCTTTCCATAAAACATCAAATAGCTAACTGAGAGGTTTATTAATATCTGTCACTTTTCTCTTCAAATGATGCTATTGTTCCTTACTTAGACATTTACGTTATGATTAGGCAAAATATTGCCACTGACATTTGGTGTAGTTACCCCTCTTGTATCGAAACTAATCATTCCATCCTTGATCAACCTTTGTACTTTGTGTTTCAAGGCAGTGTAATTTTTAATGAAATGACCAGCAATCCCATAGTGATAGTCATAATGGGCTATGGGATCATACCACTTAAGGTAAGACAGCCTGAATGGCTCTAATTTGCTAGAAGTAATCAGATGACTGTTGTAAAGCTCATGATATAATTCTATATAGGTCATGGAAATTAGGTCAAACACAGGCTTTTCACGAGTAGTTCGTTGCTCCCGTGAACCACCCATTGGGTTAGTCGAACGGGTCTGAGGTCTTGGGTAGGTTGAGTGTTAGGACTATATATGGTATTTTAAGGTCTAAAAGAAAGTTGATATGTTTAAGGGTAAGATGACTGTGGGATTGGTAAGTATGGGTAAGGGGAAGTGTTATTCATAGCAAGATAATATAGAGGATATCCTTGTGGTGGGTAAGGTCGATAACCCCTGAATTTTACCTATTAAAGCTCATAACTTAAGCTTCAGTCTCTTTTTTCTTTGGGGCTCTTTTACTCGATGCCTCTCCTTCTTCTAAAATGGCACTATTAATAATTTCTCTTGAAATCATCATGTCAATGAAATTCTTGGTTGTATTTCTTATTATCTTTTCATAATAGATAGATTTCAGAGTGCTGATGAACAACACTATAGTTTCTTTTTCAGTTAGAGAAGGTTGCACTTGAGAAGCTACATCCTTTCACCTTTGAGTATATTCCTTAAAAGACTCATTTACCTTTTTCTCTAGGTTCTGTAAAGACAAACGAATAAGAGCCAAATCCATAATATATCGATATTGACTGATGAAGTCATGGGCCATATCGCTTCAAGAACGGATGCGAGTTCTGTCCGACTGACATACCACCTAACAGCAAAGCTTGTAAGGCTATCTTGAAAAACATGTATTAATAGTTTTTCATTATGGGCATGGGCTGCCATCTTCCGACAATATATGGTGATATGAGTCTTGGGCATTTCGTACCATTATATTTCTCAATTTTTGGTACTTTAAACTTTGGTGGAATAACCACATTTGGGATTAAGCAAAGCCCAACAACATCGACAGAACCATAAAACTCAATTCTTTTCACAGCCCATAATCTTTGTTCAAACATACTAATCTTTAAATCTTCATGAGATTCCACTTTTACCTTTTCTTTCTCCTTCTCTTTCAAGTCATCTAGATCAGGAACTTGGATCGATTCTACTACTTTATTAGGAAAGACAAGATTCACATAGCTATGGTAATGCCTTGGGTTCAAAGCTGATGGCATTTCAGGATACACAGGATACATGAATTACTGTGATAGTATATCCTGTGTGGATTGGGCTTATTGTGGACCAAAACCTGAAAGGTATAGAGGATCGACCACTTCTTGTGATGGAAGGCCCTGTTGGCTTGTATTCTCTTCTATTCTTTTTCCCTTGTTTAACTTGTTGAGAGCATCGAGAATCTTACTCAAGTCATTTTTTAGCTTTTCCTGTGCCTTTTTTTATTTTTTCAACTCGATGAGAGTTTTTTTGCTCTATTTGTCTAGTTCTAGCTCTTGTATTATATCAGTGGGTGGGGTTTTTGCTAGATGGAGCTATCCTTAAACCTTTAATACCATATCTTAGAATTAGCAAGTTTATACAACTATATCATGGAAACCTAAAATGGTTATTTTGTTAAATGTAATGCAATGAATGAAAATGCATGTATGCCTTAAGACAATGTTCAACCAAAAGATTTCATTTATTTCAAAGAACTTTATTTACATAGAATTTATACCCTAGAATTATAACCATCAAATCATTTGATCCGTTCATATTGGTCTTTTGCTTCCTTAATGAAATTCAACAAGTGTTGTCCATGTTCCCGTACTAGGGCCACCACTTGCTTCAATGCTTCTGCCTCTTTGACCATTTCTTTTGCCTTACAAACTTTTTTATAAATTTAGGTTGTTAAGTGCTCAATATATTTCTGTCTTCCCAGGTTTTCCTTTTATCGCACCATACTTGGTATGATAACTCTCTATGTTCTCTAACTAATACAGCAATATAGTCTTTTTGTTCATTCAACTTTTGTCTCAACCTGTTTAAGTAGCTGTTCAACATGTTATTTTTTGTCTGTACTTGGGTACTTTTTCTTCTAATTTAGCATATTCTTGCTTTAATTGCTCATTTTCATCTATCAGTTCAGCAATTGTTATCTCTTTGGCTTTTACTTTCACACACAACCTCTTATGTTCATAATGTAGCTCTGCTAAGTCTTTGACAACCGTGTCACATTCCCTAGCAATCTTGCAAACTTTGACTTTATGCTTTTTAGCTCTATCTTTCCATTGATCCTTTTTCTTTTGAAGCTTCTGGATTTCTTGCTTTAACTTATCCTTTTCGATCTTGAATTCTTTTATCGCAAGCTTTAATTCTGATGGTATCTTTTCAAGCTTCCTCTTGTTAGTGATTAAAAGCTTTTATAAGTGAATACCAATTCCTGTCTTTATCTTGCTCTCTACCCATGAATGACCTTTTCACTGAACGATCCAGGACTCACTCTATGAGGATTTTTCTATGCTTTAATCACCTCATTCATCCTCTGAAATGCTTTTGGCTCACTGTTAGAAAAATTTGATTGATAAAGCTTATACGTCATGGGAATGAACTGTTCTACCCCAAACTGCCTTCTTACTAGAAGTGGCACATAACTTGTTGCTTCCTATAAACCCAAAGTGGGACCACAATGTTATCTTCACATTGATATAGCATAAGTTCATGATTCATCCACGGGACCAACCATCTTACTTCGGTACTTATCAGTTTTTATAAGAAAACTATCCACTTTCTTTTAGATTTTTGTTTTGGCCACTCACTTTCATAGAATTCCTTGATCGGAGCTCAATTACGAACATAAAGCTTCAAGAAAGCACCTCTTTTTCATTCGAAGTGGTTTTTCATCCATAAGTACAATAACTGTATGTAGCCTGTAAAATACCCTCCATTCTTGCTACAGTAACTCAAAGATCTGACAGTCTCTGCTAATATTAACATTAAAGGGTTACAACCATCGATCATACTTTCAAAGAAGTCAATCATTGCTATTTCAATATAACCCAAAACCTTTGAAAATATCACCATTTCATATATGGCTAAAGCAAATACGTCTAACCCCCGTTCTTCATTGGCATGTTGTACTAGAAAATCATGGAAAAACTTCTAAGGTAGGGAAACCTGTTCTTATTTCTTCTTTGTATGAAAATCCATAATCTCTTTGTCTGTCCCCATAAGATGGGCCAAATCTTTATGAAATCTTTATTTGTGTTTTTTGACATATATTTTGTCAGGAGCTTAGAGATGCATGCCCAATAAAGTCGAATATTCTTCAATGGTTTGTGTCATATCAACTTCATTGAAGATGAAACACTTGTATGCAGGATCCCAAAATTGCACTGCAGCTCTAATTAGTTGATTCTTGACATTTACTGCAAGAAGGTGTGCTATATGCCCATGTCTCCGGCAAAACTCCTCTTATCTCGATGGACTCATTTTTTTCCATATATCAACCAAATCCTCTAGATTATTTTTTTTAGGATGATAGATGTCTCTTGAGACAAGATAAAAGCATAACTAATTAGTAAACAATCCCTTTCTTTAGTTGAATCCTTTTGACTTGACATTTTACTTCGTTGGGTGACTCAGAATTAGCTAATGCAGACAAAGAGCAAACTAGTTGTTCTATGGAGTCCATGAAAAACTCGTTGTTGAAGACCATCTTTCAAGCAAATGTTCTTTATACAACTTTATGATATGAGTATGGATCATGCAAACATGAATAAGAGAAGAGGTTAGTACATCAAATAAAAGAAATAAATAAATAACTAAATAAATTAAAACGTCACATAATAAGAAGAATGAATCTTATGCTTTTGGTCAATTCTAAAGGGGAAGAGACGGCTCTATCTTTAGTAGTTAGGCACTTCTAAGGTCCACTATATATGGTTCAAGGTTAAAGTCTAAAGGTTCCTAAATTGTTCCTTACATCATTGTCTATCACAAACTAGTAAGGCATCCCAATCCTCACCCATTAGAGGCTACAAGTGGAAAAGGTTCAATTTGAGTGAGAGTATTTCGCTAGCCATTGTGGAGGCATTAAAACCTCACAAAAGCATAAGTACTTTACTCCCTTCTAGAGAGATAAAGCTCAGGTATAGAGCTCATGTTATGCACATGCATATGAATGATGGAGTTAATGAAGTAAATAAACAGAATGAATGAATAAAAATTCTATACAAAAAAGTTCAATTTTATTAGGCTTTTGGATAACAAAAATTTATTTGCTGGCCTGACTCTCAACTGTCCCCAGTAGAGTCACCAAACTGTCATAATGTCTAGATCTGGGGATCTATTGCTAAACATTAATTTAGGAGTCGCCACCAATCTTTTTTGTTTAGGTGTGATTGGCCACCTAACTAAATCTGTCCCTTTTAAAGAGGATTCTTAAGTTTGACTTAGGTATCTCAAAAAGGTAAATTCAATGTTTGCGAAACCAAAACTACGTCTGAAAGTACGGTTACGTGTGAGGAAGGTTATAGCACCCTCACAACACCCATTGAAAGATGGTACTAGCTTGATTTCGTGTTATCCATTAAGCCTAAAAAAATTTACCAAGTAATTAATTTTTGAAAATTATTCTTAATTGACTCCAATACTTTTGACAAAAAATTAAGAAAATTCTCGCAACTCAAGAGTATGAAAAAAAACTATTGTTTCACTTGCAAAGGCTCCATCGTCGGATGATTTAACATTAAAAATTTTTCAAAAAGAGAAAGGAATGATGATTTGACTTTCGATATAGATCTCTTTTGTGTTTTATAAGAAAAAAACTCATGCTTTTATACAAGAAAAATTGATACTTTCAACTCTTTTTAAAAATGTTTTTTTTTTAAATTTTATTTTTAAAGAAAATTGGTACTTTCAACTTTTCTTCAAAATGTTTTTTTCTTTTGGAAATTTTATTTTCAAGAAAAATTGATACTTTCAACTTTTCCTCAAAAACATTTTTTAAAATTGGAAATATTTTTTAGAAATTTTATTTTCAAGAAAAATTGATACTTTCAATTTTTTCTCAAAAATATTTTTTTAAAATTTTATTTTTAAGAAAATTGACACTTTCAACTTTTAGTCAAAAATATTTTTTGGAAATTTTTACTTTCAAAGAAAATTGACACTTTCAACTTTCCCTTCAAAATATTTTTTTTGTTTTATTTTATTTTATTTTGAAATAATAGCATAATTGAAAATATTTTTACTCAAATTATCTTTTAATTATTAACCAACATATCCATAATGAATATAAATAAATCAAATGAGTGCTAAGACTAAAAACAAAATGGATAAAAAATAGAATACTGAAATTTGGGCTAAGATCATAATCAAAGTGAGTCTAAGCCATTTGAGAAGGAATTCTGGGCTTGAATGGATCGTTAGTGGGCTGGTTCAATCGAAGCTCAAATCATATCTGCACTTTGAACTAGTCAACCTATCCCTCTTCTTCTCCTTTATCCCTTTTCTCTGCCAATCCTCTCTTTTTCTTTACAAGTGGGCAAAAACCCAGAAATTGGTTGTCACCGTTCCTCGTTGTCATCAGCTACTGCCAACAGTCGAAGACCATCGTCTACAGTATGCAAATCTTCCTTCAATAGTCTTCAATCCCTTTGTTCTTTTCTACAAAATGAATTATGAACCCAATAATTAAAGTAAAAGGTAATTGTTCAGATCCTTAAACCAGCGAGTTTTGCTGCTATGCACCAATCACTACACTACCATGCTGTTGCAAGCCACCAATCACTGCTGCTATTCGTGGGTCACTCTAACGATCGAAAATTTTTTTGATTCATTATGCTTAAGGATCTGCTTGTTGTCAACTTGGGTTTGAGTGTGATTGTTTACTATTTGCTTTGTTGTCTTATGTGAGATGGTTCAATCTAAGGTGATCAGACAGTGTAAGAAGTCTCAATTGTAGGATTGGCGGTGATGGCAGCTTCGACAGTGACGGTAAAGGTAGTGGCTACAGTGGTGGAAAGCAACGTTGGCAAAGGTGGATTGTTGTTGATGTAAAAGGCAAGGGCGGCCACTAATTGGTGATGAATTTTCCTTTGTTGTTTCTCATGTTTTTGGCTTAAACTGCCGTGTGTTTTTGTTTTCCTCTCTATGTTTCTTTTTTGATCACTTGCCTGTGTCCTCTTCCATTGATTCCTCTATTAATTTATAAGACTAAACTTAGGAAAATTTTAAAACAATTGTGATTCCGTTTGCATTATCAAAGAAAACTGAAATTTATCTTCCACAAAATGAATCCCACTCCAACCCTATCATTGCCACTCACTTCCTACCATTAAATCTGATCTTCAAAATAATTATTAACCAGATAATGATGAAATTAAACTAGAACTAAATAACATAAATAAATAAATATGATAAATACAAAATGAAATTTAAAGTAAATAAAATTCTAAAATTGAGCTTGTATCGAACTTCTCATCAACGAAAACTCCGGACAAAATGAGATGTCTACAAAAAATGAAGAAAATTGCACAAAAGAATATAAGCAAAAGTTGAAATTACAAGCAAACAAAATCGAGAAATGTACTTTGAGCTCAAGGGTTAAAGATCTAAAATGAACAAATTAAAATGAACTTAAATTGGAATTTAAGAAAATGATTAAATAACTAAATGATGATTAAAATTATAATAGTAACTTGAAAAAAAAACACACAAACAAAAAGAAAAGCTAAATCGAACGTAAATGTGTAACCATAACTCACTGAGTTAGTAAAAGAAAAAAATAAATCTAGAGCCCTATACTAAAAATGAACTTTAGTTTAGCTATGGAATTATCAATCAACAAGTTTACTTCAAAATCATACCAAAAAAATCACAGTAAAAGGAAGCAAAACCAGTTTAATGAACTAGCATCTTAAGATCTATGCAAATCAAAGGAAAACAAAACAACTTTGGCAAAAATCATCTAAACAGCTATCAAAATCATGAAATAAATTGCAAGAAATTGAAAATAAGCAAGATACCAAGTAAATCTAAGATATCAAAGGTTGAAAAAAGAAAAAAATTCATCAAAAGGATAGAAGAATTATGCTCAAGCTTGGATCCCATGAACTAGATTGCACCTCTTATAATTTTTAACTTTAACCTGCAAGAATTAACTACATTGATTGGGAATGAATTTGATGCTGATTTTATACTATGTTAAAGCCTAATGAACTACGAACTACGAAAAAGAAATGAGCAAAAATAGTACAAAAGCACTAAGTTTCAAAAGAAACATTGAAACTAGGTCAATTACATATATTCAAAAACAAAATTAAGATCAGTAAAAGATCATGAGAATTTAAGCTAGAAATTAATAAAACTTGTAAAATTCATTGCCAAAAATGTAAAGAAAATTGAAAAATACTTTAGGAAAATGAAAATTACAACAAGAATCAATTAGAAAAAATAAAATTAAAAGTTGTTTGGCAAGTAAGAAAATGCAAGAAAATGAAATGCAAAAAAGTAAGGTCTAGAAAATTAAAGAAACAAAAACTATAAATCCTAATCCAAAGTCTCCCAAAATGGTCAACTTTCCTCCTATTTATAGGCAGGTGAATGGTACCTTAAACCTCAAAAAATTTCTCTAAAATATTTAAGAATGAGGGGTCTTCTAGATCCTTCATTCTTCTTACTGTCTTACTTACTGTAAAATTGTTTTGGCCCCTCCATCTCTTCACTACTTACAATTCTTCTCATGCATTTTTATTTATCCAAAAAATCACATTATGGCCAATAAGAGCTCTCCAAAATGCCAAGTCAACAGCTCCTTAAAGCCTTCTTTGAATGCCCAAAGATAGTGCCAAAACATGATGTGATCCAATGAAGCTTCATTCCACACCACCAATTAGCACTTTAGTGCTTTTATCTTTTGGCATGTAATTTTTAAACTGTCCCTTCATTAGGCTATCAAAAATTCTAGTCATTAAATGAATAATTTTGACATTATCAATCTTGGCAAATTTTTAAAATTTAATCAACTAAAAATCAGTTTCATCTCAATAATGTACTTTACCTTTCGAGCATTAATAAAGATACTAAAAAGGTACTAATGCAAGTTTAAGCTAAGAAAAATCATTCTAAATGAAGATTATGAGGAATAAAGCTTGAAATAAAGTTTCATAAAATTCAATTAAGCTTAAAAGATCATAGGAAAAAGGATCAAGAAAAATGCCCTCAAAAGGTAAAGTAGCTTAATGGTACTAGTTATGGCTTGTGCTAAATTTTATCACCAAAAATCCTCTAAAATATATCCAGATTGTCCAAAATTCCTCATTTTCTTTATTTTTACCTACACATGAGAAAAATGTGTATTTATGAGTATTTTTGCCACAATTTACAAGGAACAAACCAAAATATAAAGAAAATTACACTGAAAATGAGTATAAAAATACTAAAATTTTAGTGCAATCAGTGCCCCATCCTCTAGGAGGCATTCAGGAATAGATTACTTCATATAAAATTTTCATATGAATTCTTCAAATTTTGGGATGGCTTTGAGTTTTAACATAGGTTAAGGTTTTTGGGGTTAACTTGTTTGAAGGTTTTGATAATTTAGGGTTTTGGGTTGGATTTATGGCTTGGATCAAATTTAAGGTTAAAAGTTAGGTTCAAGGTTTGGTTTATGGTTTAGGGTTTATTTAGTTTTTAGGTTAAGGTTTAGGGTTTGAGGTTTAGTTTAGGGTTTAAGATAGGTTTCGGGTTTAGGTTAGGCTTAGGGTTAGATATAGGGTTAGGTTTTAGGTTTTAGGGTTAGGTTTTAGGTTTTAGGGTTTAGGTTTTAACTTTAGGGTTTAGTGGTTGATTTTGGGTTTTAGGGTTTGACTTTGGGGTTTGAGGGTTGATTATAGGTTTTTTGGGATTTGACTTTAGGCCTTTAGGGTTTGACTTTGAGCTTTAGGGTTTGGCATTGGGGTTTAGGATTTGGTTTTGGGGTTTAAGGTTTGACTTTGGGGTTTTAAGGTTTGACTTTGGGTTTAGGGTTTGACTTTAGGTTTTAAGGTTTGACTTTGGGGTTTTAGGATTTGACTTTGGGTTTAGTGTTTAACCTTGGGTTTAGACTTTGACTTTTGGTTTCGGGTTTGAATTCGAAGTTCCCATGATTTTAGAGTTTGAATTTAGGGTTTCCAACACCTAACAAACATTATAAGCATCCTAAACCCTAAATCCAAAAGCTAACACATATCAAGCACACATCATGTAATTAAATAACCATCATCTATTCAAAATAGAACTTTTATCAAACACTTAGAAAACTAACAAAAGACAAATAAAAAATATAACATTTGTATTCAAGAAAATTAAACAAAAATAGCATCAAGTCATGCAAACAAGATAATAACAAGACCAAATCATTTAAAGCACATCTAAATCATAAATCAAAGCATGTAAACCATTAGAAAAAGGATAAGGCTCTTGGAATGAAGAATTACATGGAGAAGAACTAAGAACTACATGGAATGAAAATGAAAAATGTATAAAAATGGTGAGAAAATGGTTTACCTTCCAAAGCTTTTCCAATTTTTTTATTTTTTCTTTTTCTTTTCTAGTTTTTTTTTTCCCACTTCTAGCTGCCTCCTCTCTTTTCTAACCCTAAATGATATTTTTAAAGACCAATATCACCTTTCCTAGCCCTTAGATCAATTTCATCTAAGGATTTTGCCACTGTTTTAATGAGAAAAAACCATTTTACCTTTATTAGTGTTTTTTGTTTTTGCATGATTTTCCTAAAATCCTATGGTCCAATATTTATTTTCATGATTTTAATGGATTAAAAATAATATAATAATATTCAACTATGAGCTAAAATTTTTCGTGAAAATCTAACCTCAAAAAGGCTAAATTAGGAAAATACCCTTAAAGGGTATTTAGGTAATTTCACTTTTTTTAGGTATAATCAAGGTTTTCAACGCATCAAAATTCATGGAATAATTGTAAAGCATGATTTGAAGCTTTTCATGAAAAATCAACCTCGAAAAGGTCAAATTATGAAAAATACCCCAAAAGGATATTTTAATAATTTCAACATTTATGAGGTGCAATCAAAGTTTTCATTGCATCAAGATTCATGAATAATATTAAAACATCATTTGGAGTTTGTCATGTAAAACCAACTTCAAAAATGCCAAATTACAAAAATACCCTTAAAGGGCATTTACGTAATTTCACTCTTATGAGATGCAATCAAGATTTTCAAGTATCCAAATCATAATTTTATAATTCTCAAGTCTTAATAGTCCTATTCAATTGTGAATTCCAAGGGTTTACCCGAGTTTGACCAAGTTTGATCGAGTTTGACTTGGTTTGACCGTAATGCATCGTGGTCATTTTAACTCAAAATTTATTTTCAAAAGTTTTTAAATCTTAAAAAAAAAAATATTAGGCATGAAATGGGCTCACCTTTAAAGTATCATAGCTAGCTAGAACATGTTCAGATAAAATTAGATATCTATAGTGAGATTGTTAATCTTATCCGTCATTGCAGCAATCTGGTTATCTTTTTTTATAATGCTTGTTGGAAGAGATTCCACTACTTTTTTAAAGAGCCTAACTTGTTTTTTCAATGATCTAGTGCTAGTTTTCATGACAATCATTACTCTAAAATTTTATTATGAAAGAGATGATGGAATAGAGCTACTACTTAAGTAATTATTTTGTTCCTTGAATGATAGCTTATGGTTTGCACTTGATTCATAAGAAGAAGTAAGTTACCTAGAAGAAGATTCTTCTAAACCTTGATTTGGGAAAGAAGTATTATAAATTTGATTTTTTAGGTCAACACTGAAAGAGTTTGAGCATGAACTTTAGCAAAAACTTTTACTTTTCTTCTAATGCTATAGGGTGACCAAGAACATCTATGCTTGATGATTAACTGGGGTAGATTGCAAGATTTGCTCTAGAAGGCCTAAGAGCTAGCTTGATAGCAAAGTTCTTTTTGGGAGCCTTTGCAATTTGAACACTTGAACTTTTGCTAAAAAGAGATGAAAGGTAGAGATTAGCTCACTAGGTAAGGCAAAATTTTATACACACAAATTTTGAGTAAAACATAAGACTAGAAAAATTAGAGACAAATAATAATTTATTTATTAGATGTGGAAATTACAATATCTAAAAATTCTTAAAATAAAGAAAAATCCTCTTATTCTTTTCTTTAAGAAAAATCCTCCTCAAGGGTTTTAATGACTTGATCTAGAGTAAACATAGTGGATCTCCTTGCTTTATGTGGAACAAGATTCTTAAAAAAAATTCGTTTCAAGGGTTTTGATGACTTGATTTCGAGCAAATGAAATTGATTTCCTTTCTTTAGGTAATTAGATTGAAAAGCAATTTCTTGACAATTCTTAGAACCCCAAATGCTGTGTTCTTCAAGTTCTTCAAAACTTGTTCAATTCTTTAGAGCTTTATTCTTGAAACTTTGCAAAGGCTTTTAAGTTTTCAAAACCTTTTTCTTCTCTTAAAAATTGTGAATCATCTTTATAACAAAAATTCACTTCAAGGGTCTTGATTATTTGATCTTGAATTGAATAAATATGTGCTTTAGTAGAAATTCACTTCAAGGGTTTTGATGACTCGAGCTTGAATTGAATAAATTTTTTTTAGCAAAAATTCACTTTAAAAGTATTTATGACTTGATATTGAATTGAATAATTTTGGACCTAAAATTTGAGGTTTCCATAAGATCTTCATTCTAAAATTTAGAGAATCATGGAAATTTTGGAATCTGGTCCCAATTTAAAAATTTTTGGAATTTGATTCCAATATAGGGATTTTTAAACTTTGGTATCAATTTAGGGATTCTTGAAATTTGGTCCTAATTTACAAATTCTTGAAACTTGATCCCAATTTAAGGATTTATAAATCTTTAGGCTTTGATCTTCAGATCTTCCTTCTTGAGTTTGTTTATTGGATTTCTAAAGATTACTCTCCAAATCATCCATCTTGGACTTGTAGGGATTCTTAAATTTTGATTCTTAAAATCTTTTTTTCCCCATTTTGTTTTCTTAAATTTGTTTGTTAGAATACTGGAGACTTTGTTCTTGAAATCTTCCACTTAGACTTGTGGGTGCTTCATATCTTCTCTTTCCCCTTTTGTCTTTAGCTTTCCCTTCATCCAAAAATTGTATTCTTGATCTTTATTCTTAAACTTGTGAGAATTTTGGAGATTTTGATTCTTCAAATATTCTCTTTCCCCATCAGTATGTAGATCTTTTTTTCCAAAAATTATGTGTTAAATGGCTTAGAAAAGTTTTTATTTATAGTGTCAGCTGCTAAGTATGAGGGTTTTAAAAGAATTTAACCTCTTTTATTTTATCTCTAAATAATTCTAGTTTGATTAGAGACAAAAACCTATGACTCATGAAAGAAATTTTAATTTATGACCCATAAATTTTTAAAATTTGATTAGCCAAAATTTGAATTTATCTTTAAATTATTTTAATTTAATTGGAAATAAATTGGATGACCCATAAATGAATTTTGATTGGTCATATTATGTGTCCTTGAATTTTGATTAGTCAATACAAGTGTATTTGTGTCTTTAATTGCCAAATAATATATTTAATTAATCATAAAATTATTAATTATATAATTGAATTAAATAATGTCATTAATTCTACTTGACTATAAACAATTTGTCACTTGAAAATTATTCAATTAATTAATTTAAAGAAAAATATTATTCTACAAAGAATTGATCTTCCATGAAGTTAAAAAAATTCCCTAATAAAAATTATTCAAATTTACCAAAGTATTATATATAAAAATAAAAAGTCAACCTAAAGGTATCAAATGGGCCATATCGAGTTAATATAGTTCATTTAAATATTAGCTCATGTGTTAATAGATTATGTTGATCCAACATTATTATATAATATACGTCTATAAAAGGTAAGAGCATGGCCTAACACAACACATGTTCTATAAACTTTATGGGTTATACAGTGTCTAGCATGATATTATTCTTTATATCGAATCAAGCCAAGCATGGCTTTTAATAGCTTTGTAAAATTTTTAATTATTACTTTAGTTTAAAGTGTATTTTATGTCTATAACTTCAGTTTAAAGTGTATTTTATGAATATAAGGAAGTTTATTGAATTTTGAATATAAAAGCAAATTTTTTTCAATTTTATAAATTTTAACCCTTTTGGAATGATTAAAATTTTTATCAATGATATCTTAACTATTTTTACTACTATTAGTTAAAGTGGCAACTTTTACACTTTAGTAGTTTATTTTTTGATGAATTTTTACTAATAGTGTAGTTTTTGAGAAAATTATTTTTTATAAAAAAAAAGGTGATATATTATATATTTTATATTCAAAATGAAAAGATTATAAATTTATCTAAAATAATTTAAATATTTTGTATATAGATTTATTTAATATAATTTTATTTTTGTAAATTGCCAACTAAATGCTAAAAGCAAATATAATTTCATCACAACATAAATAATAATAATAATAATAATAATAATGCTTAAGCTTGTCTGTCGTATTGTACTAATACACTTGTCACGTACTAACATTGATCCTTAATGAATAATGAGTAATGTATATCGAATCATGAACTTAAAATCTTTTAATTCAATACGACATATGTGTTTGGGCAATCTAATTACTTACCAACAGGATGCACCAAACATGATACATACCGCATTGAACCATGTATTGTCATAAACCGTCCACTCTATTTGAGACCTATTGTCATCAAAATTAATTTAAAAAAAAAAAAAAGGAAAAGCCTAGAATGTAGATTAGGAATGAGGAGGAGGGGCAAAAGAGTAAAAAAAAGAAGGTCAACCTGAAACTCAACTAATGTTAGAAGTGGAGAGAGTGAAAGTCGGTCATCCATTAAACAACTCATCATCCACTTCCAAACCTCTCTGTCTCTCTCTTTCTTGAATTTCACTAGTAATTTAATACCTCCCACAGCCTCTAATCTTTCTCTCTTCCACACTAATCCAAACACTCATTAAAAAAAAAAAAAAAAAAACACACACACACACACAGAATACAATCCATCCGTTATTTTCCCTTCTTTATTTCTAGTTTGTTTTAGTTTTTTCGTTTAGGGTTCCAATTTATGAATAAGATCGAGTGATCGCCATCCAAACGACAAGCAGCACCGAAAGGTAAAGTTTTTCCTTTTTTTTTTTCTTTCTGGTTTTTATTTTATCACTCAGCTGATTGCGTTGATCATCATTAATTATCTCTGCAATTTTTTTTATATAATTGGTAAAGAGAATTTTTTTTCTTGGGATTTTGAATTCCTTGTACTCGTGTATATACGTGTATTTATACGTTTGTTTGTACCTAAAGAAACAGTTGAACTGCTTGCTATGAATATAAGCCTATACGTATATACTCTATATGTACTTATGTATACATATTCGATGTGAATTGCAATTACTCTGCTTGTTTTTGCAAACTAGTAAGTAATCTTTGTTTCGACAATGGAGTTGTGATTCTTGAATTATTCAAATTGATTTCATGTTATTTTAGAATAATTGGATTTTTTTTTTCCATGCTTTGGATAATGAACTATGATGATGGCTGTAGCTTTAGCAGAATTTGCAAGCGAACAACGTCAATGGTGCTCTTTGCTTGTTAACTGTATTTATTCAACTTGTCCAATTTTAATTCGTTGCCCTACCTATAACCATCAAATGCTAATAAAAAATAGAAATATTTTGATTAAGTATTTTATAGCAACTTGACAATTGACTTGTCTTTCACACTAATCACTAGCTAGGATTTCCTACAATTGCCTTTTCTCTGATTAATTACAGCAAATGTCTTGATTGTTCACTGTTTTGTATGAATTAGTTGAAAGCACGCAAAAGATGTTTTGGTAGTTTGATTGAGGATTTCGGATATAAGTTGATTGTATCAAGATCCAAAGTTATCCATATTCTGAGTTTTACGGGTTCTGGAAATCTATTTTTGATGTATTTTATTGTTGGGATTGTAATTTGTGGTTATGTGGTTGTTAAAGCAATCTTCTGCCGACATTGCTTTTCCATTAATTTATGTTTCCACTCTATGTTCTGGAAATCAATCTATTTCGTGTTCTTTTATTAATGCTTAATATTTCGTTTGTTTTATTTTGTTAAATCAATCTAGATTTGTTTTTTCTTTGCTTGGCACTAGAAGTTGTAGCATAAAGAATATCTTGCTAGTCAATATAGACCAGTATGGATCAGCAAGGCCGTGGGAAGACCTCCACAATGGGCCTATTTGGTAGTGCAGCAGCAGTTTCATATGGTGTAACCAGTTATCAACCTACTCAAATGGTAGGATCCTCTGCTCCTGGGTCAGTTGCCTCAATCCAATCACCTAGCCAGCCAGCAGGTCTCCCTGCCTCCTCAGTTCAGTTAGCACAACACCAACTTGCTTATCAGCATATCCACCAACAACAGCAACAGCAATTGCAACAACAACTCCAGAGCTTTTGGACAAATCAGTATCAAGAAATTGAGCAGACTACTGATTTTAAGAATCATAGCCTACCATTGGCGAGGATTAAGAAGATTATGAAGGCAGATGAGGATGTGAGGATGATATCAGCTGAAGCTCCGGTAGTATTTGCTAGGGCCTGTGAAATGTTCATTCTAGAGTTGACACTGAGGTCGTGGAATCACACGGAGGAAAATAAGAGGAGGACCCTCCAGAAGAATGACATTGCAGCTGCAATTACAAGGACTGATATATTTGATTTTCTGGTTGATATAGTCCCAAGAGAGGATTTAAAAGATGAGTTACTTGCATCAGGTTCGAGAGTTGGAGGTCCAGCCGATGGTCTTCCTTACTATTACATGCCACCACAGCTTGCTCAACAGGCTGGTGCTGCAGGTATGACTGTTGGTAAGCCTGTCATGGATCATGCCCTTTATGGCCAACAGTCTCGCCCTTATGCTGGTCAGCAGATGTGGCCACAACAACAGCAGCAGCCACCTTCGGATTCTTAAAATGAGATGCTAATGGCTGCTTATGAGCTGAAGGACAGTGCAAGTGAATTGATCATCATACCATAGTATGTGATTGAAGTCTACAACATATTACTGCATTTCTATTGCATTACAATTTAATTACCCCCCCTACATGTAGTGTAACGGTCGGAGGATGCCTGTTTTTTAGGCCCATGGTCCCTTTTTTTTAACTTACATCGTTATCATTTAGATTGAGGATTTGGAACTCAGGTGTTGTAAAGAATTTGAATTTCATGGCCTTTTTTATGTAAATTCAAAGTTCTGTGGTTGCCTCTTGTTATTCTACAAGTTATAACATGATATCGTCTCGTGGTCTGCCAAAACATGTTTCTTAGACTCATTTATCACAAATGCCAAATCTGAAGCATTAAAGAGAAGGGAAAATGATGATCTTTTTTAGTAGTGTGACAAAAGTAGTTATGTTGAATACATTGTACTTATTGCATGCAATCAATTTTCCTCGACAAAGGTAGTTATTCCACGTGAGATTTGTCTTTCCTGCTGATGCTTCTGACATGCCTGTACAAGTTTGTCCGGCCTGGATGCATTTTTAACTAACTAGCAAACCACATTCTTTTTGGTGTTTGCTTGAGATTATGCAAAATTAAACCCGTATGCTTGAGATTATAGAAAATTGAATTTAATCACTAAAACTAAAAATTTAATACTCCATCAATAAATATCACACCATTGTTAGCCTGGCAAACAACACTTTCACATGCTCATTATGGTGCGATTACTGGTGTTGGGATTTCACTAAGACAACCCTCATGCACTTTGATGCACGGAATTTTTTTTTTTATGAAATTATAAATATAAAAAGAGTTATAATTATAATTAACTATTACATTCATATATAATATATCGCTAAAAAATCAACTAACAAATTAAAACATAAACTAGGCCCATAAAAATGATTTTAAGTCCCTAAGCCTTCCATGTAACCATCCATTATACCGTCCAATCGAAACAGGGTTGAAAACCAAAGACCTAAGAAAACAACAGTCCACGGCAAAAGATCCTCTAATTTAAGCTCAAATTTTGGTCATGTCATTTTACACCTTTTAATGAATTTTCATCTAACTTGTTACTCAATTCAAGGTCATTAAAACTTCAATGTACATTAATCACCCTAGTGAAAACTTTCATTACTTTTTAGTAATAGATCAGGATCCTCACCCTACTTCCAGACCCCTTGAAAAGGATTAAAAAAGGCTATTCAATCCATTGAATCCTCCATTTTACATTATTATTTTTATCAACATTCCATGGAAACACCACCACAATTCATGATATGACAATTTTGTTGATGAAGCAGCCTGACTGAGTGTGGGCGGGGCGTCCATTATGTAGAAGCTGGAAAGATCGCCACCAAACTGCATCAATAGAAGTAACGGGTTAGATTGAAATTTTTATTTCATTTTAAATTCATTGTCATCAAAGGAGAGTTACCTTCGGCCCAAGCATTCAATGATATGGGTGGTAAGAGTTGCCCATTTCTTATGCCCAAGAGCAAGAGATGCAGCCTTCCTCAATAAAGCAGAGCCCGCAATGCAACCCAAGACAGTAGGCTTTGTTGGACTGTAATGATCCCATGTTTAAGAAAACAGTCAATGACCATGTAGGAGAGAAGATTGAGGAACTATAGGGAGTGAGCCAGGAATATGAGATAAATCTGCCCAGAACTACCTTATAGTTGGTTTCCTTTCAGTAGCTGAAATATGTTGACGAGCCCAAGATAAAAATACGGCAACGCTGTCACAAAAGAACAACATGAAAAAGATCAAAGTTATTCTATTATGCTCTTGAAAGCTGAATTCTAGAAAAGATGCATCACTCCAAAAAAATGGGTAAGAAATAAGCCAAATAGAATGTACAATGCGCAAGAAAAGCAAAAAAGGATATCTATGAAAATCGAAGAAAAATCAAATTCACCAGCTATTTTAATAAACAAAAATAAGATGAAATTCTAATGAATCAATTACCTTCCAGAAAGTATATTAACTTGGCCACCACAACGCCGTGGGGATCCATAAATGCCCACTGATTGGACTACATAACACAAAACTATGGCATCAAAAAAAGTTTTACAATTTCCAAACCCAAAGAAAATAAATAGGGGTGCTTCCAAAATCAAAGAAAGTCAGCAATCAGAAAATGCAATTCTTTGGGCAAATAATAAAAAGTGCAATTCTCAAAGTGGATTAAATTTTAAACCAAATCAAATCATATGACTTTCGCCAAAACTCTCAAACGCACAAGAAGAAATGTGGACACAACAATAGAAAGTTTGGAAAAGAAAAACCAAACTTCGAAGGGTTTTGGAATTTTGGGCCACTAGCGATGAGTAACAACACATGATACAATGCAGTAGAACCATAAAAAGACAATAATTTTAGCTTGCTTTCAAGAAAAATCTAGGTAGCTCATTGATGCTAATAATTTTTTATCTTCACAAGATCAAAAAGATTTTGGTGTTAAGAGGCATATGTTAGTCACCTTGTGTTTCAAATATGTCCTGCATCTGTAAAATTTGTTGTATTGGCCACATATGCAATTTTCCTAAAAGAAGATGCATGCCACCATTCTCAACTCAAATGTTGTAATAAAGATCATACATTTTATCAGCATAACACATTTGCGAGTCAGAAGGTTCCATACCTATTTCACCATCGCTAATGAGGTTAGACTTACCTTTCCTTGAGATAGTTACACCACCAATCCTGACCAATAGGCAAACTTCAAATTAGAAAGTTTTCAAAAATATGACAACCTATTATTTACAAAATCAAATACAAGATAGACTACAATATATAGCAAATATAATACTAACAAATGAAAACCAAAAGAATGTGGTCCCAATGCTAAAAAGGGATATTTATTAGCAGTTCTCATCTATGCCTCTCATATAGAGAGAAGCTTGATGACTATGCAGTTGTTGGTATTTGCCCTTCAAACCGAATCATATTTTGCTAAAATATTGTCATATTTGTAGTACTTTGATATTTGATATCTTATAAAGGTCTTATTTCTTTATAATTGAGTTTGTATGCATATATTTCAATGCTGATGCTTATATGATAAAGTCCTCGAAATATAAATAAAGCTTTGCGAAGGAATTACAATGAGATTGTAATTATGAGATTATCATTGCATAAATGCTATATGTTCCAAAATTGTTCCTAGTCGATGCTTTATCGATAAGAGGACATTGACAAAAACGTTTAAGACTAGCACGTGGTTATACTCTTGCTTATGAAACAAGCAACCGATCTCATAGGTTGAAGTTTTGAATAAACTTGAGCTAACCAATGGGTGCTTGTTACAACAACAAGTTCACTGAACATGACCCAATATGAGATTGCTATATGGTAGTTCACATAGTGTCTATAGCTACATTCTCATGTGATGGTTGTATTGATGATCCTTTGACTTGAAATTACTTATGATTTTATATGATGAATGTTATACTTTGACTTTATTTTACTTATGGTTTTAACCAAAAATGTTCCAATCGAGTATTATTAGGTATAACTTGAGGTATATGAAGAAGGATAAAATAATCAAGATGGAATTTATCAACTTCTATGATCAAGAAAGTATTTCAACTAGTCTTGATTGAATTAACTTAAGAAATATTTGGCAAAAGTGAAATAAGATTTTAGAATTGTTCTAAAACTTATTTGTGAGTTAATGTCAGACACAAGACTTAACATGATTGAACAAGATTGAGTAGACACTAAACCATATTCAATACTCAAACTAAGATACTATGTGATGAAAGGATATTAATTATACACTAAGACCATTCACGGATAGGTTGTCAAAGCATATTAACTTTTCTTTAGCAATTGTGAGTAATGGCAAAAAGCTAGTATTGATCATGATTTATAAACATAAGATTGGCTAATTAGATAATTGGTGTTAAAGGCAAAAAGTTTGTTTTATCCATAGCTGAAAACTAAGGCTTACAATACTTATGTTTATTACCAACATGCTAAAAAACCTAATGGGTCACACACAATAGAACAATTGTGAAAGATTAAAATTGGGACAAATTAAATTAGACTTAATTTGATTTTCGTATAACCAAAAGTAGAGGGAAATAAAAACAAGAGAAAAAGTTTTCCTTGTTTCCTACATTCGGTTATGCATAAGGTTAATTGTGCAAATTTGCATTCCAAACAAATTAAACCTAATGGGGCCAAATCTTCCCTATATAAAGAACATCAAGCTGGCACCTCATGTAAAAGAGCAACCAACCAAGCATCTAAAAGAAAATACAAGAGCTCTTGCAAACACTTACTAACTATAGTGAGGCTTTGAGTTCTACCAAACCTTAGAGAAGGTTGTTTCACAAGAGTTCGTGTGATCACCATTAGAGTCTAAATATTTGAACAACTTCTTGGCTTGGAATCTATTTGGAAGGTCACCAATTTTAACTAAGGGATTTGCGACATTTATGGTAACACCCTTAGCCGAAACTATGCATATTTGTATATATATGTTGTTTGTATAATCTTATTGATTGATTTTAGCTTTAGAGAATTAAAATTTTTAAAAATTCTACTACTTTAACTCTGATAATGATATATAATTCCCTTTAAGTGATATCAGAGCCTTGTCAATATAGATTATACAAATTAGGATTTTGTTTGGTTGTTTATTATATCAAAACTGTTTTGATTGTAATCTATTGTTATGATGTAGAGGCCAAAAAATTAAGTTTTTCTATATTGTTTTGATTGAATTCTTTTAGAATATCAAAGTATGATATCTTAGGATGATTGAGATTAAATTTTATGATTTATGGATATCGTTTGTATACTCAATGAATTTTTCGTTTGCAATCTGTCTATATTAGGAAAATTCTGCTGTAGTGATATTACGAAAATTATTTCTTACTCTAGGCATATTATTTAGCTACGAAATTTTAACATGTGAAAATAGACATATTGATAATCATTTTTGAAAATTTTCAGAATTTTTGGAGTTGATTTTGTGATTCAAAAGTTGATGATAAGTTCAGCCCAGAAATCTGCCAGTGGTGGCTGGGCATGTAAAATATGCATATGATACATGGTTGCCCTAATATGATTATGGCAATTAGTTTTCTTGATGCAGCTAGCATTCTTAAAAGTTAAAAGACTTTAAAAACTTGCTCACTATGATTTTAACGAAAATCTACTTGGTAATTAATATTGAGAACCTTAGGAAACTTGTTCATCAATATTTCAAGATTTGCTTTCTTGATCACCAAGTTTAGTGAACTGGTTTTACAAAAATCAAAGTAATTGTAACTTGTGATTCAATAATCATGACCAAAGGCATAAGAAAGCATGGGAAAGAGTTTAGAACTCTTGGATGGTGGCTAATAGGGGCGGCATAGCAAAAGATGGCCAAAACTACCTAGTTTCCATAAAAAACTACCTTAGTCGCAACTTGCTTTCCTTCTTGGATGGGTTTTCGGTCAAACCCTAGATTGGTGCTCTTTCTTGTTGAATTTGGATTCCTAAATAGTTTGGATTTGAGAAAAAAGATTTCATATAAAATCCAAATTGAATTGGATTTTCTAAATTTTCAAAACTTCTAATTAACAAGAAACTATTTCACTACAACACCTAGTTGGGCTAGAAAAATCCCAATGCATGTAATTTGGCTTGATTTTAATTGATTGATATTCCTAAATGGTTTAGAGTAATGTTGACCATGTTACATTAAAATTGAAGTAAAATTATAATTCCTTAATTGTTTAGGAAATTATGATTGCAAATTACATATTCCTAAGATAATAGTTAGACAGATTTGCCCATGCTAGCTAAACATGTCTGTCTTGCATCAAATTGAGTTGGATTGATAATTGTTATATAATATTGATATTAATTCAAAGAATAAATGTGCAAGATCTTGAATTTGAACCAAACATGATGATTGTTGTAGAATGCATGTTAGTTATGAGATAAATATCATGTATGTTATATTGATTTGTTGTTATACATGCTAGAATTTATATGTGATAGATGTCATGTATAATTGTGAGATGCATGATAAGATTACATATATTGGATATATGATGAATTCTTATGCATGCTTGATGAGACTTATGATGAATTAAAAACCCTCATGAAAAATATTAAGTCTTGATGCCTTCTATTAACATAAACAACTGAACTTTCTACAAGTGGGCCTTATTGAGACAAAACTCAAGGCACTCATTATTCGAAATAAGGTTGTGTTATGGATAATGGGTCTTAACTATCATTGTATTGTCTAGATGCGAAAAACTTAACTGTGTAATGATAGAGGCAATGATTGGCCAAATCACATAAGATGTGATTAGACAAGGAGTTGTCACCCAATTGATCTAGGAGTCACATGGGGATGTGATTGATAAGCAAGTTATCTACTTAATTTACTTATCATGGCTTGTTGAGACAAACCTCAAGGTTATGGTAAACTAAATGGGATCTTAGCCCACTAGAAAAATATGATTTCTTTGATTGATAGTGAGAGTTATTAATTTGATTAAAATAATGTAAGTAATCAATTTATAGATTTAGACCTTATCTATATTGGTATTTAACAATATGACTAATACTTCTTCAATATTATAGGTTGCAAAATGAGTAATAACGTGTCGCTTCATAGCATATTTGATGCTAACAAGCTCACGAGGCCTGATTTCAATGATTGGTACCTCAATTTGAAGCTAGTGCTAAAGCAAAAGAAAATGCTTATGCTCTTGATGAACCGGTTTCACCAAAACCATATGCTGGTGCTGATGATGTAGTGTCACGGGTTTATGAAACCCATAAAAACCATGATGATCAAGCCGTATGTATCATGGTGGCTAGCATGACCCTTGAGCTGCAAACGCAACATGAGAAAATGGATTCTCTGACAATCATTTTGCACCTTAAAGAGTTATTTGACAAACCAGGGTAGATTGAGACCTCTAAGGAATTGTTTTGAACAATGATGTTTAAGAGCACTTCAGTCAAAGTGCATTGTCTTGAGATGATCAATTGGATTGAAAAACTTGGACAATTAGGTTTTGTGATAGATCATGAGTTAAGTTTGTCTTGATCTTGTCATCTCTTCCTAGTAGCTTTTCATAATTTGTAATGAACTTCAATATGCATCAGAGGGAAGTAACATTACCACAATTGATGAATATGCTAAACATTGCCAAAAAGTCCATTAAGAATCTAAAGCCTGAAGCTCTTTTGGTCTCTTCATCTAAGGCCAAGAAGAAGTCAACTAAGAAGAAGAAAAGTAAAAAGGTTGATAAGAAAAAGGATGTAAGCAAAGCCATTAAGCCTGCTAGCAACATTAAGAAGGACAATGGTGCATGTCACCATTGTGATAAGGAAGGTCATTGGAAGAGGAATTGCAAGGTTTACTTGACAAGCTTGGAGGATAAGAAGTCTAAAGAGACTTCTACTTTAGTTATGTTTATGATTGAGATCAATTTATCTCTTTTGACACATCTTCTTGGGTATTGGATATCGGATGTGGTTTTCACCTATGTAATGACATATGGGGACTAAAGAAGAATAGATGCCTAAAGAAAGGAGAGGTGTCCTTGCATTTTGAAAATGGCGCAAGTGTTGTTGCCTATGTTGTGGAGATTTATTATTTTCCTTTACCTTCTGGTTTAGTTTTAAAACTAAAGGATTGTTATTATATCCCTGTCATAACTCGAAACATCATTTCAGTTTCTTATTTAAGTATGAATGATGTATACTCATTTAATATTAGAGGAAATTGTTATTCCTTTTATCTAAATGACATGTTTTATGGCATGGGAATGCATGATAATGGCTAATATATTCTTAGATTAAACAATGATATTCTCTATATAAATGTCAAGAAGGCTAAACTAGATAAACCGAATCAATCTTGAGCCATTATGGCTCAATCACATCAATGAAACAAGAATCACAAAGTTACATAACCAAAGATACTTTGATCCTTTTGATTATGAGTCATATGGGACTTATGAATCATGTTTGCTTAAAAAGATAACCAAATCACCTTTTATTGGAAAAGGAGAAAGAGCCAGCATGGTTTTTAGACTAATACATTCGGATATATGTGGCCCAATGAACACAAATGCTAGAGAAGGATACTCCTATTTCATTACATTCACTGATGATCATACAAGATATGGTTATGTGTATTTAATGAAACACAACCGTAAATCTTTTGTAAAGTTCAAAGAATTTAGAATAGAAGTTGAAAAGAAAATTGATAAAAGCATCATGATACTTAGATTTGATCGAGGTGGTGAATACTTAAGCTATGATTTTCTAGGTTATCTAAAAGATAATGGGATTCTCTTACAATGGACTCAACATGGAACACCATAACACAATGGAGTTTTTGAAAAGAGAAATAGAACCTTGTTAGACATGGTTCAATCTATGATGAGCAATTTGAATCTTCTTGTATCCTTCTACGTTTATACAGTTGAAATAGCTGCTTATCTTCTAAATATAGTTCCATCTAAATCTGTTGACAAGATCATATGAGATGTGGAAAGGTAAAAAACCAAACTTGTCACACATAAAGATATGGGGATGTGATGCGTATATGAAGCATCACAAGTCAACAAGCTTGAAGCTAGATCTGTTAACTGTAAATTTGTGGGATATCCAAAGGAAACTATTAGATATTATTTCTACAACTATGAAGAACAAAAGCTATTTGTTTCTAAACATGCTATCTTATTGGAAAAAGAGTTTATTCTTGAAAAAAATAGTGAGAGTAAAGTAGAACTTGAAGAAGTTCAAGAAACATAAATTGACACAAGAATGGAACTTGAGCCAATGGCTAAGGCATCAAATGTGCAACTAGAAGCTCAAAGTACATAAAAACTCCATTAGTCAAGTAAGACTCACCAAGCTCCTAAGAGATATGAATTTCTTGTGGACAAGGATGAGTTGATCATAGATGATCATCCTACTAACTATCAAGAAGCAATGTTGGATATTGATTCTAAGATATAGAAAGAGGCCATGAAATTCGAAATGGAATCCATGTATGCAAACCAGGTATGGACTTTGGTGGAACCACTTGAAGGGATAAAACCCAATGGGTGGAAGTGGTTTTTCAAGAAGAAAACCAACATGGATGGCAATGTACAAACGTACAAAGCCAGGTTAGTGGTAAAAGGTTATAATAAAAAACAAGGAGTTGATTTTGATGAATCTTTTTTACCAGTAGCCATGTTAAAATCCATTAGGATTTTGCTTGCTATTGTCACATACCATGACTATGAGATATGGCAAATGGATTTCAAAATGGCAATTTTTAATGAGAATTTGCAAAAAGATGTGCACATGACATAACCCGAAGGTTTTGAATCCAAAAAGAATGCTGACATGGTGTGTAAGATTCAAAAGTCTATTTATGGACTTAAGCAGGAATCAAGGAGTTGGAATATATATTTTGATAAAGCAATTATAAAATTTGGATTTATAAAAAACGTAGATGAACCTAGTGTATACAAAAAGACAAGTGAGAGTGCAATCGTTTTCATAGTGCTATATGTGGATGACATATTGCTTATGGGAAATGATATACCCATGCTACAATCTACCAAGATTTGGTTATCAAATAAGTTCTACATCAAGGATTTGTGAGAAGCAACATATGTGCTTGGCATAAGAAACTATAGAAATAGATCAAAGAGGTTGCTTAGTCTCTCACAATCTAGATACATAGACAAAGTACTAAAAAAGTTTAGCATGAAAGAGTCCGAAAGGAGATTCTTGCCAGTCTTGCATGGTATAAATCTTTCCAAGGACATCTTTTCCTAAGACACTAATTGGAAAAGATAGCACAAATAAGGTTCCATATGCTTTAGCAATTGGAACACTTATTTTTGCAATGTTATGCACAAGGCCTAATATCTCATATACTTTAAGCATAACAAGTAGATATTAAGCAAATCCAAGTGAATGTCACTAGATGGCTATGAAAACAATCCTTAAGTACTTGAAAAGAACTAAGAATATGTTTCTTTTCTATGATGGAACCAAACTCCTGGTTGAAGGCTATTGTGATGCAAGCTTTCAATTCGATAAGAATGATAGCAAGTCTCAAAGTGGCTATGTTTTTACTCTGAATGGTGGAGCAATGAATTAAAAAAGTTCCAAATAGAGTACAACTACAGACTTTGCAATTGAAGTCTAATTCATCTCTGCATTTGAAGCTGCAAAAGAGGTCGTTTGGGTCAAGAAGTTCATAACTGAACTAAATGTTGTTCCTAACATTGTTGATCCAATAATAGTCTATTGTGAGCCAAGGAACTAGGGTTTCATCAAAGATCCACATCTATTGAGACAATATCATCTCATTAGAGACTTTGTTTCTAGAGGTGATGTTAAAAAAAAATGAGTACCCACTGAGAATAACATTGCTGATCCTTTTACTAAAGTTATGTCCCAACAAAAACATGATAAATATGTAGTCAAATATGGTATTAGATACATGAATGATTGGCTTTAGTGCAAATGGGAGATTGTTGGTATTAGCCCTTCAAGCCAAATCATATTTTGGCTAAGACATTGTCATATTAGTAATACTTTGATATTTGATATCAAATAAAGGTCTTATTTCTTTATCATTGAGTTTGTATACATATATATTTCAATGTTGATGATTATATGATAAAGTTCTCTAAATATAAATAAGCTTTGCAAGGAATTACAATGAGATTGTAATTATAAGATCATCATTGCATACTCGATGCTTTTATCAATAAGAGGACATTAACAAAAGCTATTAAGACTAGCACATGATTATGCTCTTGTTTATGAAGCAAGCAACCCATCTCATAAGTTGAAATTTGAATAAACTTGAGCTAACATATGGGTGCTTATTACAAGAACAAGTTTACTGAACATGACCCAATATGAGAATGCTATATGGTAGTTCACTTAGCGTCTATAGTTACATTCTTATGTGATGGTTCTATAAGTGATCCTTTAACTTGAGAATATTTATAATCTTATATGATGAATATTATACTTTAACTTATGGTTCTGACCAAGATACTCCAATCGAGTATTGTTGGGTATAATATGAGGTATATGAAGATGCATGAAGTAATAAAAATGGGATTCATCATCTTATTTGATCAAGAAAGTATCTCAACTAGTCTTGATTGAATTAACTTAAAAAATCTTTAATGAAAGTGAAATAAGATTTTAGAATTGTTCTAAAACTTATTTGTGAGTTAATGTTAAGGATAAGACTTAATATGATTGAACAAGATTAAGTAGACACTAAACATATTCAGTGTTCAAATCAAGATACTATGTGATGAAACGATATTAATTATACACTAAGGCCATTCATGGATAAATTGTCAAGCCATACTAACTTTTCTTTAGCAATTAATGGTCATGGCAATGAAGTTAGCATTGATCATGATCTATAAATATAAGATTGGCTAATTGGAGAATTGGTGATGAAGACAAAAAGTTTTCATCCATAAACGAATACTAAGGCTTACAATGCTTGTGTTTATTGCCAACATGCTAAAGAACTTAATGGGTCACACACAATAGAACAATTGTAAAAGATTAAAATTGGGACAAATTAAGTTGGATTTAATTTGATTTTGGTATGACCAAAAATAGAAAAAAAAAAAAAAACAAGAGAAAAAGTTTTCCTTATTTGGTGCATTTGACTAAGCATATGGTTAATTGTGGAAATCTGCATTTCAAGCAAATTAAACCTAATCTGGCCGAATCTCCCCCTATATAAATAACATCCAACCGCCCACTCTTGTAAAAGAGCAACAAACCAAGCGTCTAAAAGAAAATATAAGAGGTCTTGCACACATTTATTAACTACAGTGAGACTTTTACCAAACCTTAGAGAAATGTTGTTTCACAAGAGTTCATGTGGATCACCATTAGAGACTGAATATTTGAGCAGCTTCTTGGCTTGGAATCTATTTGGAAGGTCATCAAATTGGACCAAGAGATTTTCAGCATTTAAGGTAACATCCTTAGCCAAAACTATACATGCTTGTATATATAAATTGTTTGTATAATCTTATTGATTTATTTTGACTTTAGGGAATTAAAATTTTTAAAAATTCCGCTGCTTTAACTTTGATAATGATACATAATTCCCTTCAGCAGTCACATTCACCCATTCATGGGCATGTGCAATGCAAATGAAAGCTATGGGCCTTAGATCCACCTTACACCTTAAATTCAACAAAATGTTATCACTAAGTTATAGTGGGTTAAAGTAGAAAAATAAAATAAATAAAACCATATTCTCTTCAGGCATAGAGTTCTCTCTTATCACATTATATATCAATATCTATATGATACAAATGCTTTAGAGTACCAATACAGAATAACAGCAATTGGATCTTTCCTCTATACCAATAGATCGAAATGGAGGAAATGGGTTTTCTTCTCTAACCAATGTGAAGGAGTTACTGCTATAAAGTAAATCCATGTGCATGCCAGTTTGTTTGAACAATGTCCACATATTTACAAACAATAATGATACTAAAAACTGAGTATATCTGTGGATTTCTCAAAAACAAAAAATGTTTCGATCCTTTATGTATACTCATGACAAAAAATAATCTCAAAAAAGATGATTTGTATTGCTCATGTGGTTTAAATTGCATATATTCAGGAAAAAAAGAGAACTTGTAAAAGAAATATATCCTTTAGAAAAAGAGAGCAATTCCCCATGAGTGTCTTGATTGTTTATGTCACTTTCTGAACCAGGCGCTTGAATTCATCCACATTTGGAGTTAAGACAGCTAAGGGATAGCTACTAACAATATCAACACGGTTTGTCACAAGGAAGAGTCTGTCCTAGGAAATACCAGGTAATACACAGATAAATGGCATAAAAATTAAAAAAAAAAAAGAGAGAAACCAGTATGTCAAGCATGAATCTTCATCAGAAAATGCACTTACTTGTTGTTACTGATCACATAACCCATCTACAACTATTGGAACATTTGACTGCCTTGCAAGTGTCATGATTTTGCCCACACATTCCTGAACATGATCTACAAGGATTAGTTGCTAGCTAAGAAAAACAAAACACATATGTTCATAAACAATGGATGTTTATGACTCCACATAAACACGCATTTTCAACAACATTTGTGCCATTAGGTTCTACTGCCATATTTCATGTTTTTATCCATATAAGCTCATAGCTAAATTCACATAATAACAAGCTGGAAAAAAGACCTGCAATAATACATGAACATTCCTCAAGGAGAATTAAGAAAAGATTGAAAAGCTGCAACATAACATGGACATCCCTCATCCACAATTAACATTGGATTGAAAATGATTCACGTATTTAGAAATCAGAATTCAGAAATGCATATGCATGCATCTTAAGTTGAATTAGTAATTAACATGAATTTTGATGAATTAAGTGAGAAAAGCACACCAGAAGAAATGGGTCCCTTCCAAGGCCTGGACCGATAACCAGACAATCAAATCTTTCAATCCATTTATCAAACTCAGAAAGAATCTTCTTTGAGATTTGTCTTCCTCCCTCATCATCAACATCACTTTCTCATCAAAATAGCATATCAATCAGAAATTAAGCCAATGAATATTGAAAGATTAATCTGAAGAGAGAAATTGAGATCACCTAATTCTATATGACTTTTCTAAAATGAGGTGCACTATTAATTCAGGACTATAGCCTTTTATAACTGTGGCACCACTTCTGTACAGAAAACATGCGACAAATCTGCACCCTGCAAGGGGAAGTAAAAGATTCACATTCAATTAAACTATAGGGTCATTAGTAGATGAAAACAAAACTAAACATTCTCAATAAGGAAATCTACAAGAATGGAACCAGAAAGAAGTTAAGGCCAACAAAAAAAAACAAGAAAAAAGGAGCAAACACTAACAATTTTCAAAGCTGAAATAGCAGCAAGGTAAGGTGCACCGGTGTACTCACGACACCCTCCAATAACAGCTATCTTCCCTCACAGAACAAAAATGGGATTTCCATGTAAAATTTAATTCGGCAAACAAATCAACCAGCATTGCAGAAACACCATTGTGACATTCTTAAAACCTTTGGTAACTTCAACCATTGCCCTTACCAAAAGAAATTTAAAAAATAATAATAAATAAAATAACAGAGGTGACTTTATCTTGTGAGATCTTACCAGCTTGGCATTTATTTCTAGTTGGGTCAAGGGATGGAGTAATTGCCCTCAAAACATTCTCAGCATCAGCCTCGAAAGAAGCTCCTGCACTCGAGCATTTCACTGCTTACATTCTTTTGAGATGAGTGAAATCACTGTACCCCGCAAGAGACCTTATCAAAACCTGTTGCCTCCCCATGACAGCTGATGAAGCTAATGATGAAAACCCAGAATTCATTCCATGCTTAACAAATATCAGTAATCAAGCAAACCAACAATCTTTCTTCAACTCAATAACAATAAAAAAAAATAATCAAC
The DNA here is from genome assembly GCF_002303985.1 of Durio zibethinus. The sequence goes on from NW_019168026.1 coordinate 7,164,709, forward strand.
TATTAAAAATTGAATTTTTAAAAATGGTTCAAATTACAATTACTGATTTTGAACTGAACAAGAATCTAAACATGGGAAAAAACCTACGACCCATAGCAACAAAAAATTCAAACTTTTACGTAAAAGTCACCCGAAATTTACAGCAGCGTGTAATATAGAAGAAAAAGGATCAGCTTCAGCCTTCAACTATTAGCTGAATTTTTTTTAATTGGATTTTTAACACGTCATCTTTTCTCATCTGCCGTTCGCTTGGGTTGATAAAAACGGGGTGCGTTAAAATTTCATACAGGAAACGACGTCGTTTTATGGAGTTTGGAAATTCGAGCACAATTAGGGTAGAGCAAAAGAAGAGGGGAAAAAGGAAAAGAGCAGTGAGATCAGCTACGCTAGTAATCGAATCCTTGGCATTCGGGTACTTGACCCCATAGCTAAGATTTAAGCTTTTTTCTTTAAAAGAGCGCTTAGTTTATAAAATATTGAATTTAAAAAAAAATGTGATTTTGGATAAAGTATGATCCCAAATTTTTTTTTATTTTTAGGATATTTTGTTTTTAGATTTACTCATTTGATTAAAAAGAATCCATATATATTAATTTTTATATAATTACTATAATATTTTTTATATATATTATGGTAATTTTTTATTTTGTTTTATTAATAATAAATATTTAAATGAAAATTTATACTTTTAGCAGCAAAAAAAGATAAATATTTTATTTGATTGTTATTTTATTTATAAAATATCATTAATTGAGGCATTTGGTAATTTTTTTAGTAACAAAAATTTATATGAAAATTGTAAAAAAAATCAATTAATGTGTTTGCTATTTTTTTTATATCATGGATAAAATTAAAAATGTTTCTTTAATTTATTTATAAAATAATCATTTAAGACGTTTTTATTGAGAAAATATCTTAAATAATCCTTTTATTAAATCCTTCCTCTTGCTTTAAACTTTTGCCTTGAGTAAAATCCTTACTCTTGCCTTAAACTTTTTGATGTTTTTTTGTTAGCCATTCTTCAAAAACTTGCTATGCCTTTTTGTTTTGCAGGATTTTAGGCGGCCAAGCTTTGCAGTATTTTTTATTAAAAAATAAAAAGATTATTTAAGATATTTTTTGTACAAAAATATCTTAAATAATCATTTTAATTTTTTTATATTATGGATCATTTAATAATAATCCTTTAATTTATAAAAAGATTATTTAAGATATTTTTGTACAAAAAATGCCTTTGGATTATTTAAGGTATTTTTATATAGAAAATGATATTATTGATGATCATTAAAGGCATTTGTGTACAGAAACGCTTTAAAATGATCATCAATTATGATGTTTTTTAAACCTAAACTCTTTCAATAATTCATGCCATCACTTAATTGAGGCCAAAGATTATTTAAGGCGTTTCTTCATGCCAAATGCATTAATTGCAATATAAAAAAATATTTTTTGTGCAAAAATCTATAACTTAATGGAATTCCTTAGCTTTGTTTTGTCATAAACCAATTGTTTCTGTCCATACAAACATATTCAAAATAAAATAGTACTAGTTTATTAATATTCAAAAATTGATAAATGAAAAAGCTAAAAAACAAATCTGTTTATCAAATAAATTTAAATAGTTATGATTGCTTGAACAATTATTTATTTCAAATAGTTATGATCTTTTGTTTTGTCATAAAATAATTATTTCTATTCAAATCAGTTTATTCAAAATAAAATAATACTAATTTATGAATATTATGAAAATTAATAGGTAGGAGATTTAAAAAATAAATATGTTTACCAAATAAGTTCAAATAGTCATATCCATTTGAACAACTATTTATTTGAAATCGTTAAAACCTTTTGGTTTGTCATAAAACAATCTGTTCACGCAAAATTATTTAGAATAAAATAATAATGATCTATTAATATTTTAAAAATTAATAAGAGATATAAAAACTAAATTTGTTAACAAAAACAGTTCAAATAGTTATGATTATTTGAATAATTATCTATCTCAAATCGTTATGGTCTTTACTTTGTCATAAACAATTGCTTCTTTTCATACAAGCTTATTCAGGTTAAGATAATACTAATTTAATAATATTTCAAAAATTAATAAGTAAGAAATTTAAAAAAAATGTATTTGCTAAACCAGTTTAAATAGTTAAGACTATTAGAACAATTATCTATTTCAAATCATTTTAATCTTTTGTTTAGTCATAAAATAATTATTTCAGCTCATACAAGCTTATTTAAAATAAAAAAAAATCTAATTTATTAACATTTAAAATTTAATAAATAAGAGATTTAAAAAAAATAAATCTGTTTACTGAACAAGTTTAAATAGATTTGACTATTTGAACAATTTTTTATTTAAAGTCATTATAACCTTTTATTTTGTAATAAAACAATTATTTCAGTTCATAAAAACTTATCTGAAATAAAATTATGCTACTTTACTAATATTTCAAAAATTAATAAGTAAGAGATTTAAAAAGTAAAGCTATTTTAGAACCAGTTCAAATAGGTATGATAATTTGAACAAATATCAATCTCAAATAGTTATGATCTTTGTTTTCACATAAAATAATTATTTGTGATCATACAAGCTTATTCAAATAAAAATAATACTAATTTAATAATATTTCAAAAATTAATAAGAGATTTAAAAAATAAAATGTGTTTGTCGAACTAGTTCAAATAATTAAGACTACTAGAATATTTATCTGTTTCAAATAGTTCTGACATTTTGTTTAGTCATATAGTAATTGTTTCAATTCACACCAACTTATTCGAAATAAAATAATATTAATTTATTAACATTCAAAAAAATTAATAAGCAAAAGATTTGAAAAATTAAATTTGTTTACCAAACAAGTTCAACTCTTATGACTATTTGAATAATTATTCATTTAAAATTATTATGACCTTTTGTTTTGTCAAAAAACAATTGTTTTAGTTTATAAAAGCTTATCCAAAATAAAATAATGCTACCTTATTCATATTTCAAAAATTAATAAATCAAAGATTTAACAAATAAATTAGTTTACCAAATTAGTTCAAATGATTATGGCCATTTGAATAACTACCTATTTCAAATCGTAATTACTTTTTATTTTGTCATACAACAATTGTTTTTCAACATACAAACTTATTCGAAATAAAATAACACTAATTTATTAGTATTTCAAGAATTAATAAGAGATTTAAAAAGCAAATTTGTTTATCGAAACTAGTTCAAATAGTTATGACCATTTGAACAATTATATATTTCAAATTGTTATAACTTTTTGTTCTATCATAAAACAATTGTTTTTGTTCATACAAGCTTATTCGAAATAAAATAATAGTAATTTAGTAATATTCTAAAAATTAATAACTAAGAGATTTAAAAAATAAATCCATTTATCAAATCAGTTTAAACAATTAAGACTATATGAACAATGACATATTTGTAATTGTTACAACCTTTTTGTTTTGTCATAAAATAATTATTTCAGCTCATACAAGCTTATTCAGAATAGAATAAAACTAATTTATTAATATTTTAAAGATTTATAAGTAAGAGATTTAGAAAATAATTCTATTTACCGAACTAGTTCAAATAATTATATTTGTTTAAACAATTATCTATTTCAATTTGTTATTACTTTTTTTTCATAAAATAATTGTTTTTGTTAATATAAGTTTTTTTGAAATAAAATGATACTAATTTATTAACATCTAAAAAATTAATTAGTAAGAGATTTAGAAAATAAATCTGTTTACCAAACCATTTTAAATAATTTTGACTATTTGAATAATTATCAATTTCAAATCGCTATAACTTTTTATTTTATCATGAAACAATTGGTTTTGTTCATACTATTTTATTTGTAATAAAATAACACTAATTTCATAATATTTCAAAACTTAATAACTAAGAAAATTAAAAAATAAATTCAATTGCCGAACCAGTTCAAATAGTTAAGATTATATGAATGATTATTTATTTCAAATCATTATGGCCCTTTGTTTTTAGTAAAACAATTATTTTGTTCGTACAACTTATTCGGATTAAAATAATAATAATTTAATAATATTTCAAAAATTAATAAGTAAGAGATTTAAAAATAAATTTGTTTACCAAATCAGTACAAATGGTTAAGATTATTAGAACAATTATCTATTTCAAATCATTCTGACCTTTTGTTTAGTCATAAAATAATTGTTTTAGTTCATACATGTTTATTAAGAATAAAACAGTACTAATTTAATAAAATTCAAAAATTTAATAAGAAATAGATTTTAAAAAATAAATCTATTTACCGAATAAGTTTGAATAGTTATTACTCTTTGAATAATTATCTATTTAGAATCGTTATAACTTTTTGATTTGTCGTAAAATAATTGTTTCAGTTAATACAAGCTTAGATGAAATAAAATAATACTAATTTATTAATATTTCCTAAATTAATAAGTAAGAAATTATAAAAAAATATATGTTTACTAAATCAATTAAAATAATTACGGCCATTTGAACAATTATCGATTTCAAATCTTTATGACCTTTTGTTTTATCATAAAATAGTTATTTTTTATCATACATGTTTACTTGAAATAAAATAATCTAATTTATTAATATTTCAAAAATTAATAAGTAATAGATTTAAAAAATAAATCTATTTACCGAACTAGTTCAAATAGTTATGACTATTTGAACAATTATTAATCTCAAATCGCTAAGATCTTTGTTCTATCATAAAACAATTGTTTCTGATCATAGAAGCTTATTTGGTTAAAAATAATACTAATTTAATAATATTTCAAAAATTAAATAAGTAAGAGATTTAAAACATAAATGCGTTTGTCAAACCAGCTTAGATAGTTAAAACTATTAGAATAATTATCTATTTCAAATCATTTTGACATTTTACTTAGTCATAAAATATTTGTTTCATATCTTATAGGCTTATTCAGAATAAAATAATCCAAATCTATTAACTTCAAAAAATTAATAATCAAAAGATTTGAAAAAATAAATCTATTTATTGAGCAAGTTAAATAGTTATAACTATTTGAACAATTATTTATTTAAAATCATTATGACATTTTGTTTTGATATAAAACAATTGTTTTAGTTCATAAAAGCTTACCCAAAATAAAATAATACTAATTTCTTAATATTTCAAAAATTAATAAGGAAGAGTTTAAAAAAATAAATTTGTTTACTGAATAAATTCAAATAGTTTGACTATTTGAAAAATTCTCTACTTAAAATTATTATGACTTTTTGTTTTGTCATAAAACAATTGTTTCATTTCATACTAGCTTATTCAAAATAAAATAATATTAGTTTATTAATATTCTAAAAATTAATAAAAAAATGATTTAAAAAGTGAATTTGTTTACCGAATCAGCTCAAATAATTATAGCCATTTCAACAATTATCTATTTCAAATCGTTATTACTTTTTGTTTGGTCATACAACAGTTGTTTTTAATCGTACAAGCTTATTTGAAATAAAATAATACTACTTTATTAATATTTTAAAAATTAATAAGTAAGAGATTTAAAAAATAAATCCGTTTACCAAACCAATTTAAATAATTATGACTATTTAAACAATCATATACTTGAAATCATTATAATCTTTTATTCTATAATAAAGCAATTATTTTTTTTTCATACTAACTTATTCGAAATAAAATAATACTAATCTAATAATATTTCAAAAATTAATAACTAAGAGATTTAAAAAATAAATTTTTTGCCAACCAGTATCCAATATTTAAATACTTATATGAAACATTATCTATTTCAAATCAAAGGTCATAGCCATTTGAAAATAGATGTTTGTTCAAATAGTTATAATTATTTGATGTAATTCCAGAAATAGATTTATTTTTAATTTCTCTTAGTATTTTTTGAAATATTAAATAATTAATTTTTTTTTATTCAAAATAAGCTTGTATGAACAAAAATAATTATTTTATGATAAAATGAAAGGTCATAATGATTTAAAATAAATAGTTGTTCAAATAGTTATAACTATTTAGACTTGTATTGTAAATGGATTCATTTTTTAAATGTCTTACTCATTAATTTTTGGAATATTAATAAATTAGTATTATTTTATTTCAAATAAGTTTAGATGAACTTATACAATTGTTTTATGACAAAACAAAAGGTCATAATGATTTGAAGTAGATAATTATTCAAATAGTTGCAACTATTTGAACTCATTTGGTAAACATATTTATTTAAAAAAAATTTTCTTATTAATTATCGAAATATTAATAAATTAATATTATTTTAATCCGAATAAGCTTGTATGAACAAAAACAATTATTTTATGAGAAAACTAAAAGTCATAACGATTTAAAATAAATAATTATTCAAATAATTATAACTATTTAAACTTATTCGATAAATAGATTTATTTTTTAAATCTTTTACGTATTAATTTTTAAATATTAATAAATTTGTATTATTTCACATGGAATAAGCTTATATGAGTAGAAAAAATTGTTTTATGACAAAACAAAAGGTTAAAGCCATTTGAAATAGATAATTATTCAAATAGTCATAACTATTTGAACTTGTTTAGTAAATAGATTCATTTTTTAAATCTATTACTTATTAACTTTTGCATTATTAATAAATTAGAATTATGTTATTTTGAATAAGCTTGCACAAACAAAAACAATTGTTTTGTGATGAAACAAAAGGTTATAATAATTTGAATCAAATAATTGTTTAAATAGTCATAATTATTTGCATTGGTTAAGCCAGGAGACTCATTTTTTAAATCCGTTGCTTATTAATTTTTAGAATATTAATAAATTTGCATTACTTTATTTTGAATAAGACTGTATGAATAAAAACAATTATTTTATGACAAAACAAATGGTCAAAGTGATTTGAAATAAATAATTGTTCAAATAGTTTTAACTTATTGAATCGTTTTAGTAAACAGATTTATTTTTTAATTCTCTTATTAATTTTCAAAATGTTAATAAATTAATATTATTTTATTTTGAACAAACTTATTTGAACAAAAACATTTGTTTTATGACCAAAAAAAGGTCATAATGATTTGAAATAGATAATTGTTCAAATAATCATAATTATTTGAATTGGTTCAGAAATCAAAATTATTTTTCAAATTTCTTATTGATTGATTTTTCAAGTACTAATAAATTTGTTTTATTTTATTCCAAATAAGTTAGTAAGAACTAAAAAATTTATTTAATGATAAAACAAAAGGGCATAATGATTTGAAATGAAGAACTATTTATATAACTTCAACTATTTGAACTGGTTCAACAAACAAATTTATCCTTTAAATCTTTTAGTTATTAATTTTCATAATATTATTACGTTGGCATTATTGTATTTCGAATAAGCTTGTATGATTGAAAATAATTATTTTATGATAGAACAAAAGGTTATAATAATTTGAAATAAATAATTGTTCAAATAGTCATAACTATTTGAACTAGTTCTATAAACAGATTTATTTTTTAAATCTCCTACTTATTAATTTTTGAAATATTAATAATTAGTATTATTTTATTCCAAATAGCCTTGTATGATGAAAAACAATTGTTTATAAAAAACAAAATTTCATAATGATTTAAAATAAAAAATTGCTCAAATGGCCATAATTATTTGAATTGATTCGATAAACTGATTAGGTTTTAAATCCCTAACAAATCAATGTTTAAAATATTAATAAAGTAATATTATTTTATTTTAGATAAGCTTTTATGAACTGAAACAAATATTTTATGATAAAAATAAAAGGTTATAATGATTTTAAATAGATAATTGTTTAAATAGTCATAACTATTTGAACTTGTTCGGTAAACAAATTTTTTTTTTTTAAATTCTTGCTTATTAATTTTTTGAATGTTAATAAATTAGTATTATTTTATTTTGAATAAGCATGTATGAATTGAAACAAATATTTTATGACTAAACAAAAGACCAAAACAATTTGAAATAGATAATTTTTCTAATAGCCTTAACTATTTGCATTGGTTCGGTAAGCACATTCATTTTTTAATTTCTTACTTATTAATTTTTAGAATATTATTAATTTGGTAATAATTTACTTAGAATAAACTTGTATGAATAGAAACAAATGTTTTAGGACAAAAAAAATCATAACAATTTGTGATAGATAATTGTTCAAATAGTCATAACTATTTAAACTAGTTCGATAAAGAGATTTGGTTTTTAAAAGTCTTATTAATTTTTGAAACAGTAATAAATTGGTATTATTTTATTTTGAATAATTTTGTATGAATTGAAACAATTATTTTCAGACAAAACAAAATGTCTTGAAAATTTAAAATAGATAATAGTTCAAATAGACATGACTATTTGAACTTGTTCAGTAAACGGATTAATTTTTTAAATCTTCAACTTATTAATTTTTAGAATAATATTAAATTGGTATTATTTTATTCAAAATAAACTTGTATGAATAGAAACAATTGTTTTATGGTAAAATAAAAGATCATAAAGACTTGAAATAAATAATTGTTCAAATACTCAAAACTATTTGAACTCGCTTGGTAAACAAATTTATTTTTTAAATCTTTTACTTATTAATTTTTGAATATTAATAAATTAGTATTATTTTATTTCGAATAAACTTGTTTGAATAGAACAAATTGGTTTATGACAAAACAAACGGCCATAACGATTTGAAATAGAAAATTGTTCAAATAGTCTTAACTATTTGAATGAATTAAGAAAACAGATATATTTTTTAAATTTTTACTTACTAATTTTTGAAATATTAATAAATTTATATTATTTTATTGGAAATAAGCTTGCATGAACAAAACCAATTGTTTTATGACAAAACAAAAAGTCATAATATTTTGAAATAGATTTGTTTTAGATATTCATAACTATTTGAACTTGTTCGATAAACAAATTCAGTTTTTTAATTCTCTTACTCTTTAATTTTTGAAATATTAATAAATTAGTATTATTTTATTTGAAATAAGCTTATATGAACTGAAATGTTTTATTACAAAACAAAAGGTCACAATGATTTGAAATAGATAATTATTCAAATATGTGGTAAACATATTTATTGTTTAAAATTTTTTACTTATTAGTTATCAAAATATTAATAAATATTATTTTAATATGAATAAGCTTGTATGAATAGAAACAATTATTTTGTGATAAAACAAAAAGTCATAACAATTTGAAATAAAATAATTGTTCAAATAATCATAATGATTTGAGCTTGTTCAAAAAACAAAGTTATTTTTTAATATATTATTTTATTCAAAATAAGCTTTTATGAACATAAAATATTATCTTATGATAAAACAAAAGGTATAGCAATTTCAAATAGATAATTATTCAAACAATCATAATTATTTAAACTTGTTCAACAAATAGAATCTTTTTTTTAAATCTCTTTATGCTTTAAATTTTCTACTTATTAATTGTTGAAATATTAATAAATTAGTATTATTTTCATCTGAATAAGCTTGTATAAATAGAAATAATTGTTTTAAAATAGAACAAAAAGTCATAACAATTTGAAATAAATAATTGCACAAATAGTCATAACTATTTGAATTAGATTTGTAAATAGATTTAGTTTTTAAATCTCTTATTAACTTTCAAAATATTAATGATTAGTTTTACCTTATTCCGAACAAACTTATATCAACAAAAACATTTGTTTTATGACAAAACAAAAGGTTATAATGATTTGAAATAGATAATTGTTAAAATAGTTATAATTATTTAAATTGGTTATATAAACAAAATTATTTTTTAAATCTCTTACTTATTAAGTTTTGAAATATTAATAAATTTGTTAATTTTATTCCAAATATGCTAGTATGAATTCCAATAAACTTATTTTATGACAAAACAAAATGTCATAACGATTTGAAATAGATAATTATTCATATAGTCTTAAAATTTTGAACTGGTTCAGCAAACAAATTTGTTTTTTGTTCTCTTAGTTATTAATTTTAGGAATATTATTAGATTACTATTATTTTTTTTCGAATAAGCTTGAATCAATAAAAATAATTGTTTTATGACATAATAAAAGGTTATAATGATTTGAAGTTTGCAATTTTTCACATAACCATAACTATTTGAACTAGTTTAGTAAACAGATTTATTTTTTAAATCTCTTGCTTGTTAATTTTTAAAAATTAATAAATTAGTATTATTTTATTCCAAATATACTTAAACGTTAAAAAACAACTGTTTTATGACCAAACAAAAGGTAATAACAATTTGAAATAGATAATTGTCGACAAGGTAATAATTATTTGAACTAATTTATTAAATTATTATTATTTTGTTTCAAATAAGCTTGTATGAATTGAAAAATTATTTTATGATAAAATAAAAGGTCATAACATTTTGAAATAGATAATTGTTTATATGGTCATAATTGGTTGAACTGCTTTGGCAAACAGATTTGTTTGTCAAATCTCTTAGTTATTAATTTTTGGAATATTATTAAATTAGTATTATTTTATTCTAAATAAGCTTATATAAACTGAAACAATTATTTTATAATAGAACAAATGTTATAATGATTTGAAATATATAATTGCTAAAGATCGATAAAGAGATATATTTTTTAAATCTCTAACTTATTAATTTTTGAAATACTAATAAATTAATATTATTTTATTTCGAATAGATTTATATGATGGAAAGCAATTGTTTTATGACAAAACAAAAGTTCATAACGATTTGAAATACATAATTGCTTAAATGGCCATAATTATTTGAATTGATTCGATAAATTGACTATTTTTTAAATCTCTAACTTATCAATTTTTAAAATATTAATAAAGTAATATTATTTTATTTTGGATAAGCTTTTATGAATTGAAACAATTATTTTATGATAAAACAACAGGTCATATTTATTTTAAATAGATAATTATTCACATTGTCATAACTATTTGAAATTATTTAGTAAATAAAATTATTTTTTAAATTTATTAATTTTTTGAATGTTAATAAATTAGAGTTATTTTATTTCGAATAAGCGTGTATGAATAGAAACAATTATTTCATGACCAAACAAAAGGTTAAAACAATTTGAAATAGATAATTATTCTAATAGTCTTAACTATTTGAACTAGCTCGATAAACATATTTATTTTTTAAATCTCTTACTTATTAATTTTTAAAATTTTATTAATTTAGGAATATTTTACTCCAAATAAGCTTGTATGAACAAAAACAATTGTTTTATGACAAAACAAAGATCATAATGATTTAAGATAGATAATTGTTCAAATAGTCATAACCATTTGAATTGATTTCATAAACAAATTTAATTTTTAAATCTCTTATTAATTTTTGAATATTAATAAATTAGCATTATTTTATTTTGAATAATTTTGTATGAATAGAAACAATTTTTTTATGACAAAACAAAATGTAATAGCGATTTGAAATAGATAATATTTCAAATGAACAAACTATTTGAACTTGTTTATGAAACTTGTTTAGTAAATAGATTTGTTTTTTAAATCTCCAACTTATTAATTTTTAAAATAGTAATAAATTAGTATTATTTTATTTCAAATAAGCTTGTATGAATAGAAACAATTATTTTATGATAAAACAAAATATCATAATGATTTGAAATAAATAATTATTTAAATAGTCATAACTATGTGAACTTACTGGATAAACAGATTTATTTTTTAAATCTTTTACATATTAATTTTGAAATTTTAATAAATTAGAATTATTTTATTCTGAATAAGCTTTTATGAACAAAAACAATTGGTTTATGACAAAACAAAAGATCATAACGATTTGAAAAAGATAATTGTTCAAATAGTCATAACTATTTGAATGTGTTTAGAAACCATATTTATTTTTTGAATTTTTATTTCTTAATTTTTAAAATATTAGTAAATTTATATTTTTTTATTCAAAATAAGCTTTCACGAACAAAATCGATTATTTTATGACAAAACAAAAAATTATAATCTTTTGAAATAGATAATTATTCACACTGTCATAATTATTTGAATATGTTCTATTAACAGATTCATTTTTTTAATGATCTTACTCATTAATTTTTAGAATATTAATAAATTAGTATTATTTTATTACAAAACAAAAGGTAACAATGATTTGAAATAAATAATTAGTTAAATAGTAAATACTCTTTGAACTTGTTGGGTAAACATATTTATTTTTTAAATCTATTGCTTATTAATTGTCGAAATATTAATAAATTAACATTATTTTAATTCAAATAAGCTTATATGAACAGAAACAATTATTTTATGACAAAACAAATAGTCATAATATTTGAAATAAATAATTGTTCAAATAGTCATAAAGATTTAAATTTGTTCGGTAAATAAATTTATTTTTAAAATTTTTTACTTGTTAATTGTCTTAATATTACTAAATTCGTATTATTTTAATCGAACTAAGCTTATATGAACTGAAAAAATCATTTTATGACAAAACAAAAGGTTATAGCAATTTCAAAAGATAATTGTTCAAATAAGCATAATTATTTAAACTTGTTCAATAAACAGATTCATTTTTTGAATCTCTTAATTATTAAATTTTGAAATATTAATAAATTAGTATTATTTTATTTCGAATAAGCTTAGATGATTTGAAATAATTTTTTTTATGACAAAACTAAAGGGTATAATGATTTGAAATAGATAATTATTCAAATAGTCATGACTATTTGATCTAATTCGATAAATATATTTATTTTGTACATTTTTTACTTATTAATTATCAAAATATTAATAAATTAGTATTATTTTAAACTAAATATGCTTATAGGAACAAAAACTATTATTTTATAACAAAACAAAAAGTCATAACAATTTGAAATAAATAATTGCTGGAGTAGTCATAACTATTTGAACTAGTTTGATAAATAGATTTATTTTTTAAATCTCTTATTAATTTTTGAAATATTAATAGATTAGTATTATTTTATTATGAACAAACTAATATGTACAAAAAACATTTGTTTTATGACAAAACAAAAGGACATAACAATCTAAAATAGATAATTGTTAAAAAAGTTATAATTATTTGAAGTAGTAACATAAACACAATTATTTTTTAAATCCCTTACATATTAATTTTTGAAATATTAATAAATTCATTTTATTTATTTTTATTAAGCTAGTGTGAATTGAAAAAATTATTTTATGATAAAACAAAAAACTACTTGAAATAGATAATTGTTCATATAGTTTTAAATATTTGAACTAGTTTGGCAAACAAATTTATTTTTTAATTCTCTTAGTTATTAATTTTTTAAATATTATTAGATTAGTATTATTTTATTCCAAATAAACTTGTATGATCAAAAATAATTGTTTTATAAGAAAACAAAATGTTATAATGATTTGAAATTTACAATTGTTCAAATAGTCATAACTATTTGAACTAATTTGACAAACATATTTATTTTTTTAAATCTCTTTCTTATTAATTTTTAAAAGATTAATAAATTAGTATTTTTTATTCATTATAAACTTGTATGATAAAAAACAATTGCTATATGACAGAACAAAAGATAATAGTGATTTAAAATAGATAATCGTTGAAATGACCAAAATTATTTGAACTAATTTAGTAAACAAATTCACTTTTTAAATTATTTACTTATTAATTTTTAAAATATTAATAAACTAGTATTATTTTATTTTGAATAAGCTTGTATAAACTGAAACAATTATTTTATGATAAAATAAAAGGCCATAACTATTTTAAATACACAATTGTTCAAATAGTTGTAGCTCATTGAATTTGTTCAGTAAACAAATTTATTTCTTTTAACTCTTGCTTATTAATTTTTGAAATATTAAGAAATTAGTATTAATTTATTTAGGATAAGCTTTTATGAATCGAAACAATTGTTTTATGTCAAAACAAAAGGTTATAATGAATTTAAATAAATAATTATTCAAATAGTCATAATTATTTGAACTTGTTCGGTAAATAGATTTATTTTTTCAAGTCTTTTGCTTATTAATTTTCGAATGTTAATAAATTTTGATTATTTTATTATGAATAAACTTGTAAGATATGAAACAAATATTTTATGACTAAACAAAAGGTCAGAGCAATTGGAAATAGATAATTATTTTATTAGTTTTAACTATTTGAATTGGTTCGACAAAAACATTTATTTTTTAAATCTCTTACTTATTAATTTTCAAAATATTACAAAATTAGTATTATTTTTAATTGAATAAGCTTCTATGATTAGAAACAATTATTTTATGACAAAATAAAGATCTTAATGATTTGAGATTGATAATTGTTCAAATAGTCATAACTATTTGAACTGGTTCAGTAAAGAAATTTATTTTTTAAATTTGCTACTTATTAAGTTTTGAAATATTAATAAATTAGTATTATTTTATTTCATATAAGCTTGTATGATCAAAAACAATTATTTTATGACAAAATCAAAAGCCACAACAATTTGAAATAGATAATCATTCAAATGGCTATAATTATTTTTACTAATTTCGTAAACAGATTTATTTTTTAAATTTTTTACTTATTAATTTAGGAAATATTAATAAATTAGTATTATTTTATTCCATCTAAGCTTGTATTAAAGTACAAAATTGTTTTATGACAAATCAAAAGGTTATAGTTATTTTAAATAGGCAATTGTTTAAATAGAAATAACTATTTGAATTTGTTTAGTAAATAGATTTTTTTAAAATCTCTTTCTTATTAATTTTTTGAATTTTAATAAATTAGTATTAATTCAATTTGAATAAGCTTGTATGAACTGAAACATTGTTTTATGACTAATAAAAAAGTTAGAATGATTTGAAATAGATAATTGTTCTAATAGTCTTAACCAATTGAATTGATTCAGTAAACAAATTTATTTTTTAAATCTCTTACTTATTAATTTTTGAAATATTATTAAATTAGTATTATTTTAATCTGAATAAGCTTGTACGAACAAAACAATTGCCTTACAATAAAAGAAAAAAGTCAAAACAATTTGAAGTAGATAATTGTTCATACAGTTTTAGCTATTTGAATTGGTTAGGCAATTAGATTTATTTTTTAATTTTCTTTATTATTAAGTTTCAGAATATTATTAAATTAGTATTATTATATTCTAAATAAAATAGTATGAAAATAACCAATTGTTCAATGACAAAATAAAAGGTTAAAATGACTTGAAATAATTATTCAAATAGTCAAAACTCTTTGAAATGGTTTGGTAAACAAATTTACTTTTTAAATCTCTTACTGATTAATTTTCTAAATATTATGAAATTAATATTATTTTATTTTGAACACATTTATGTTTACAAAAACAAGTATTTTATGACAAAACAAAAAGTAATAAAGATTTGGAATAGAAAAATTTTCAAATAGTTATAATTATTTGAACTGGTTTGCTACATAGAATTATTTTCTATATCTCTTACTTATAAAATTTTGAAATATTAATAAATTAGTTTTATTCTATTCCGAATAAGCTTGTATGAGCTGAAATAATTGTTTTATGACAAAGCAAAAGGTCATAACAATTTGAAATAAATAATTGTTCATATAGTCTTAACTATTTGAACTAGCTCGAAAAATTATTTTTTAAATCTCTTAGTTATTAATTTTTAGAATATTACTCAATTAGTATTATTTTATTCCAAATAAACTTGTATGAATAGAAACAATTGTTTTATGATAGAACAAAAGGCTATAACAATTTGAAATTGATAATTGTTCAAATAGTCATAACTATTTGAACTAGTTCAGTAAATAGATTTAATTTTTAAATATCTAATTAATTCTTGAAATGTTAATAAATTAGTATTATTTTATTTTGAATAAGCATGTATGTTGAGAAATAATTATTTTATGACAAAATAAAAGGTAATAACGATTTGAAATAGTAGTTGTTCAAATAGCCATAATTATTTGAACTAATTCAGTAAATATATTTATTTTTAAATCTTTTATTAACTTTCAAAATATTAATAAAAGAGTTTTTTTTTTTTTTGGAAAAGTTTTTATGAACTAAAAGAATTTTTTTATGACAAAACAAAGGTCATAACAATTTTAAAAATATAACTGTTCAAATAGACATAATTACAACTATTTGAACTTGTTTGGTAAATAAATTTATTTTTTCAAATCTCTTGGTTATTAACTTTTTGAATGTTAACAAATTAGTTTTATTTTATTCTAAACAAGCTTGTATGAATTGAAACAATTATTATACGACTAAACAAAATGTCAAAACGATTTAAAATAGATGATTATTTAATAGTCTTTACTATTTGAACCGGTTTGGCAAACACATTTATTTTTTTAAATCTTTTATTAATTTTTAAAATATTATTAAATTAGTATTATTTTTTATCCAAATAAGCTTGTATGATCAAAAGCAATTGTTTTATGATAAAACAAGTAGTGATTTGAGATTGATATTTGTTTAAATAGTCATAAATATTAAATTGGTTTAGAAATAGTTTTAGTTTTTAAATCTCTTGCTTATTAATTTTTGAAATATTAGTAAAGTAGTATTATTTTTATTTTGGATAATTTTTTATGAATTGAAATAATTGTTTATGACAAAACAAAAGGTTATAACAACTTTAAATAGATAATTATTCAAATAGTCAAATCTATTTGAATTTATTTGTAAACAGATTTATTTTTTAAAATCTTTTGCTCATTAATTTTTTGAATGTTAATAAATTAGTAATAATTTATTTTGAATAAGCTTATATGAACTGAAATAGTTGTTTTATGACTAAAGAAAATGTTAGAACAGTTTAAAAAAGATAATTGTTCTAATTGTCTTAACTGTTTGAACTAGTTCAGCAAACACATTTATTTTTTAAATCTTTAATTAATTTTTGGAATACTATTAAATGAGTATTATTTTAATCTGAATAAGCTTGATAAAAAGAAATAATTATTTTATGATAAAATAAAGATCATAATGATTTGAGATAGATAATTATTCAAATAGTCATAAATATTTGAACTGTTTCAATAAACTAATTTAGTTTTTAATTCTCTTATTAATTTTTAAAATATTAATAGATCAATATTATTTTTTTGAATAATTTTGCATATGCAGAAACAATTATTTTATGAAAAAATAAAAGGTCATAAAGATTTGAAATAGATAATTGTTCAAATGGAAATGATTATATGAACTTGTTCGGTAAACAGATTTATTTTTTAAATCTCCTACCTATTAATTTTTAGAATATTAATAAATTAATATTATCTTATTCCGAACAAACTTGTATGACTAGAAATAACTGCTTTATGACAAAACAAAAGAATATAACTATTTGAAAAAGATAATTATTCAAACAGTCATAGCTATTTGAACTTGCTCGATAAATAAATTTATTTTTTAAGTCTTTTACTTTTTAATTTTTGGAATATTAATAAACTAGTATTATTTTATTTCAAATACTTATATGAATAGAAACAATTGGTTTATGGCAAAACAAAAGGTCATAACTCCTTCGAATAGATAATTGTTAAAATAGTCATAACTATTTGAATATGTTTAGAAAATATATTTATTTTTTAAATTATTACTTATTAATTTTTGGAATATTAATAAATTTGTATTATTTTAGTTGGAAAAAGTTTGCATGAATAGAAATGATTGTTTTATGACAAAATAAAATGTCATAATGATTTGAAATGTAAAATTGTTCAAATAGTTATAATATTTAAACTTGTTCGGTAAATATATTTATTTTTTAAATTTCTTACTCATTAATTTTTGAAATATTGATAAATTAATATTATTTTTTATTTCGAATAAACCTATATGAAATAATATAATTGCTTTATGATGAAACAAAAGGTCATAACAATTTGAAATAGATAATTATTCAAATATTTATGATTATTGAACTGATTCGGTAAATATATTTATTTTTAAAATCTTTTACATATTAATTATCAAAATATTAATAAATTAATATTATTTTAATCCAAATAAGCATGTAAGAATAAAAACAATTGTTTTATGATAAAACAAAAAATCATAACAATTTGAAATAAATAATTGTTCAAAAAGTCATAACTATTTAAACTTATTTGGTAAATGAATTTGTTTTTTAAGTCTTTTACTTATTAATTGTTTGAATATTAATAAATTTATTTTGTTTTAATTGAAATAAGCTTGTATGAATAGAAAAAATTATTTTATGACAAAACAAAATGTTATAGTGATTTGAAATAGGTAATTATTCAAATAGTCATAACTATTTGAACTTGTTCGATAAACAGATTTGATTTTTAAATATCTTATTAATTTTTTAAATATTAATAAATTAAAATTATGTTATTTCGAATAAGCTTGTGCGAATAGAAACAATTATTTTCTAACAAAACAAAAGGTCATAATGATTTGAAATAGATAATTATTCAAATAGTCATAACTATTTGCATTGGTCAAGCCAATAGATTCATTTTTTAAATCCATTACTTATTAATTTTCGTAATATTAATAAATTAGCATTGTTTTATTTTGAATAAGACTATATCAATAGAAACAATTGTTTAATGACAAAATAAATGGTCATAACAATTTGAAATAAATAATTGTTCAAATTGTTATAACTAGTTGAATTGGGTTAGTAAATAGATTTATTTTTTAAATCTCTTATTAATTTTTGAAATATTAACAAATTAATATTATTTTATTTCGAACAAACTTATATGAACTGAAACATTTTTTTTATGACAACAAAATGTCACAACGATTTAAAATAGTACTTATTCATATAGCCGTAACTATTTGAACTAGTTTGGCAAACAAATTGATTTTTTAAATCTCTTAGTTATTTTTTTTCATAATATTATTATATTAGTATTATATTATTCTAAATAAGCTTGTATAAACATAAATAATTGTTTTATGGCAAAACAAAAAGTTATAAAGATTTGAAATATATAATTGTTTAAATAGTCATAACTATTTAAACTAGCTCGGTAAATAAATTTATTTTTTAAATTTCCTACTTATGAATTTTTGAAATATTAAAAATTAATATTATTTTATTCCAAATAGGCTTTTATGATGAACACTAATTGTTTTATGACAAAACAAAAGTTCAAAATGATTTGAAATAGATAATTGTTCAAATGGCCATAATTATTTGAACTAATTCGATAAACTAATTTATTTTTTAAATCTTCAACTTCTCAACTTTTAAAATATTAATAAAGTAATATTGTTTTATTTTCGATAAGCTTTTATGAATTGAAACAATTGTTTTATTATAAAACAAAAGGTCATAACAATTTTAAATAGATAATTGTTCAAATAGTCTTGACTATTTGAATTTTTTCGATAAACAAATTTTTTTTAATTTCTTGCTTATTAATTTTTTGAATGTTAATAGAATAGTATTATTTTATTTCAAATAAGCATGTATGAGAACTAAAACAATTATTTTATGATTAAACAAAAGGTCAGAATGATTTGAAATAGAAAATTGCTCAAATAGTCTTAACTATTTGAATTGGTTTGGCAAACACATTTATTTTTTAAATCTCTTACTTATTAATTTTAGAATATTATTAATTTAGCAATATTTTACTCCGAATAAGGTTGTATGAACAAAAACAATTGTTTTATGACAAAACAAATATCATAACAATTTGAGATGGATAATTGTTCAAATAGTCTTAACTATTTAAATTGGTCTAGTAAACAGATTTAGTTTTTAAATCTCTTATAAATTTTTGAAATATTAATAAATTAGTATTATTTTATTTTGAATAATTTTGTATGAATAAAAACAATTGTTTGTGACAAAACAAAATGTCATAATGATTTGAAATAAACAATTGTTCAAATAGTCATAACTATTTGAACTCACTTAGTAAATAGATTTATTTTTTAAATCTTGTACTTATTAATTTTTAGAAAATTATATTATTTATTCAAAATAAGCTTGCATGAATAGAAACAATTGTTTTATGACAAAATAAAAGGTCATTATGTTTTAAAATAGATAATTGTTTAGATAGTCATAACTATTTGAACTTATTTTACTTACTCATTAATTTTTAAAATATTAATAAATTAGCATTATTTTACATCAAATAATTTTATATGAACTGAAACAATTGTTTTACTACAAAAAAAAGATCATAATTATTTGACATAAATAATTACTTGAATAGTCATGACTATTTGCACTTGTTCGATAAACATATTTATTTTTTAAATCTTTTACTTATTCATTGTTGAAATATTAATAAATTAATATTATTTTAATCCAATTATGCTTGTATGAACAAAACTATTGTTTTATAACAGAACAAAAGTCATAACGATTTGAAATAAATAATTGTTTAAATAGTCATAACTATTAGAACTTATTTGATAAATAGATTTATATTTTAAATCTATTATTAATTTTTGAAATATTAGTAGATTAATATTTTTTTTATTTCAAACAAACTTGTATGAACAAAAACATTTATTTTATGATAAAACAAAAGGTCACAACAATTTGAAATAGATAATTATTCAAATAGTCATAATTATTTGAAGTTGTTAGGTAAACAAAATTATTTTTTAATTCTCTTACTTATTAATTTTTGAAATATTAATAGATTCATTTTATTTTATTCCTAATAAGCGAGTATGAATTGAAAAAATTATTTTGTGACAAAATAAAAGGTCATAACGATTTGAAATAAATAATTGTTCAAATAGTCATAACTATTTGAACTAGTCTAGTAAACATATTTATTTTTTAAATCTCTTATTAATTTTTGAAATACTAATAAATTAGTATTATTTTATTTTGAATAATTTTGTATAAATAAAAAAATTGTTTTATGACAAGACAAAATGACATAATCATTTGAAATAAATAACTGTTTAAATAGCCATAACTATTTGAACTCACTCGATAAATAGATTTATTTTTTAAATCTTTTACTTATTAATTTTTAAAAAATTAAAAAATTAGTATTATTTTATTTGAAATAAGCTTGCATGAATAGAAAAGATTGTTTTATGACAAAATAAAAGGTCATTATGTTTTGAAATAGATAATTGTTTAGATAGTTATAACTATTTGAACTTATTTGGTAAATAGATTCTTTTTTTTAATTCTTTTACTCATTAATTTTTAAAATATTAATAAATTAGTATTATTTTACATCAAATAAGCTTATATGAACTGAAATAATTGTTTTACTAAAAAAAAAGTAAATGGTTTGAAATAGATAATTACTCGAATAGTGATAACCATTTGAATTTGTTCAGTAAATATATTTATTTTTTAAATATTTTACTTATTAATTGTCAAAATATTAATAAATTAATATTATTTTAATATGATTATGCTTCTATGAAGAAAACTATTATTTTATAATAGAACAAAAAGTCATAACAATTTGAAATAAAAATTGCTCAAATTGTCATAACTATTAGAACTTGTTTGATTAATAGATTTATTTTTTAAATCTCTTATTAATTTTTGAAATATTAGTAGATTAGTATTTTTTTTATTTCAAACAAACTTATATGAACAAAAACATTTGTTTTATGACAAAACATATGGTCATAACAATTTGAAATAGATAATTATTCAAATAATCAAAATTATTTGAGCTAGTTAGGTACACAGAATAAATTTTTAAATCTCTTACTTATTAATTTTTGAAATATTAATAGATTCATTTTATTTTATTCCTAATAAGCGAGTATGAATTGAAAAAAATTGTTTTATGATAAAATAAAAACTTATAATGATTTGAAATAGATAATTGTTCAAATAGTCATAATTATTTGAACTAGTCCAGTAAACATATTTAGTTTTTAAATCTCTTATTAATTTTTAAAATATTAAGAAATTAGTATTATTTTGTTTTGAATAATTTTGTATAAATAAAAACAATTGTTTTATGACAAAAAAAATGTCATAACGATTTGAAATAAATAATTGTTCAAATAGTCATAACTATTTGAACTTATTCGATAAATAGATTTTTTTAAAAATCTTTTACTTATTAATTTTTAGAAAATTAATAAATGTATACTATTTTATTCGAAATATGTTTGTATGAACAGAAACAATTGTTTTATGACAAAACAAAAGGTCATTATTTTTTAAAATAGATAATTGTTTAGATAGTTATAATTATTTGAAGTTATTTAGTAAATAGAATTTTTTTAATTCTCTTACTCATTAATTTTTGGAATATTAATAAATTATTATTATTTTACATCAAATAAGCTTATATGAACTGAAATAATTATTTTACTAAGAAAAAGGTCAAAATGATTTGAAATAGATAATTACTCGAATAGTCATGACTATTTGAACTTGTTCAGTAAACATATTTATTTTTTAAGTCTTTTACTTATTAATTGTCAAAATATTAATAAATTAATATTATTTTAATTCGATTATGCTTGTATGAACAAAACTATTATTTTATAACAATAGAAAAAGTCATAATGATTTGAAATAAATAATTGCTCGAATAGTTATAACTATTAGAACTTGTTTGATAAATAGATTTATTTTTTAAATCTCTTATTAATTTTTGAAATATTAGTAGATTAGTTTTTTTTTTTATTTCAAACAAACTTATATGAAAAAAAGCATTTGTTTTATGACAAAAGAAAAGGTCATAACCATTTGAAATAGATAATTGTTCAAATAGTCATAATTATTTGAACTGGTTAGGTAAATTGATATATTTTTTAAATCTCTTACTTATTAATTTTTGAAATATTAATAGATTCATTTTATTTTATTCCTAATAAGTGAGTATGAATTGAAAAAATTATTTTATGATAAAATAAAAGGTCATAACGATTTAAAATAGATAATTATTCATATAGTCTTAACCATTTGAACTAGTTCAGCAAATTAATTTATTTTTTAAATCTCTTAGTTATTAATTTTTGAAATATTATTAGATTAGAATTAATTTATTTTGAATAAGCTTGCATGAATAGAAATAATTTTTTTATGACAAAACAAAATGTTATAACAATTTGAAGTATACAATTGTTCAAATAGTCATAACTATTCAAACTAGTTCAATAAATAGATTTATTTTTTTAAATATCTTATTTATTAATTTTTGAAAAATAATAAATTAGTATTATTTTATTCTGAATAAGCTTGTATAATCAAAAGTAACTGTTATATGACCAAACAAAAGGTAATAATGATTTTAAACAGATAATTGCTAAAATAGCCATAATTATTTGAACTAATTCGCTAAACAGATTCATTTTTTAAACCACTTACTTATTAATTTTTAAATATTAATAAATTAGTATAATTTTATTTTGATAAGCTTGTATGAACTAAAACAATTTTTTTATAATAAAAAAAAGACATAACAATTTTAAATAGATAATTGTTCAAATAGTCATAACTATTTGAATTTGTTTAGTAAACAATTTTATTTTTTTAAACTCTTGCTTAATAATTTTCAAAATATTAAGAAATTAGTATTATTTTATTTTGGATAAACTTTTATGAATTGAAATAATTGTTTTATGTCAAAACAAAAGGTCATAATGATTTTAAATAAATAATTATTCAAATAGTCATAATTATGTAAACTTGTTCGGTAAATATATTTATTTTTTTAAATCTTTTGCTTATTAACTTTTTGAATGTTAATATATTTGGATTATTTTATTCTAAATAAGCTTGTAAGCTATGAAACAAATATTTTATGACTAAACAAATAGTCATAACGATTTGAAATAGATAATCGTTCAAATGTTTTTAATTATTTTAATTGAGTCGATAAATAGATTTATTTTTTAAATTTTTATTTAATAATTTAGGAAATATTAATAAATTAGTATTGTTTTGTTCCGTCTAAACTTGTATTAACTAAAACAATTGTTTTATGACAAATCAAAAGGTTATAATAGTTTTAAATAGATAACTATTCAAATAATAATAACTATTTAAACTTGTTTAACATATAGATTTATTTTTTTAAATCTCTTTCTTATTAATTTTTTGAATGTTAATAAATTAGTATTAATTTATTCTAAATAAGCTTGTATGAACTAAAAAATTATTTTATAACTAAACAAAAGGTAATAATGGTTTTAATTAGATAATTTTTTAATAGTCTTAACCATTTGAATTGATTCAGTAAACAAATTTATTTTTTAAATCTCTTACTTATTAATTTTTGAAATATTATTAAATTAGTATTAATTGAATTCGAATAAGCTTGTACAAACAAAAAATTATTTTATGACAAAAGAAAAGCTCATAACAATTTGAAATAGATTATCATTCATATAGTTTTAACTATTTGAACTGGTTTGGTAATTGATTTATTTTTTTAATTTTGTTGGTTATTAAGTTTTGAAATATTATTAAATTAGTATTATTTTATTTAGAATGAAATAATATGACGAAATCAATTGTTTGATGATAAAATAAAAGGTTATAATGATTTGAAATAGTTAATTATTCAAATAGTCAAACTATTTGAAATGGTTTAGTAAGCAGATTTACTTTTTAAATCTTTTACTGATTAATTTTCTAAATTTTAATAAATTAGTATCATTTTATTTCTAACAAGCTTCTATTAACAAAAACAATTGTTTTATGATAGAACAAAAAGTAACAACAATTTTAAATAGATAATTGTTCTAATAATTATAATTATTTGAACTGGTTCAATAAATAGAATTATTTTCTAAATCTCTTACTTATAACTTTTTGAAATATTAATAAATTAGTTTTATTCTATTCCAAATAAGCTTGTATGAGCTAAAATAATTGTTTCATGACAAAATAAAATGTTATAACAATTTGTAATAAATAATTGTTCATATAGTCTTAACTATCTGGTTCAGCAAATAGATTTATTTTTAAAATCTTTTACTTATTAATATTTAGAATTTTACTAAATTATTATTATTCTATTACAAATAAACTTGTATGAGCAGAAACAATTATTTTGTGATAGAACAAAAAGTTATAATAATGTGAAATAGACAATTATTCAAATAATCATAACTATTTGAAATGGTTAGGTAAACAGGTATATTTTTTAAATCACTTATTAATTCTTGAAATATTAATAAATTAGGATTATTTTATTTTGAATAAGCTTGTATGTTGAAAAACAATTGTTTTATGACAAAACAAAAGGTAATAACAATTTGAAATAGATAGTTATTCAAATGGCATAATTATTTAAATTGATTCAATAAATTGATTTATTTTTTAAATATCTTACTTATTAATTTTTAAAATAAAATAGTATTATTTTATTTTGGATAAGCTTTTATGAACTAAAACAATTGTTTTATGACAAAATAAAAGGTGATAACAATTTTAAATAGATAATTGTTCAAATAGTCATAACTATCTGAACTTATTTAGTAAACATATTTATTTTTTCAAATCTCATGCTTATTAATTTTTCAAACGTTAGTAAATTAGTATTATTTTATTTCAAAGAAGCTTGTATAAGCTGAAATAATTATTATATGACTAAACGAAATGTTAGAATGATTTGAATAGATAATTATTCTAATAATCTTAACTATTGGAACTGGTTTGGCAAACACATTTATTTTTTAAATCTCTCATTAATTTTTGGAGTATTATTAAATTAGTATTATTTTTATCTGAATAGGCTTGTATGATAAAAAATAGTTGTTTTTATGAGAAAACAAATATCATAACAATTTGAGATTAATATTTGTTCAAATATTCATAATTATTTAAAGAAGTTCAAAAAAACAGCTTTAGTTTTAAAATCCCTTGCTTATTAATTTTTGAAATATTAATAGAGTCGTATTATTTTATTTTGGATAAGTTTTTATGAACTGAAATAATTATTTTATAACAAAACAAAAGGTCATAATGACTTTAAATAGATAATTGTTCAATAGTCAAATCTATTTAAACTTGTTTGGTAACTAGTTTTTTAAAAATCTTTTGCTCATTAATTTTTTGAATATTAATAAATTAGTATTATTTTATTTTGAATAAGCTTGTATGAAATGAAATAATTATTTTATGACTAAACAACAGGTCAGAACGATTTGAAATGGATAATTGTTCAATAGTTTTAATTATTTGAACTAGTTCGGCAAACATATTTATTTTTTTTAAATCTTTTACTTCCTAATTTTTTAAATTTTATTAAATTAGTATTATTTTAATCCAAATAAGCTTGTATGAAAAGAACAATTGTTTTATGACAAAAAAAGATTGTAACGATTTGAGATAGATAATTGTTTAAATAGTCATAACTATTTGAACTGTTTTGGTAAATAGATTTAGTTTTTAAATGTCTTATTAATTTTCAAAATATTAATATATTAGTATTATTTTATTTTTGATAATGTTGCATGAAAAGAAACAATTATTTTATGACAAAACAAAAGGTCATAATGATTTGAAATAGATAATTGTTCAAATGAACATGATGATTTGAACTTGTTTGGTGAACATATTTATTTGTTAAATCTCCTACCTATTAATTTTTAAAATATTAATAAATTTGTTTTATTTATTCTGACTAAACTTGTATGAATATAAATAATTGTTTTATGACGAAACAAAAGATCATAACTATGTGAAACAAATAATTATTCAAACAGTCATAACTATTTAAACTTGCTTGACAAACGATTTTATTTTTAAAATTTTTTACTTATTAATTTTTGGAAAATTAATAAATTAGTATTACTTTTATTTCGAATATGCTTATATGAACAGAAACAATTAGTTTATGACAAAACAAAAGGTCATGAGTTTTTGAAATAAATAGTTATTCAGATCGTTATAACTATTTGAATGTGTTCAAAAAATAAATTTATTTTTAAAATTTTTGCTTATTAATTTTTGAAATATTAATAAATTTATATTATTTTATTCAAAATAAGCTTGTATGAACATAAACAATTATTTTATCAGAAAACAAAAGGTCATAACAATTAGAAATAAATAATTGTTCAAATAGTCATAACTAGTTGAACTTATTAGGTAAATAGATAAAATCTTAAATCTCTTACTCAATAATTTTTGGAATATTATTCAATTAGCATTATTTTATTTTGAATAAGCTTATATAAACTGATACAATTATTTTATGATGAAACAAAAGGTCATAACGATTTAAAATAGATAATTATTCAAATAGTTATTACTATTTGAACTTGTTTGGTAAGCATATTTATGTTTAAAATCTTTTACTTATTAATTGTTCAAATATTAATAAATTAATATTATTTTAATTTGAATAAGCTTGTATGACAAAAACAATTGTTTCATGACAAAACAAAAAGTCTTAATGATTTCAAATAAATAAGTGTTCAAATAGTCATAACTATTTGAACTTATTTGGTAAACATATTTCTTTTTTAAATCTCTTACTTATTAATTGTCTAAATATTAATAAATTTGTATTATTTTAATTGTTCAAATAGTCATAACTATTCGAATTGGTTTGACAAACATATATTTTTTAAATCTGTTACTTATTAATTTTTGAAATATTAATAAATTAGTATTATTTATTTCAAATAAGCTTGTATGATAAAAAATAATTGTTTTATAACAAAACAAAAGGTTATAACAATTTGGAATAGATAATTATTTAAATGGCCATAATTATTTTAACTAATTTGGTAAAAAAATTTATTTTTTAAATCTCTTACTATTAATTTAAGAAATATTAATAAATTTGCATAATTTTATTTTGTATAAGCTTGTATTAACTAAAACAATGTTTTAGTTTAGAACAAAAAGTTATAATGATTTTAAATAGACAATTATTCAAATAGTACTAACTATTTGAACTTGTTCAATAAATATATTATTTTTTAAAATCTCTTATTAATTTTATTAATATTAATAAATTAGTATTTGAAACAATTGTCTTATGACTAAATGAAAGGTCAGAATGATTTGAAATAGATAATTGTTCAAGTAGTCTTAACCATATGAAATGGTTTAGTAAACAAATTTATTTTTTAAATCTATTACTTATTAATTTTCAAAATATTATTAAATTTATATTATTTTAATTCAAATAAGTTTGTACGAGCAAAAAAATTGTTTTATGACAAGACAAAAGGTCATAATGATTTGAAATTGATAATCATTCATATAGTATTGACTATTTGAACTGGTTCAACAATTACATTTATTTTTAATTTTCTTGGTTATTAAGTTTCAAAATGTTATTAAATTAGTATTAGTTTATTCTGAATAAAATAGTATGAACATAATCAATTGTTTGATGACAAAATTAAAAGTCATAACGATTTGAAATAGATAATTATTCAAATAGTTAAAACTATTTGAAACGGTTTGGTAAATAGATTTACTTTTTAAATCTCTTACTAATTAATTTTCTAAATATTAATAAATTAGTATTATTTTATTTCGAACAAACTTATATGAACAAAAATAATTATTTTGTGACAAAACAAAAAGTAATAACATTTGAAATAGATAATTGTTTAAATAGTTATAATTATTTGTACTAGTTCAGTAAATAGAATCTTTTTTAAATCTCTTCCTTGTAAAATTTTGAAATATTAACAAATTAGTTTTATTTTATTTTGAATAAACTTGTACGAGCTGAAATAATTGCTTTATAATTATAACTATTTGAACTTGTACTGTAAATAGATTCATTTTTTAAATCTCTAACTCATTAATTTTTGAAATATTAATAAATTAATATTATTTTATTTCGAATATGTTTATATGAACTGATATAATTGTTTTTATGACAAAATAGAAAGACATAACGATTTGAAGTAGATAATTATTCAAATAGTTGTGACTATTTGAACTTGTTTGGTAAACATATTTATTTTTAAATTTTTTTCTTATTAATTATCAAAACATTAATAAATTAATATTATTTTAATCTAAATAATCTTGTATGAACAAAAACAATTGTTTTATGAAAAAACTAAAAGTCATAATGATTTAAAATAAATAATTATTCAAATAATCATAACTATTTGAACTTATTTGATAAATAGATTTATTTTTTAAATCTTTTACTTATTAATTGTTTAAATATTAATAAATTTGTATTATTTCATATGAAATAAGCTTGTATGAGTAGAAAAAATTGTTTTATGACAAAACAAAAGGTTATAGCCATTTGAAATAGATAATTGTTCAAATAGTCATAACTATTTGAACTTGTTCGATAAACAGATTCATTTTTAAAATCTATTACTTATTAACTTTTGGAATATTAATAAATTAGAATTATGTTATTTCAAATAAGCTTGCACAAACAAAAACAATTGTTTTGTGATGAAACAAAATGTTATAATAATTTGAATCAAATAATTGTTCAAATAGTCATAACTATTTGCATTGGTCAAGCTAACAGACTCATTTTTTAAATCCGTTACTTATTAATTTTTATAATATTAATAAATTTGCATTACTTATTTTTGAATAAGACTGTATGAATAGAAATAATTGTTTTATGACAAAACAAATGGTCATAGTGATTTGAAATAAATAATTGTTCAAATAGTTATAACTTATTAAACTGCTTTAGTAAATAGATTTATTTCTTAATTCTCTTATTAATTTTCAAAATGTTAATAAATTAATATATTTTATTCTGAGCAAACTTATTTGAACAAAAACATTTGTTTTATGAAAAAACAAAAGGTAATAATGATTTGAAATAGATAATTATTCAAATAGTCATAATTATTTAAACTAGTTTGGCAATCAGAATTGTTTTTCAAATCTCTTATTGATTAATTTTTCAAGTACTAATAATTTTTTTTATTTTATTCTAAATAAGTTAGTAAGAACTAAAAAATTTATTTTACAATTGAAGAGAAGGTCATAACAATTTGAAATAAAGAATTGTTCATATAGCTTTAACTATTTGAATTGGTTCAACAAACAAATTTATTTTTTAAATCTTTTAGTTATTAATTTTCATAATATTATTACGTTATCATTATTATATTCCGAATAAGCTTGTATGAATAGAAATAATTGTTTTATGATAGAATAAAAGGTTATAACAATTTGAAATAAATTGTTCAAATAGTCATAACTATTTGAATTAGTTATATAAACAAATTTATTTTTTTAAATCCTTTACTTATTAATCTTTGAAATATTAATAAATTAGTATTATTTTATTCCAAATAGCCTTGTATGATGAAAAACAATTGTTTTATGAAAAAACAAAATTTCATAATGATTTAAAATAAATAATTGCTCAAATGACCATAATTATTTGAATTGATTCGATAAACTAATTTAAGTTTTAAATCTCTAACTAATCAATTTTTAAAATATTAATAAAGTAATATTATTTTATTTCAGATAAGCTTTTATGAACTAAACAAAATGTTTTATGATAAAATAAAATGTTATAACGATTTTAAATAGATAATTGTTCAAATAGTCATAACTATTTGAACTTGTTTAGTAAACAAATTTATTTTTTTAGTGTTAATAAATTAGTATTATTTTATTTTGAATAAGCATGTATGAACTAAAATAATTATTTTATGACTAAACAAAAGGCCAAAACAATTTGAAATAGATAATTTTTCTAATAGTCTTAACTATTTGCATTGGTTCAGTAAACACATTCATTTTTTAATTTCTTACTTATTAATTTTTAGAATATTATTAATTTGGTAATATTTTAGTCAGAATAAACTTATATGAATAGAAACAAATGTTTTAGGACCAAACAAAAATCATAACGATTTGTGATAGATAATTGTTCAAATAGTCATAACTATTTGAACTAGTTCGCTAAAAAGATTTAGTTTTTAAATGTCTTATTAATTTTTGAAATAGTAATAAATCAGTATTATTTTATTTTGAATAATTTTGTATGAATAGAAACAATTATTTTAAGACAAAACAAAATGTCTTAAAAATTTAAAATAGCTAATAGTTTAAATGGACATGACTATTTGAATTTGATCAGTAAACAGATTAATTTTTTAAATCTTCAACTTATTAATTTTTAGAATA